>WEIT01038541.1:294496-347642 GCA_013389985.1 Dryoscopus gambensis | reverse complement strand
ACCGCGGAGGCGCGGCGGGGACAGCCCCGAACGCCGCCGCCGCCACCGCCGCTGCTGCAGTCCGGTGTCACCGGGACCGTGGCGACACAGCGTGAGGCTTTGCATAACCCTCCCCCTTCCTTCCCCGCCGTCCTTCCTCTCCCCTTCCCCCCGACCCCGGCCGCAGCTTTGGGGACGCGCACGCACGGACATCGCGGGTGCTGCCGCGCCGCTCCCCGCGTCCTCCCCGTGCATCCTCCCATTCCCGTGCTGTGCCTTCGGGCGTGAATCCCGCGAAATGCGGGGAGCCGCCGGCCCCCGCGGGCGGGTTCGCTCCCGCGGGCTCCCCACGCGCGGAATCTCCGCACGTGGCTTATTTTGGGGGGGGGGCGGAATCGCCCCGCTCCGCCTCCCTCCCCGCGAGTCTCCATCCCCGCCTCGGCGTCCCTGCCGCTACCCCACGCAGTTTTGGGAGGTGTGGGGTGGTTCCCACTCTGGAATCGGGGAGCGTGGAGGGGAGGAGTTGTGAAGTTTTGGCCGCTTGTCGGGGACGCGAAGTCGGTGCCGCGTCTCGGACGGAGCCTTCGGAAAAAAAGTGCGAGATTCCTAGAAATTATCGCTGGGCGGCTGCACCCTGAGTCAGAGCGCGGGGAGGGTGCCAGGGCACTAAAGACGGCGCTGGGGTGGGCAAAAGACGCTCCGCAGGCTCCTCTCTCCCACCTTGTGCTTTTGGATTTGTTTTCCTTTTTTTTTTTCTTTTTTTTTTTAAGTAGTTCATCCCTTTTTGGACAGTTCCCAGGTTCACGGAGCAAAGCCACCCCCTCCTCCACCTAAAGCCTCTCCATCTGCCTGGGCACTGGGAGTCACTGGGCCCTTGCAATTATTTACTAATTACGGCTTGCTTGTTAAATGCTGGCTTAATTCGGCAGAAGGGGAGGGGAAAGGAAGAAAGGAAGGGTGAGGGTGGTAAAGGGAGAGGGGGGATCACATTTTCCAAGATGAAGGTTTGGTTTATTATTAGAAACACTAATGTATTTGGTCCACTAGTTACCATGGAAACAACATCTGCACTGAAGTGGTTTTAAAGACACAGCGTTGGTTGTGTTTGCCCGGGCCCCGAGCAGGCCCAGCCACCACAGGGCCGGGAAATGGGCTCTGGGGCGCTGGGCAGAGCAGCTTTTGGGGTCCTCTGCAGAGAGGCACCAACTCTGTGGTCTCAGGTGGAGCTATTCTGGTTGAAGGATGCTCAGAGGTAGGGCGGGGAGCGTGTTCCCGCTTGGAAGGGGTCTGGAAGCAGCTGGTTGCTTTGATCTTGGCATCTCTGCCCCCACCTTCTTCCATGGGTTGCTGTTTCCGTGTCCTCCGGCCATAAAACGAGCGGGCAGGGAGGCAGCTGCTGGGCTGGCGCTCTCCAGGAGCGTAGCCGGCTTTCTTGAGGTGGCCAGGGTGATCTCAGGTGAGCCAGGTGGGATTTGTCACCTGCCCCGGGAGCTTGCAGGGGTTCTGTGTTCTGCCAGCAGCAGGGCTTCACCCTTCACCCCCAGCTCCAGCAGCTTTCGGGTCTGGCTCCAGAGGTTGTGAGTGATGCGTGAGCCTTGCCCTGCGTGGGAAGGACTCCGAGATATCCTGACAAAGTTTTGGGAGGTCGCATGGCTGGGGAGAATAAACTGGGGTTTCTGAGGCAGGGAGGCTTCTAAGGCAAAGCCTGGCATGAAGCGAGCCTGGATGTGCAGCTGAGCTGCTGGTGAGGGTCCTCTGCTGACCCATGTCCTGGAAGTGGGCAGAGGATCAGGCCGTGTGGGAAGAGCAAGGACAGTCTTTGCCTTGGCTAAAGCAGAAGTTTCTCTTGTGCAGACTTCGTGTTCACACAGTGCTTGGTATTATTTAATTAAGCAGCCGGGAAAACAAATGGTTAATTTGACGTGGCCAGATGCTGCTGCTCCCCGGGCTCCAGGTGTTTGGGTGTTATCCAGATAACACAGGGTGGGGTGTCAGCCCTTTATCATCCACGCAGGTGTTTCTGCATTTGAGAGTGGGCTTGGCTGCAGGAGGATAGAGCTGCCTTCCCCCAGGCATGTTTTATTATATCTGCAGCTAAACTCACAGCTGCTCCGCTGGGGTTTGGGCCTAAAATTGCTTCTTTCGCCCTCTTTCCAACTCCTCTGGCTGCTGGTTGGGTTATGTTTTCCCAAATGATTTTTCCCCTGCCTTGAGTCCACTCATGAGCATCAGGATGAGTCCTTTGGCTGTTTTGGGGGGAGAACTGGGGCTTGGATATCTCCTGAGCCCCCCCAATCCAAGGGTTTGATGATGATGGGGAGCACCACCCAGGCTGAACCAGCTGGTACCCATCTCCTGCCTCTGCCTGCCCTGTGAGCTTGCAGGGCTGTGTTCATCCAGCTCCTCATTCCCTCTGTTTCCTCCCCAAACCTCATTCTGAACAAGCCCACGTTGCCTCCTGTCCCCAGAGGTGGCATCTCGTCATCGTTGGTGTCTGCGGTGGTGACATTTATGGTGCAGTTTTTCATGTGCCTTTGGAGCTCTCAGGACAAGAAGCTCCGTCCGCCTGTGTCATTAATATTATTTATTGCTATAAATCTCCCTTCTGGAGCCTTTGGCCCTGGCAGCTTGAAATATTTGTAACCCTGGTATGGGCACAGCTCCTTTGCAGTGGAAAAAGACTCTAAAAGGCTTTTGGGACGACTGTTGCTGCTGATTCGGACGGGCCAAGGACAGCTTGCCTGGGCTGGGACCTGAGAGTTGCTCATGTGGTGGGGACAAGTAGCAGTTTTCCTTGATTTCGGTGAAGCTGGAGGCTGAAAGCGCCGTGTTTTGAATCAGTTTGGGAGACAGACGTCCCTGAACCGTGATGGAGCTGTTCGGATCCAGCTCAAAAGCTGGAGTTCAGACTTGCGTTTGATTTCCCCTGCTGTTTCCGCTCGACAGAGGCAGCCTCGTGCCCTGCTTCGGCACAACTGCTGTTTGACCGTCGTGAAAGATTAGGACCTCTTAAATTAAGGAACACAGACAAGCATTTTGGGACTGTCTTTTTGTTTTAAGCTTCATACCCTGCCTACCTTGGAAGGACAGTGCCCGTGGTGCTACACCTGCACAGCAGCAGTGCTAGCAGGGAGTGAGGGCAGGAGGAAACCGCAGAGCTGCGTGTGAGCCTTGTGGTGGTGTCTTTTTCAATGTTTTTTTGGCAATTTTTGGAGGTGGGAAGGAAGCAGAGCGGGAGCCTGAGGATGCTCAGAACAACCTTTCACTCGTTGGTTGTCTCATTTGAGTTTGGCTTGTGTTGTCTTTGCTGCCTTCCACCTTGGGCTTGGCTTTTATGAAGTCAGTCAAGGTTTAAAGTTTGGTCAAGGACAGCTTGGATGGAGTTTCGGGAAATTTGGTCTGGTGGAAGGTGTCTCTGTCCATGGCAGGGGGGTTGGAACTGGATGATCTTTAAGGTCCCTTCCAACCCAAACTGATGATTCTGTGACTTGTGCAGCACTTAGGGCTGAAGTAAAACCCTACAAACAAATCTCTGCTCTCTCTCCCCCTCCTTACTGGTCCTGCCTGCAGAAGGCTGATCAGAGAGAGGCATCTGAGCTCTCCTCTCAATTCTAGGCTTGATAAAGATTCGGAGCTGGTGGCAAGAACTTGTAGGGGTGCTGAGTTTGTTATGTCCGCGCTGAAATTTTGGGACATCTCGCCTCCGAGTCAGTGTTTTCTGACAGGCAAACCACCAGCAGTTGCAGAATTTTGTGGGGTTTATTGTAGCAGAGTGAGTTCTGGCCAGGCAGCTGAGTGAGCAGACTTGTGAGACGAGAGGAAACGACCTCAAGTTGTGCCAGTGGGGGTTTAGATTGGGAATTAGGGAAAGAATTTCCTCATGGAAGGGGTTGTCAGGCATCGGAACACGCTGCCCAAGGAAGTGGTGGAGTTGCCATCCCTGGAAGCGTTCAGAAACACGTGGATGTGGCACATGGGTGCTGGGTTGATGGTTGGACCTGATGATCTCAGAGACATTTTCCGACCTTAATGATTCCAGGATTTATATCCCAGGACATTGCAGGAGGCTTTGTTCAGTGTTGTCTCCAGTCTGCATGGATGGAAAGCGCCTTTCCTGGTGTGCTTCATACCCATGGGGATAAAGCCCCTCTCTCAACTCACAACATCTCTCTTTTTGTCCCTGAAAACCTCCCATTTTGAGATGGAAGGGACCTTCAGAGATCTTCTTGTGTCCCAAAGATCTTCCCCCTGAAAAGATTGCCCTGTGCTACAGGAGCTCTCTGTACTTCATGGACAGTGCACACACACAAGGTGGGTTATTTTAAGCTCCTCAAATTCTGTAGGGCCTCTCTTGCACAGGGAGGAGATCCAGGTTATCCAGCAGGAAAAAAAAAAAAGTTGATGATGTTTTGAATCAAATATTTTGTAAGGGTGTAGCAATTCTGACATTTTGATGGGAATTTATAGCGGTTTCATTTAGATAAGACTGGAGAACTTCATTTGGAGGTGAACATTTTAACATTTCTATTCTTCCATCACTTATCGCGTGAAATTTGGAGTCTGGATAACAACAAAGCCTTTTGCCTACCTCGAGAACTGACAGTTCTCGTGTTCACAGCAGTTCACAGGTTTAGTTAATATTGGTGCTGCTTCTTCTGCAGCGTTAACTCTTTAATTCAAAAGTTGGACTTTTCCGAGGAAGGGAAGTTTTTGGTTTTGCCAGGCTTGAAGTCTTTGAGACGTCAAACTCTAGTCAGGTTATGCAGGGGTTTGGGGAAGAGTTTGGTGTATTTGGGTGTGTCGCTGAGGCTGCAGCCAGAGCTTTCCTGGGCCTGTCAGTGAAATTTTGACCTTGAGCTGAACACTTCCTTGCTTTCTGCTTCCCTGTCTCCAGCTGCAGCACCCTTGCAGGTGATGGCCCGGGCTCTGTGCATCCACATCTGCACAGTGCCCCGAGCCTGAAGGGTGCTCCAGGAAGCACCAAGTGCTGTCATTTCCCTGACAGAGCATTAGGAGCCTCCTCTTGCCCGCTTGGCAGGAGCTGTGCCAGGGTGAACATTGCTGAGCCACGAACATTTGGGCTGTTGAGGTCCAAATCCTCTGCGAGCTCCCGCGCTCGTGCTGCTGGCACCTCTTCCTGCAATCACCCCGTCCTCTCCAGGATG
Organism: Dryoscopus gambensis; assembly: GCA_013389985.1. Classification (NCBI taxonomy): domain Eukaryota; kingdom Metazoa; phylum Chordata; class Aves; order Passeriformes; family Malaconotidae; genus Dryoscopus; species Dryoscopus gambensis. Next base: position 342,498 of record WEIT01038541.1, on the reverse strand, counting down.
CTGCTGTGTGTAGAGTGTCTCTCAGGAGCTGATTATGCCTCCTGAGCTGGAAATGTTGCCTAAGATTTCCTGGGGATTTGTGCTGTTGCCACTGAGCTCTCCCTGAGTGCGGAGATGCCAAGGTGGGAGTGGCGAAGGGCCACTCCAGCTGGACTCCTGCTCATCCCAGGAGAGCTCCGTGCTGGGATCGGGGGAGGATGGGGTCTAAGTCCTGCTGGGGATTTCTGGGCTTTGCCCATCTCCTGCTGCACAGCAGGAGCAGCTGCTGTGTTTTCTCCGGGGTGCTTTTCCCCGAGGTCCGTGGCAGCCTGGAGGAGCAAGCCGGTGATTCTGTAAATCACGGGCTGCTCTTTGCTGTGCTCAGCGGGGAGGCTCTTTTCACTAAATCCAGTTTAGCCCTCCTGAGTTTCAGCAGGCGTGGATAGAATGGAGAAGACAGGGTAGGAACCAGCTGGGCAGGCAGTCTTCCCCTCCTACTCTCTCTCATAATGTGATTAGGAAGGAGACAGGATGTGTGATGCTCTTAGGGGGCCAAACGGGCCAACCCGCAGTGTAACTCCCCCTTAAAAGAAGTCCATTATTTTTCCAAAGTGCCCTCTTCACGGAAAGCACCGGATTGTGTCCCTACATTGTTGCTTTGCTGGCAATCACCAGGTTTTAAAGGGTTGCTCTGTCACTGACGTGGAGTCTGTCCGTTTGTGTTGCAGAGTGGATTCAAATAAATCTCATTTGAGTTTGGGGACGACTCAGAGTGATGTACAGATGATTTACGTTGGGTTTTAAGAGGAAGGGGATCACTGACGGAGCTTGTGGTGTGCTCCAGGTGCCAGAGGCAGCCTGCGTTTGTTACTCTGCCGGGAGAATTGACTGGAGATTGCCAGCGCTGTGTGCCGTACGCAGACACCTAATAAAAGATCCCACTAGCAAATAAGTGATTGATATTGGAACATACACAGGCAAGGCATGAGAGACGAGTGGGACAGGAATTCCCTCTCAGCGCTGTGCTGTGCTTCTAGCAGAGTCAACACTTGAATATATTAGCAGAAGACAGGTAGCACAGGAGGTAATAATAGGAGGATTTGGCTCAGCATAATAAGCAGCCATCCAGCATCCCACCTCCTTGGCGGCTGCCTGCGGATTCCGCTGTCTGTCGGTGCGCTGGGTGCTTGGGGAGATATTCCCAGCTGACAGCTTCCCTCCCTGAGTTCCTGCTCGGCGCTGGTGGATTCACCCAGGTCTTTAACTCCTGACAAAACTCCAGCTGGTGGGATTGCAGCAGCGTGGGGCTGCAGCTCTGCCCCCGCCAGCCAGAGCCGGCGAGCTCGGCGCAGCCCTGGCAGGGACTCTTCTGCAGGCAAATGCTGCATCACCCTCCCGTATCTCTCCATCTGAAGGGGACGTGGGAGAGGAGCAGGATCAAGTGGCTGGGAGCTTAAAGCCGTTGTGGGAGTCAGTGCTTGAGCGTGAGTAATGCCGAGCTGAATTCACCCTTTGGTGGAAAGGAAAGGCAAGAGCGGCGCTGGCATTAACCAAGTGGCCCCAGCAGCAGAGCAGGGCTGGGGTTGGTCCCTTCTGGGTAGCTCGGATTAAAGCCTTGCGGAGAATGCCCGGGATCCGGGATCCTGCGTGTCCAGGCATTCCTGAGGGGTTTGGTGCTTATTCTGAGCTGCAGTGCTTAATGGCTTGTTGCCATGAAGGCAGCTTAGCAAGTGTGACAGCTGCCCTATTACCCTGCCACAGCTTAGTGCTCCGCTAAAGGAGGGGTGGATTTAAGCCAGGACACCAGGGTCTTCCCAATTCCCACTTTCCCCTATCCTACAAGCTCTGAAAGCAGCGCTCAGCCTCAGTTGTGAGCAGATTTGAGGGCCAGAAATGTGAGCCAAGTGGGGGAGTGTTACCTGCCTGGGATTACTCTGCTCGGGGCCCAGGCAGGATGACTGGCATGGCCCAGAGTGTGGGAGGGCGTGTGGGAGAGGACAGTGTGTCAGAGATGTTTGGTGTGGTGCCTCCACGCTGATGGCTGAGCTCTGTGAGACATTTTGGCTCTTTCTTCAAAGAAAAAAAGACTGAGGGGAGAGAGGATGATAATCTTCAAATGGGTTGAAGGTGTCCGTGGAAAGGGAATAATCTGCTTTCTGTGTCTGCTGGGGATTGGGCTCAAATTGCAGAGTGAGAGATTTAATTCAGGCACAAGGGAAGACCTTCCAACTGCAGGGATTGTCAAGAGCCCAGACTCCATCAGCAAAGGTTTTCTTGAAGAGGCCGGGGGTGGTTTTGATGGTTTTGCATCAGGCTGAGGCGTGAGCTGAGCTTGTCAGGTATTTTCCACTCTCTCACCTGGAATTCTGTGATGTAGATCCGTGCCTTGGTGCCCGTGCCTTGCTGTGTATAGAGAGAGGAACATGGCAGAGGGGCAGCACATTGGTGGGAGGTGGAGGAATGGGCTGGGAGGCAGGTGGGGAAGCCAAAAATCACCGAGTCTGTCCACAGCTTCCCACTTCCACCTGTAGCTGTCGATCCACTGCCATCTCCTATTTACAACCCCGCAATTTGTACCGCTGTGCCACCTGGGGAGGCTTCAGCCACGAGAGCACTGCTTCAACCTGCTCAGCGCTGAGCCACAGAGCCACTCTGACCCAGCAGTGTGGGAAATTCAGCTGAATTTTCCGTCTGGAACCCCGGGATGCCAGGATGCGGGCGGGCGCGGGGGCCGGTGTAAACAGCACAAGGGCATTAGTCACGGTGAGCCGCGGAAAGTCGCGGCGCATCTGCCAGGATTGGGCTGCGGGCATTGCACCAGGCACGGCTCTACAGGGGAGGTTTGGAGCTCCGGGTGGCTTTCGAGGGGGTTCTCAGGGAGCTTCTCCCGAGGCAGGAGGACGGCGTGGGAGCATCACAAAGGGGCGCGTTTGAAAATGGTAACGAGTGGGTGCTGGAGGCTGGGTTTCATGGGCTCGTGGGGTGGGAGTCAGAATTAGTGCTAAATGAGATTATCTTCCTTTTCGAAGCGCTTCAGGGACGGTGCCTTGGAAGAGTCAGGCGAACTGTTGAGTGTTGCTTGTCTTTCTTCCCTCATTCTGCGCCCATCTCCGTTGTACTTTGGCCTGGAAAAGCCATTCTTAAGCTGAATTTGACAGTCTGCTTCACCTCTGAGCCCTTTGGGCCCTGCCCAAAGGCTGAGGTTGCCCTTCAATTGCCATGCGGTAGGAAATGGATAAGTCATTATTATTGTGTTCATTTAAGCCCAAATTGAAGCAGTTTATGAAAGGTTTGTGCCCTTCATACTTTTGCTGTCAATTAATAGCTGAATGCATAAACCTCCCGGCGAGATTTTGGTAATCTTTAAGGAAAAATGGGCAGTATGTGTGGAAAACAAATGTCAGAGTTGTAATTGGGAGTATTTGAGCTCTAAATGTCCCTCTAAATGTGAGGAGTGTCTAATCAAGAAACTGATACTGTGCTGGGTGTGATAACAGCCGGCCAAAACTCAGTCTGCAGCTCTGCCTACCTGCCCTGCTCACCGCAAGAATATTCAGAATATGTTCAATAAATCCGTGAAAGCAGAATGACTCCGCTCTTTTCCCACAAGTGAGGCAACGCTTTCATTTTCCGTGACAAATGGTTCTTTTTCCTCTTTTTAAACATGGCAATCATGCCACCCTCTCCCCAGGTGGGGAATATCCGACTGCTGGGGCCACTTCTGATTTTGTTTATATCTGCTCAGTACAGCTGTAAATCTGGGGGCTGTTACAGCTTCACTTCCCAATCACTCAGCTGTGAACGAGTTGGGGGTTGGGGCTGGAAGCTGGTTCCTCGAGGGCTGCTTGGAGATCACTGCTCCACGCGGAGGGAGTTTGCACCAGTGATTCCCCAGTGAGCAGCTAGGGGTGGGAACACGCTGGATCCTGGGGGCTGCTGGGGTTGCAATGGGAATAAAGCTGCCATTATCCTCATAACAGCAGAACAACACAAATGGCTGAAATCCCTTCATCTTCTTTTCTAAGCCAAGAAGCCCCTGAAAGCCTCTGAGGACTGGCAATGGGGGACGTTTTACTCCAAGGTTGTTGGTTCAAGCTTAGTTTGGGTCGGGAGCCATTTCCAGGGCAGGGATCTTCAGTGATGGTAGCATCTGCAAGTAATAATTAAGATTTGTTTAGCCTGGAGAAGAGAAAACTGAGGGGAGACCTCATCGGAGTCTGCAGCTTCCTCAGGTGGGGAAGCAGAAGGGCAGCACCAATTTCTTCTCTCCGTGACAATGGCAGGACCTGAGGGAATGGCTGGAGTTGTGTCAGGGGAGCTTTAGGTTGGATATCAGGAGAAGGTTCTTCATCCAGAGGGTGGTTGGGCCCTGGAACAAGCTGCCCACGGAATGGTCACTGCCCCAAGACTGACAGAGCTCAAGGAGCACTTGGACAAGGGTCTCAGGCCCAGGGTGGGATTGTTGGGGTGTCCTGTGCAGAGCCAGGAGCTGGACTGGATGATCCTTGTGGGTCCCTTCCAACTCAGGACCTTCCATGATTCAGTGAATTAAAGGGACTTGGATAGACACAGGGTTTAAGAGATGCTTCAGGCATGACACAAATATTCATTCCTTGTGCTTTGGAGGAAGGTTTTTCTTAAGGACTGGTCTTCAGCAGGCAAGGGGAAAGGGAAAGTGGGTATTTGCTCTCCGTGATGGTCGGCAGATGGGTGATCTGAGCGTCTTGGGCAGGAGCCATCCTGCAGACACCGAGACCTCAGGTGTTCCCCCACTCCTCAGCCAGGTCTCTCCAAAGGGCAGGATGTGCAGGAATGGGGAAGGAACGTTCTGCGCATGCTGTGGGGAGAGCTGCTGGCCTGGCACCAGTCTCCAGCACGCCGCTGATAGTGTAAAACAAACAGCGGGCTGGTTTGGAGTAATTTGGTGAAATGCTGTCGCCTGGCATGGAACCAAAATACTGCTTAAATCAGGATAAACACAGTCTGGATTCTACTCTCATTTTCCATTCCCAGTCTGCCATGGACTTATTTTATTTTAGCTGTGTGTAAATCTTACCACATTTCCCTGCAAGGTGCTCAGCTGGGAAGCTACAAGGGATGAGGGCAGCGAGCTCCCAAGTCAGTTATGGAATTTGAACTGGTTGCTCTCTGTGTAGCACACGGAAAGGACAATTCCAAGCAGGAAGGAGCAGGAAAGAAGACTCATTATTAAAGTAGTTACAGAGCATATGTCCCTATGGTAAAATAATGCCAGTAATGCTAATAGTGGTAGTAGTAACAGTGATTATTATGCTAATGATAATAATTGTAAGTTCCATGGCAGAAGCAGCTCTAGAACAAGAGCAGCTCTAGCAGCTCCTGTAATTGTCCCTAATACTTAATTTTTTTAATGCTCCCTGGATGTGTCTTAGCTTGTGGCAGCCAGCAATGTCCAGGACATGGCATGGTCCGTGAATCATAGAATTGCTCAGGTTTGAAAAGACCTCCAAATCATCAAGTCCAACTTTCAACTGAATCCCACCACACCCCCTAAACACATCTCAGAGTGCCACATCTTTTTTTTTTAAATATTTCCAGGAATGGTGACTCCACCACTTCCCTGGGGAGCCTGTTCCAGTGCTTAATCAACCCCTCAACGGAGAAATTTTTCCTAATATCCAAATTGAACCTCCCCATTTTGAAACCATTTCTCCTTGTCCTATTGTTATTTGCCTGGGAGAAGCAGCTGACCCTCACCTCACCACAACCTCATTTCAAGGAGTTTTAGAGAATAAATGCTGCACTGAGCAGTAGGGACAAGTCCCCTCTGTTTTGAATGTTTGTATGAATTCCTGCATCGTGCCACCTCATCTCAGGGCAGTGGAGTGGATCCTGGAGCATTTGATTTTCCAGGGCTGACACGGGGAGATTGAGGTTTGCTGTTTACCGCAGTGCCTGTGTCAGTGCTGCTGCACAACGTGATTAAAGTTCACTTCTGCCCCCGTTTTCTCAGCAGCAAAGAGCTCGTGCCCATGGAGGAATTGGCCATTTTGATTATTGCCAGCTCCGTTGTGGAAAATGGTTTTATTTTCTCTCCAATATGCTTTAAAGGGAAAGGCTGGAACAGAACAATCCCTCCGTATGCATGAAAAGCAAAGGTTTAAAAACCAGACGTGCCATCTGCCCAGCTCACAAACAGTTAAGCCAAAAGCTCTCTCCTGTCTCTCCTCCATCCTTCCTAAAGGTCTTGCAGAGCAGAGAATAAGGTGCTGGTGCTTGATTGTTGTGACACAGCCCTAGGAACCCCCCAGGCATTTGCACACAGCAGGAATCTAAGCTGAATTAAGCTTTGGAAGAGAGATGGAGGGCAGTATTATTCCCTTCCATTTCCAGGGCATCAAAATAGGTCCCCCGAGAAGATAAAGCCAGCGTTTGCCACCTAAATCAGATCAGCTGAGGGGACTTTGAAAAAATTGGCTTAAGTGATGGAGCTGCGTGTCCACAGTTGACCTGCAGGCGAGCTGGGAATAGACCCCGCTCTCCTCCTTGGGGTCCCCTGGCTCCACACGCTGGTTCCGAAACCACAGGTGGCAGAAGGATGCAGAGTGACTCAAGGCGCTTCTCAGAGCTCCATAAAACTGGGATTTCAGTAGCTTGGCCGAAGGAGGTGCAGTCGGAAAGGGACAGGGAGCGAATAAAGCGTAGAGTGAATGATGGTGAAAATGTTTGGGGAGAGCTGGGGACAGCTGGCTGGGCAGGAGGAGAGTGGTCCTCAGCATTAATGTGAGCCTGATCCGTCCATCCTTGACATCAGGACTGGACACTGAGGCACTGGGAGAGCAGCCTGGGAGTTGCAGAGTGGCAGCGAGCTGACCGTGGCGTTGCTGACTGGCAGGTAGATAACGCCCACTGTTAACTCCTGTAATTCCCTGCCAGCCTGGAGGAAATTATCCTGACAGTTCCCATTAAGGAGAGGCTGCGTGACCACTCCTCCACCCTGAAAACTTCATCAAGGCTGTTTACTAAAAGCAAATTGTCACGTTGTATCTTGCGAGCGCACTCAATACGCGCTGAAGAGTTAGCGGTTGTTAACAAATGGCAGCGTGTTAAGACGTCTCTCTGAGTGATTTTTGTGTGCTGTAATTACACAGAATTGCCTGTTTGACCGGCCAAATCACATAAAAGGAGCCCTGAGCTCCACAAGTGTGATAATGGGTCACTATTAGCTTTGACATGGGAAGTCTGTGGGTTTGACACGAGGGAAGCAAAGCGAGGTGGAAATCCTCTGGATCTGGCTCGCGCTGACCGGGGCTGAGCTGGGAGGGTGTCACATTTCCCAGAAAGAAGGGGTGAAAAGATGATTTATTAATGATGTCTCTAAGTGATCTTCATACAGGGACCTCAAAGCCCTTCTCAGAGGTTAAATGATGGAGAAGAGAAGGCTCTGAGGAGACCTTATTTTGATTGTTAAGTATGTGAGGTGTTGTAAGAAAGGTGGAGAAAGAGTTAATTCAGGGTAGAGTTAATTTTAGTAGCCAGTATGGGACTCTATTTTGAGTAGTTGGGCACTGCCATTTGCTGGCATGGAGTGAGAGGATGAGGGGGAATGGCTTAAACTGAAAGAGGGTGGAATTATATTAAATATTGGGAAGAAATTTTTTTCCCTTGAGAGTGGGGAGGCCCTGGCACAGGTTGCCCAGAGAAGCTGTGGTTGCCCCATCCCTGGAAGTGTCCCAGGCCAGGTTGGACAGGGCTTGGAGCAACCTGGGCTAGTGGAAGGTGTCCCTGCCCATGGCAGGAGGGTGGGATGAGATGATTTCAAAGGCCCCTTCCAACCCAAACTATTCTTTGATTCTGCGGAAAAAAAGAAATGTTTGGGTCCTTCCTTACTGCTCATCTGCTTGGAGTTGAGTGAGTGCTGTAGACCCTTTGACAATGCTGACCCACCAAAAAATCTCCTTTCACCCCTGGCCCAATCCTGCCTTCCCTAAATCCCTGACATCCACCTAGAAGAGCTTGTGTCCTGCTCTCCCTGTCTTGCAGTCACTGCAAGAAATTGCTCGTCCAGGGGGAGAAAACTGAGCCTTACCTTGAGCAGGGCCAGTCTACATGGAAATTTCATGGATATCCACGGGGCCTGAGCCTGGATGAGAAATCCTGAATCTGACCGAATCGAGGATTTAAAAAATCAATGTTTTTTGGCAGATGACAAGAGCAGATTCACCTCTTGGTCACTCCATCCTCCTGAGTTGTTTTCTCCAGCGCTGAGAGAGTTCTGGAAGCTGCTTGCTTCTGTAAGTCCTGGTAAAAGCATTATTTTCCAGCAATTTTAACAACTCTCTCCCTGCTTTGACAAGAGTTGTCCAACCAGCAGTGAAATCAATAAAACGTGGCTTGAAAAAGAACGTCACAGGAATCGTGAAAAGCCTCTGGGCCAGTGGCACAGCAAAACCGTTCCAGTGCAATTCTTGGAGTAAATCCCACCCAGCTGGTGCAGTTCCGTGTCAGGAGAGCAGAATGAGCCTTGTTGCTTTGAGCAGCCTGTGAGGGGAGGGAGAGGGACTTGCTTGGCCTTGCAAAGATGTAAAGGGCACTCTGGTCACAGCCTGTGGGACAGCTACAAAAACCGTAAAACCAAATTCCTCTCGCTTGTGCCTCGTGGTTTAACAAGGGGGAAAGACAGAAACTGTAGCTCGGGAGGTGCGTGGAATAATTTAGGTTGGGAAAAAAACCTCCAAGATCATTGAGTCCAACTATTAACCTGGTAACGCCACGTTCACGGCTAAACCACGCCGCTAAGTGCAATATCCAGGCATTTTCTTAACACTTCCAGGGATGAAGATTCCACCACTTCCCTGAGCAGCCTGTTCCAGCACTTTTCAGTGAAAAAATTTTCCCTGATACCCATCTGAACTTCCCCTTGTATGACCTCAGGAAAAACCCTGTCACCTACAGAGAGGTGTGGCCCTGGAATGGACACCTTTGGGATGGGAGCTCTCCATCATGGAGAATTCCCAAATCCAGACAAAGCCATCACCAACCTCACCTGATGTTAGTGGTGGTCTTGCTCCAAGAGGCAGATCGTGAAGCTGTAGATGTCCCTTGCGACCGGTGCTTCTTCAATTCTCTGACTTCATGAATCTTTAATTTCAAATGTCCAGGAAGTCAGGCTCAAGGCAACTATTACGAATAGCAAACACGTTCCTAAAACCAAGCAAAACCCAGCCCTCCCCAAATTCCAAACTCATGTGCCTGTGTTTAATTTCGGAGCAGAATAAATGGTTTAATTTTTCGGTGACTTTATTGGTGTGATGTTGTGCCTGTAAAGATTTTGTTCAAGCCTTTCTCGGTATCAAGGGTGGAAAAAGCAGAAAGAACAGCTTGGTTGTAAGGTCTGGGGCAAACTGCACAGCATTAAGAAATACTTTGTTCTAATTGGAGCCTGTTTGACCCTGGAGCCAGAGCAGGGTAATGGAAAAAGCACAGCTCAAATCGAGTTGCTTTTCACAGCGTTCTGCAGAAAGCCAGAGAAGGAAAGGGAGAAATGCAGAGAATCTGAAAGGGGGAGAGCCGGAAAAGTGCATTAAGAGCAAGAAGAAAAGGCAGAATTTGCCATGGGAAATGGCCAAAGGAAGGGAGACAGAGAAGATAAAGGAGAGCACAAATTAGGGAGAAAGGAAGAGAAGGAAAAAGAAGGAAGCAAGGTGAAATTGTAAAGGAAAGGGGGAGTGTCCTTCTGCCCTGCCGGGCAGAGCGATGAGGTGGCAGGACAGCGAGTGGCCCCAGGCAGCAGCGCTCGTTATTTCCATCCTGGCTGATGTCACTGATTGCCTCCCTCCTCCCCTGTCGTGCCTGATGACAGAAGCGCAGCACTTGCGACTCAGAACGACCTCCCCCGTTCCCCGTTGGCCCAGAGAAAAGTTTTCTTTCCAGCTCCAAAGAGGCACGGCTTTGTCTGTGTTTCGGGGGGTTTTTGGGTGACCCCTTTCAGCAGTTCCTCTCTGGGACCACCTCCAGTCCAGGCAGGTGGAGATCCTACTCCTGGCCTGTCTTCTGCAAACAACCAGTTTTTTCCTCAGCTGTGGTGCTGGGAAAACCCCACAGGGCTGTTTCCTCTCTTACCTTGACGTTTTTCTGTTGGCAGCGTCTTTACTTTTTAAACCAACCTTGATTTTCCCATTTTTCCATCTTCAAGGAAATTTCCCTCGCAAGGCTCAGATCCTGCAGCATCTGACCACCTTCTGTCAGGGGGTTTAATTAGTCAGAAAAAAGAAAACAAGTGATGATTTGTTTGCTGAAGGGAAGTTATGCAGGATAGAGAAGGGAAGGTGGGGAGGACAGAGAAACCTTAATAATGAAGGAAGAAAGCAGAATCTTAAGATATGGGGTTTAAGTCTTTGGGACTTATTTAGGATGACAGAAAATGGCCTAAATTGCACCAGGGGAGGTTTAGGTTGGATATTAGGAAAGATTTCTTCATGGAGAAGGTTGTAAAGAATTGAAACAAGGAAGTACTGGAGTCACCATCCCTGGAAGTGATCAAAAAACGTGGATGTGACACTTGGGGACATGGTTTAGTGGGGAACATGGTGGTGGTGTTGGGTTGATGGTCGGACTTGCTGATCTTAAAGGTCTTTTCCAACCTTAATGATCTGATTATTCCGAAAGGAGCGAGCTCCTCTTCTTCCTGCAGCCAGTGATTTTTGTGGCCATCCACCTTCCTGATGCCAACAAAAATCCCACCAGGGCTGGACCAATCCTTCCTTCTCTGAAGGGTGGAGGGATGAGCTTCATGGCACCTCTTCGGCAACAATCCTGCTGGACATGGGGTTTGTGAAAATTTGTAGGAACAAGAAGGAGGTGCAGATCGGGGTCGTTTCTGTGGGATGGGCTGCAGATGGACATCAGTTATTACCCCAAAGCCTGGCTTAAGCTTGACCGGTTGTCATTTGTGTAATGCCTTGTCTAGGAGCAAATATCTGACCGAGGCATGGTCCATGCAGAAGGTCCTTACTTAGCTGCAGGATCTAGGAGAGGGTTATGGATGGTGTGGGACAGTGGGTAGGGAAGGCAGTGAGAGAATCTGAGGTCTTTGAGGGTGGAGGGATATCAGGGAGGATGTGAAAGGGAGGGCAGCTGGGGTTGCTGTGCTGGGATTTAGGGATGCAGCCTGCTCATCTCTTAAAAACCAAGCTCCATTCCCTCGGTGAGTCTGGGATGGTTTAGGAGCGAGTTACATGTCGGGCTTTCTTTGCTGTAATGGAGCCCCTCCCCCGCTTTTATCCAGTTACCCATGAAAAGTCAGTGAAATGAGACCTACTTAAATCAAATGTCACAATCGATGCTCATCCCAGGCCACCGTTTGTGCGATGCGAACTCAAATTGCCGTAAGGGGGGAACGGGGAGAGGGAAAGGCTTGGGAAAGAGCTTGGAGAGAGCGAGCAAGGAGCCCTCCATAGCTGAGTATCTTGTGTTCCACAGTGCTTTTGTCGCAACCATGTGTCTCTGCAGTGGGACAGGGCTGTTGTCCACCAGGATTCTGCAGGGGGGAGAAATAAAGCTGTGGCTTCATGCAGGACATTGCATCCATCTCTCCGATACCCCACCTGACTAAATCAGAGTCCCTTCCACGTTTCAGTTTATGAGGAGCAAAAGATGCGGTATCAGCACTTACCCTGCCTGGATGATGTCCAAATTCGATTTTGTTTGATGGAAGACAAAATCAAAGCGTTGATATTTTCACTGGGATTTATGTTCACCTCGTTCCCAAAAAACTAGTTTCTAACCTTGCTTGAATATTTGGAAGGAGTAAATTCTCAGGGTGGGAGCACATTCATAGGAGTTAAAAATTGCAGTGAGGCAGGTCTGTGTAGAAGTTTAGAGGAAGAATCCACAGATAAGCTGAAACATTTTTTTCATGAGCATTTTGGGAATCTGGAAGTGGAGGAAGATGCAGGATGGATTGGTGAGGCTCAGGTTTCCTGTCTGTAGCTGGTCTGCACCCAGTGAAGATCCCTCAGACCACCTTGGGGTGCCAGCTGGGCATTCAAGCCATTGAATGTGTGTGACGTCCCACCGTTCAGGGGAAGGAAGCACCCAAAATTCTTGGTCAAAAGGAGTGGCAGAAGCCAGAGTGGTCAGAAAAGCTTCCCAAGTTTTATAAATGAGTTACAGATGGAAGTTGTTATGTTAGTCCTTGATCTGGTGCAAGCACTCAGCAGTGGGTTTGGGATAAAGGGGTAGAGTGGAAGGGAAAAGGGAGAGGGATTAAAGAGGGGGAGAGAGAAACAAAGGAGAAACAAGGAAAGGGAGAAAAAGAAATCAGCAGTGCTGGCTCCAGTGTTGATCCAGCTGATGGGGTGCCCAGGGTCCTTACAGATAAGTTTTCTCTGCCCTGGAGATAAGTTTCTCTCTCTCTATGGAAATCAGTTGTCATGAACAGCCCGTTCTTCTAGACCCGTGTGGAAATGTGTCAGAGCCTTCAGGGATCTTGAGTAGTCTTGATCCCCCCTACAGTCCATTCCCCATTCCTGACCTCATTCCTGTGCCCGCACTGTGCTGTGTTGTGCTGATCTCCAGGAGCCAGAATCAGGATGTTTTTCCCATAAAGGTGCTGCCCTACCTTCTCCATGGTCCCTTCTCCAGCCATGTCCTGTTCTTGCTCACTGGGTGTTATTGCCAACAACCCTTGCTTGGCTCCACGACCATCCGTGTTTGAGACATTCTCATTAATCCCCGTATTTTCTAGGCTTCTACGATGTGTCACTAAATTTTGGAAGTTCTCGTTCCATCCTTCCCGACAGCTGCTGGGGGGCTCCCTGCAGCGGTGTGGTGAAAGTTTTGCTCCTCTTTAATTCCCCCCAGGTGTGAGATGTGCCCTTGTTCAAAATAAGCAGATAAGGAGGATCTTCCCAAGCCCTTAAAAACTCAGGGATAATTCAGCTCAGACCTCTGTGTGTCGGGGTTGTTCATCTCTTTTTGTGGTGGGCTCTGTGGAGTAACGCCGCGGTGACTGTGGGCCTTGAGTGAGAGCACACAGGTTTGCTCAGGCCGTGCGCTGAGCTGGCTCCATTTAAACCCAGCACTGAGCCCTGCCTGATGTATCTGGCTTTGCAGAAGGCTCGGTAGCCTGGAACAGAGCTGTGGTAGCCCCGGCTCCATGGCATCCCCCTGACTGGAGGTTCAGGCTGAGCAGCCTCATGGCTGCCAACAGAACAGTGTAGTCAAGTCCTTAGAGGACTGCCTGTTTCATTCCCAAATTCATGCATAATTTACCTTTTTTTTAAAAAATTTTTTTTTAATCTCCTATGCTAAGCCCTTGCTGTGTCAGAAACCATCTCATCTCCATGAGGGAAGCGTTAGGTGCTGGTGCTGTGCCAATCTAATGACAACCTTGACTGGGCTCCCTCTCCTCGGCAAGTGGTGTAATCACCCTAAATAGAAGGTTCCTGGGTGTCTGTGCTCGGTGGGGCTCTGCCTCTCTCTGCCTTCCTGCCAGCGGAGATCACTGATGTGGAAATGAGAAACGTGCCAGGGAGAAATAAAAAGCCTGCAGCAGAGAGAGCCAAGTGGGATTGAGCTCCTCACTCCGAGCTGAGGACAGGGCGAGTTCAGTGATACCAGTGTGGCAGATGTTGGGTAGTCACAGCCACAGGATGCAGAGAACTCCATTAGAGAGGTTACAGCGTGGGCTTGCTCTTGACGTGGCAAGAGCTGATGTTCTTTTGTATTCAGTCGGAAAAAAAGAACCATTCCACATCAGGTTTTCCAGCCTCTGCGGTGCCCTTCTATGAAAAAATGCCTTGTGTGGTAGTGTAAGAGCAGCGAGTTGATGGATGGTGGGTCTCTGGGGAGGATACACGTCTTGTTTTTCCTTCCCTTGCTTCATTTCATCCTTTTCCAGATGAATGTTTGTGGTTGGTGGAAAATTTTCACCTTCTTTTCATCCTCCACCCTTCATCACTGCCATCCCAGAGGAGCTTGTTTGTAATTGTTCTGTTATTGCTTCATTAATTATCCTCCCAGTTTCATGCTGGATATGAAAGGCCTGATCCTCCTCTCATAACCCACACCTTTGGCATGCCTGCCTTTCGTGGATATCAGAATTGTTACCCAGGCTTGACACTGGTTTGTGCAAGCAGAATCAGGTTCAAAAAAAATCCAGCTGGGTCAAGCGGAAACAGATCCCGGCCTCCTTCTGCGTTTATTTGTATGCACGGTGTGATGTGAAGGTCAGCTGGGTGGACACACCAACAACTGGCAGGAAAGTTCTTGCCATGAAATTTTCCTGGTAGAGCTGGCTGAGTTTATTTTTTAATGTCTCACTTTCTCTCTTTCAGAACATGGAAAAGGTGCTGGTCCCTTCTGTCACGTTAATTGTAGGCTGTGGAGTATCCTCGCTGACACTTTTGCTGTTGATTATCATTTATGTCTCTGTTTGGAGGTATGGCTTTCATTCTCTTCTTCTTGGGGAAAGTAACTGTCTTTTGGCCTACACGGATCCTGGAATGTTTGCTCTGTGGTTTCGGGTGTCTGGTGCTTGAGGAGGAAATGTTTGGGAATGAGTGGGCCCTGCAGAAAGTCGTCCTGGTGGCTTAGCTGGCATTATTCTCTCCTTTCAGTGCCAGAGAAATTAGCAGAGTGAAACTGGGGCCATGCCCCCATGTAGGGACATTGTTCCATTTCCAAAAGCCTCGTGCTGGTTTCGATGCCTTTGTGTACCCCAGGAAACCTTGTCAGAGGCGAGGTGGACACGCACGGCCTCTTGGCAGGCAGATGCTGCTGCAAGGTAATTCTTTGGGAACATCCAAACCTCCGTGACCTGCCATGAAAACATCTGGCCTGAAGAGCTGACAGAACTTTTCAGGAGCTTAAGGATGTTAAACCACGACACCTAAATAACTCCCCAACCTTTTAGCTACGCTTTGCCTTCAGCTTCAGGTGCATATGGGATCGCCCAGTACGTCCCATTGCTGACAGCTCCTGTGCTCAGGTCAGGTGGAACCTAAAATTATAGAGGCTGGAGTGATTTTGAAGCAAAGCTTTGACGAACAATTGGCCCACGCCCCTGTTTGATACATTCTGCTGGCTCTAAGCTGGAGGACCCGAGGTGCGCAAGGGATTTTCTCCCTGTATTGCCTTGAGCAAGGTCTGAGTTTATCCTGTGAGATCCGTGTCTCTCCTAAACCCGTGGCAAACACGCTGAGACCTTCATGGCTCGACACCAGGCAAAGACAAACCAGAACCGGGTGAATGTCTGTGAAATCCAAATGGAGTGGCTGCAGGGAATACAGCTGGGTATTACTGGTGATCCTTTTGGGAGAAGGGATCAGTGTGAGGCTCTTATTCTGTGCAGTGATTCGTCTCAATAGGAAGGAAAGGGCAAATTCCATTTAGAGATTGAACTGAGATAACTTTCTCTACGCTTTGATAGAGGAAAGAAACAAGAGAGTAAAAACTGAGCAAAAAATGCATCTTTTTTTTTTGTTGATACTGTGACAGTGCATAGTGGCTGGTTAATTTTGGCAGCTGAAGACTGATCATGATAACGTTTATCTAGAACTCAGGTTTTTCCGTGCCTGGGGTATCATTGGATGTGCTCAAGTCCTTGTCCTCTCCTGCTTTTCCTCAGGCTGGGCGGCACTGAGCAGCGCCGGTAGGTGACTTACTGGGGTCACTGGTGTCAGGATCAAGTGGAAAGTTAGGATAGAAGATTAAAGAGCAAGCGTTCGAGCCTCACCCTCTCTTTCCTATCAGAAACAGGGTCAGGATCTGAAACCCAAGCTCAGACATGAGGTTGAATCAGTTTGGAGCATGCCGGAGCCATTTGGAATAACATGATGTATTTTTTTCCAGGACTGTGCTCCCCACCCCCACCTCCAATATTTACTGTCATTGAGGACAGTAAATTGCCTGACCTGTTTCAAATATGTTCTGTTTAATTTCTCATTCCACTCTTTGCCTTATGCCTATGCCCAAAACGATCAGCAGGAATGGGAGGACACGTTTATGGGAGGCTTGAATGGGTATTTCTGAGCTAGCCAAGGATGGACATGCATTTCCAAGTGATCCTGAGACCAGCTATATCTTGATTAAAGGGCTCTCTATCCTGAGCCTCTCTGTGTAAATATTTGTAAAGCATGATCAAGTGATCTCTAGAATTTCTCTTTGGTGCGCTGAGTTTGTTCCATTTCTTCTCTGTAGATCATGTTTTCATGTTTTCCAAACTTCACAGCATCCCCGTGGCTGAGCCCTGAGCGCTCTGTGTGTCCTTTTTATTTTAGGCATAGCTGCTGGACGTGAATGTGCTTTCCTATTAATGGTCTCAGGAACATCATATTCAACGTTATCTCCTGGCTCCCACTTTGTTTTGCCCTAAATGTTGTGCCTTCTGATAGACAGCAGCTGGAGGAGCGCTTAGAAAAGGAATCAGCAGTATTATTCCAACCTATTGTCCCTAAAACACAGGAGCTGCATCAAAGTGGTTCTTTTCCACCGTGCAGGGGAGAAGCTCCTCATGTCCTGGCTGCCTGATCTTGTGTGGAGAGCACTCGCCAGAGCTCAGCTGTTTCGGGGAGCTTTGGCTGGGCAATTTCCCATTCAGAACTCCGGACAAAGGCATCTGGAGCACGCATCCATAGACCCAGCTTGAGTAGCAAACACTCCTGATGAATAAGCTCACTGAGGCTGACAGTCTGGAAGCTTTCCCAGAATTTTGCCCAGCTAGGGTTTGTTTGTAGATACGGGAAGCAGAAAGGACGGGAGGGCAAGAAAGAGGGAGAGGAACACGGTGAGGAAAAGGGGGCAGAGTGACAGGGAGGTGATCCCAGCTTCGGGCTGCGCATCAGGGAGGAAATGAATTTACCCTCCACTCCCCATTCAAAACCCCCAAATAAAGGCTGCTCCTTGGTGGCACCTACTCAGCCACCGGCATGAATGGCACGAGCTTTCTGAGGCAAGTGATCACTTCAGACGCGGCCAACTTGGCACAGCCCCGCTGGAAACTGGAAGTTGTTTCTGTTCGACGGCTGTTGGTGGCCTGTTGGTGGCCTCACTCCAGTTCCCAGCAGACAGATGGCTGCGAAAATCTCTGCTGCAGATGGTGCATCTCTGGCCTTATTAGCAGGCTCGACAGAGGGGTCAGTGACACAGTGGGCCACAGAAGTGCGGTGACCTTGTTCCATCTCGGCACTGACTGTCCTGGGTCACAGCTGGAGGCACAATCTCTGTGTGGGCCACGTGCTCCACCACCCGTGTGGAAAAATGAGGGGGGATCGCAGGAAAAAATATGGAAAGCTGGCATGGAAATGAAAAACTGGGGGAAAAAAACCCAACCACTCAGGGGTCGGAATAGGTGAAAGGACGCCTCCTCTCAAGCACCTCCTTGACGTGCTGGTACTTCAAGAGCGCCCCAATGTGTTTTCCGTCCCTGAACTCGTTGCGGCTCAACAGCCTCTGGAGGCAGCGACCTTTCCATAGCGCGGGGATCGATCCCTGCTATCGAGCAGCTCATCCACCAGCCCATCAGCATGTGGGCCGCGGCAGATCTCTGTCCCTGGCAGCAGCTGGGTGAGTGCTGCATCACTGCTAGAGAACAGCCCCAGCTTTTCTCACTCCTGAGGGTTGATTGAGTGGCTGTCGATGAGCTCTCGAGGGGCTGTTAACACTTGCTTTAAACGCAGGAGCTCTGCCTGTGCCGGGGATGCTGAGGGGATGCTGAGGCGCTCCTGGCCCTGGTGGGAGGTGGCAGGGATGAGTAAGTGGCTTCGTGGAGAGGGATGTGTGTACGCAGGGTGAGAAAGCAGCAGTGACTCAGTGTTTGTGGAGAGGAGTCTAATGGGGGCAGAGAAACAGACTGCGGGGTTTTCCCACCTTTTCCATCTGTCTCAGCTCGTGCAGGGCTTCCTGCAGCCTGTGGGGATCCTCGGTGGTGACCAGTGACATGGCTGGAGCTGTGTCAGGGGAGGGTTAGGTTGGATATCAGGAAAAATTTCTTCACTCAGAGGGTGGCTTAGCACTGGAACAGGCTCCTCTGGGCATGGTCACAGCACCAAATATTCCAGAACTCACAGAGTGTTTGAACAACGCTCTCAAGGCACGCACTGGGATTGTTGGGGTGTCCTGTGCAGGGCCGGGAGTTGGACTTGCTCATCCCTGTGGGTTCCATCCAACTCGGGATGTTCTGTGGTTGTAGGACACAGGCTGGAGCAGAAGTTCCCTAAATTAGCAGTGAGTTTTCCCCAGTTTTGTGGCTGAGTACAGCATACTTTGATAAGAGGACAGAGTCCGTGTATCAGCAGAGCGGCAGCAAGGCAGCACCCTGGAGTAGCTCTGCCTTTGCTGGAGATGTGTTTTCAGGCAAAACCCATCAAGTTCCATTTTTTTCTCCCCCTCTGATACGAGTTCCTGACTTCTTTGGCCAGGGGGTCTGGAGAGGAATGGCGATTTCTCTCCGCGGAGCATCCTGTGCTGGAGAAGAGGAAATGGAAGGAAAAAAGCCAGCGTGGCAGGAGGTCTTCGTAGCATTCTCACTGAGCAGAAACTTAACAAGGAAATGTTTGGAATCCAGGTCAGGCTACCAAGGAGGACTCTGGAAGAACTGCCCAGGAATGCGGGGTTGAATTAGAATGGCCAGAGCTCAGCTGTGTTTGAAACTGGCCAGGGATGTGAAAGGCATCGGGAGTGGGTTCTGCAGGTGCGTCGGCACCAGAGGATTTCCCAGAAAAGTGCTGGCCCGGTGTTGACTGGGACAAGCAGCCTCGTGGATAAGGAGGTTGAAAAGGTGAAGGGACCCAGTGCCTTTTCGCCTTGTTCTGCTGGCAAGCTTGGGTCCCAGGAACCCAAATTCCTACACAGAGGCAGAACCCAGGGAAGAAGACGCTCCCCACTGCCAAGGAAAAGAGAGATGAGGACTGCTTAAGTTATCTCGGCGTTTGCAGATCCGTGGGACAGAACAGGATGCGCTGAGGGAGATGTTTGGTGTGACTGTGGAGCCGCTGTCTGTCACCTGGGGAGCTGGAAGAAGGCAAATGTTAGACCCACCTTTAAAAAGGGCAAGGAGGAGGATCCAGAGAACAACTGACTGGTCAACCTGCACGGCCCCTGGGGTGATTAAAGAGCAAGTAGCTCTAAAGGTTATTTCCAGGCAGGATGATGGACAAGAAAGCGATTGGGAGCAGGCAGCGAGGATTTGTGGAGGGCAGGTTGTGCCTGGCTGCCCTGTTTCCCTTTTGGGATGGGTGACTGGTTACATGGACAGTGGGGAGAAGCAGCTGGTGTGGATTTTGACATCACCAAGGCTGTTGACACAGTCTCCAAAAGTATCCAGATCGTGGAATTATGCACTGGATGGGTGGTTTTGTTTCCACCTGGATGGAATTCCTGCCGGATTTGAGGGTAATGGTCAAAGGTTTGAAGCCTAATCAAGAGCTGGTCACATCTGGCTGGGGTTGGTAGAGTGGCCAGCATTGTTTAACATCTTCTGTAACAACCTGGACAAGGTTTGACACTCCTGAGGCTGCACCTGGAAAAGGTGCCCAGTGCTGGGTTCCCCCAGTACCAGCGATACCAGCACGGGGGAGCAAGTCCAGTGGGCGCTGAGGGAGCTGGAGATTGTCGCAGGAGGCAAAGGGAACAAGCTTGGAGAAGAGGAGGCTGTTAAGGAGCAGTCATGGAGCAGTCAAACAACTTGCAGAGGTAGGCAGGGAAAGGTCTGGAGGCACCAGCTGCAGCAGGAAAAGACCCAGCTGGATATAAAGCAAAATAACCCTTCACACAAGAGCAGTTCAGTGAAGCAGTTCGGTGCTATAGTCAGCCAAGAGAGGTGGTGGCGTTTCTGTTCCTGGTGATTTTCAAATCTCGATCAGACAAGGCCCTGAGAAACCTGATCTGACTTTGAAATCAGTCCTTTTTATGGGCATGGGATTGGACTGGGAACTTGAGAGATTTTTTTTTTTTCCCCCAACCTAAATTATTCTGATTCTGTTCGTTGCCAACCCACATCTCGCTCTTTGGAGGTTCAGGGATCTGGAAAACAAGAGAAATTCTCGGGGTGTGAAGGGAAGCAGGGAAAAAGGAGAGTTGGTTTAAGGGGGGAAAACTCTTAAGACAGCTGGATTATCTCCTGTTACATTAAAATACAGATTTATGGTCAACTCATTCCTTACCTTTTTCTGACCAGTGGAGACTTCAGAAGTTCATGCTAACAGCAGTGGGATCATAGTGTTGCTTCACAGATTTATTCCATCTCCTTCCCACCAGGACAGAGTCCAAATCTCCCTTTCTACCCCTTAGAAGCTGCTGACTGGAGATTTGATATTTTACTTCACACAAAGCATATAAAGTTTGATGTCTCAACACCCTCCAGCTGCAAACGGAGCAGGGTCCAGGCGATGCCCAGCATTGGATGGAGCCCCTGAAATCAGGAAGTTTGGGCTCAGCTTGGCTGCGAAAGGAGCCAGAAGCTCATTTTGCAGCCTGTCAACCCAGTTTCGTGCTGAGCTGGGATCCTACATTTTGCAGCCTGTTGTGGGGCTGGGAGAGTTTCAGGGAGAGCTTCCTATAAACCAGACTTCCAACCGAATAAGTAGGAATTCATGCTAGCTTTGCTATTTATTTTTTTGTTGTTGTTTTTTGCATCCAGGAAAGCATGTCCTCACCATTCGTGTTTGTCTGAAGGTACAGCTCAAGGGAAAGTTAAAAATCAAAGTTTCACAGCCTTCATTAGGTCTAAAGCACAGATTTACCCTTGGCAGAGCACACACGTGCAGTAAACCCGTCCTGCCCTCCTCATCAGAAACTCAAAACTCTGCAGCCAAGGCACGACCAACTCACTCTTGCTAAAATTAATTAATGAAATTAAATTCCCAACATAAATAGTTGATGTGCTGGAATATAGGAAATAATCCTGCATTAGCCTCCAGGGATGAGCTGGTTGATTAATACATCTGTTTCTAATTTATATAAGCATCAGCATCTCCTCTTCGCTCATCTGGCATTCAGGCAGGGCACTTGCAGCATCTCCGAGATAATTCACGTGTGTGAGAGTGTTGGTGCGGTCAGATCTCGAGTCAGTCCTTGAGGACTTGCACTTTTGCAGTTCCCTTTTCGTTTTATTGGGTACATAAAAGTGCCTTCACAGAAATGCCCCTCCGTAGCCAGTGGTTTGAATTAATTGTGGTGCACTTACCTCGGCAGCGGGCCTGGTGCTGTGCTGCAAATCAGAAATGACAAATCGCTGGCTCCTGCAAGGTGCTGAAGGCAACAGCTCCCTCGCTGCTGTCCCTGATGTCCCAAACCCACAGCTGCAGTTACGTATTTGGCCTAGTTTGGAGAAGCAGTGCCAAAAAAAAACAATAAAAAAAAAATTGTAAAAGGCAGAAATGCTTCTCCCTGCTTCTCACCTCAGGAGGGGTTGTTCGGCTGAAGGAAGGGGAGTGCTGAATCACACACACTTTTGTTGTCGAGGTGCATGTGTTTGTAATCTGCTTCCATCGCCAGCATGCCTGTGGCTCTTCCTGGTTGGGAATCTTCTCCGTGTGTTGCTTGTTTGTTTTCTTTCAAGCTCCTTTTCAAGCCCCCCTTTAAAGTAGGCAGAGCTGAGGAAGATTTGCAGCGCTCTACTGTTTTAGGAGGGGCTCAGACTAGGCTGGCCCCTCGTTTGCTGGCTCCTAACTCCAGCACTGATGGGGGATGATGGAGACATCTTCTCCCCCTCCCTGCCCGCCTTGTTCTTGTCTGTCTAGCACATAAAATCTGCAGGAAATTGGCAATTCTGTAGAGCCTGGCCTGGATTGCTGCTTTTCAGAGGTCACCCGGGGCAGGCTGTGACAGGGTGGGTCTCCCTCCCCTCTTCTCTCGCTGCAGGTACATCCGCTCGGAGCGCTCTGTCATCCTCATCAACTTCTGCCTCTCCATCATCTCCTCCAATGCCCTCATCCTGATCGGACAGACCCAGACCCGGAATAAGGTAAGGGGTCCGCTGGGGCTTTGTTTATTTGTTTGCTTTCCCCCTGATTTAGCACTGAAATGATCCATTCAGGCAGCGCTTCCTCATTTTTCCTCCATCTGTTAATTAGCGACATGTCAAAGACACGGCTAAATGGCAGATTTCAATTTTCTCTCTCGCTCTCTCTTTGATAATTTGTCAGCATCCTCAGGGCTTTGATTAAAACCAATGTGATATTTTTGAATATCTGCCTAGAGTAGCTGGCACATGGCACGGTGGAGAAGCGCGGTGATTTGCAAGGCTTTAACCATTTTATTTTCAAAAAAAATTACAAAGACAGATTGAGAAAAGGCTTAAAAAAAAAAAAACCCAAACAAACAACCTCTCAGCTTTACATTTATTTCTCCAGCAGTTTTTATACTCTGAGCTGAAAGTACTTGGCAGATGTTAATGAACACAGACGTGAAACTGTCCAACCGTTTTTGGGGATGGGAAGCATTGCCAGATGCACTGTGAGCACTGCAGGGCCACAAGGGACTCCGAGCAGATCCCAGGGTGACTCCAGCAGTCCAGGCAACACCCAGCGTGGTTTTCCAAGCCACGAGCACTGGTTGCTCTCTTCCCACAGACCCGGGGGAGAGGCGTGTGTTGCCTCCATGACTTTTTTTCCCAGCTCAAGCACTTTTCAGGTTCCCTGTTGACATCTGGTGAGACGAATCACTGCTCACCATTCGTGTTTTCCTGTTGTAAGTTTTCCCGTCTTCCCAAACGCTCCAAACCATCATAACTCTGTCGAGCCAAAAAACGTGAGGCAAGATGCCTCCTCCACTCCTTCTGCTGCCAAAATCACAATCAGGAGTCAAAAATTAGTTATTAATTAAGAGTAACCGGTGACCAGTCGGGTTTGTTGAGCCCCTGCTTTGGCAGCATGAACATGGTGTCACTGTTGGAAGCATTTTGGGAAGAAATTCTTCCCTGTGAGGGTGGTGAGGCACTGGAGCAGGTTGCCCAGAGAAATTGTGGGTGCCTCATCTCTGGAAGTGTTCAAGGCCGGGTTGGACAGGGCTTTGAGCAAGGAGAAAAATCTTCCTGTCCATGTCACAGGGTTGCAATGAGATGATTTTTAAGGCCCATCGCAAAACTCAGCCCATTCTATGATTTTATGATTCCTGCAGAGAGCTGAAGGATTTAGTGAATCACGGACTTATTTCTATGGAAGGCCTTTTGGGTTAGGATTAGGTTGTTTTAGGAAAAGCTCTCCAGCTGCTGGAGCCCTGTGTGCAGAGAAGTGTGGAAACAAGCAGCCAACTCTGCTCCTGCTACAAAGTGCCCTTCGGAAATTCCTCTTCCAAAGCAGAGTTGTCTTTCTTCGCCAACATGGTTGGCAGGAGGTGGAGAAAGGGTGAACCAAGCTCCTGCTTTCCTTGGTGGCATTTTTTGCCACACCAATCGTGTGCTGGGAGCTTCTTTCCGCGAGAAGAAACACTGAGGGATGCTCAACAGGACAAACCAGGGCTGGACCTCCTCTTCGGTGATTCTTCCTCACCTCAGGACAGGAGCTGGACGTGTTCTTCCTCTCCCAACCCCCTCCAGAGCCCAGTTATGAACCCAGGTTCTCCCTGGTGCTTTTTTGTCCCGTGACTCTGGGAGTTCGCTGTCGGAGCTGTTGGTGGGGATTCGAAGCTCCCGGCAGCGATGGCAGGAGGCAGATTAGTTCTTTGCACATCCATATGCATGAAACCCCAGAAATAGCAAGGTTATTCTTGGATTTCCTCTCAGCCATCTAGTAAACAGTCTCTGGCAGGCAACAGAGAAAGAAAACTATAGAGAGGAGAGACGAAGGAGTGTAAATTAAGATTTTATTCGCATTTGATTATCGATAATAGAGTGCCTTAAAATGTTGGTGATTGATTTATAATTGTGGCTTCTCCGGGAGATTTCTGCGGTATCGGCTTCCCCTGGAAATGTCAAATTCTCCCTGGATTTCCATCCGTGTAACCTCAAAGGCAAGATTCCACGGCTGGATTTGCTAAGCTTTTTGAAGATGAAAGGCCTGGGAAAAGGCTAAAAAACATTACAGTCAGCAATCCGGGGATACGAGGGAAAGGGATGCTGCAGGAAGTGGCTGCGTCTCCGAGGCTTGTGCTGCAAGGGGTGGATTTCTCCTCTTAAAGCAAAACAAGGGCTAATCGCCTTGACAGACTGCCAAGCTCTGCTGGATCTTGGGACATCATACCCCTGTGCTTAGCCCTTCGTGGGGATTTTTGGTTTTCCCCACAAGGAAGGGAAAACCTGCAGCAGAGGTTGCAGAGGCAAGTGTTTGCCTGCCTTTCAGTTGGCCAAGTTCATTTGAGGCGATGGGTTCATCCTGGTCCAGCTGAGATGTGCATGTTTCTCTCGTCTTCCCTTCCTCTCTTCTTCCCTTTCTATCAAAGCAACTCATTGGAAAAAAAAAAAACAAAAACAACCCAAATGTATCTCTGTGGTGTAAAATTGTAAAACAAAGCTTTTCTCTCCCCTTCACGAGGAAGAACTCTGTTGGTTCGAAACAAAATCGAAAAGGCCACGTGAACAGTGTTGTACGTAATATCAGCCAGAAAAAAAAAAGGATTCTAAAATCCCAATCTCTGAAAATCCATTCCAGAAAGCATCCTCTGTTTGTAGCTGTTTCATGTAGGGTTTTTAAGCTGATGAATAGGAACCACCTTTTTTAGGATCCCTGTAAAATATGAGAATTACTGGACATTATCATATTGAGCCGCGTTATTTGTACTGAACTGTCATCCGGAATCCACTTTTAAGCAGAATATGGAGGGATTTGGTGTCAAATGCAAATCTGGAACAAAAAAGACAGTTCCTATCTCGCGGAACACACGGTCTTGCTTTTATCCACAGCCTCTGATAATGTCGGGTGGTGCCAGTGGATGAATCGAGAGTGATCCGATAAAATCATGATAAAAGCCACTCTGTGCATGAGAGCTCTGGGTTGAAAGATGCTGGTGGTTGAAAAAAGAGAAAAAAGAGAAAGGTTCATTGACCGTAAAGCCAAGTCCATGTTTCTTCATATAACTCAAAGCAAAGAAATTCTTGATTATAAACCTCCCCCTCCCCCAAATGCCTGAAGCCATTTTTTTTCCTCCAGAGTCACTTTTAAAATCTATTTGCTCTCCCTTCTCCTCGGGAGCCACTGGAGTTTCTTCCCATCATTTTCTTCTCGAGTACATTGATTCACAGTTTTCTGCTCGCAGATGGGGGGGAAACTGGCTGAGTTAAACAGAGCGGCACCAATTTGCACCAGTGAAAGATTTGGCCTTGCTGCGTTAAAACAAAGACGAGCTTGTCAGCTTTCCAGTCCATCTCCCTGGCACTCCGGGATTGTTCCTCATAATGCATTTGCCAGTTCTTTCCCCAGTTTAATTTTAAATGGCTTAAGCTGCCTGCATTTCCCTCGTGAGATTTCCCCACCGTAGTAGAGCTCGCCATTATGAAATTCTTTCTAATCTAGGGGGGTTTTTCTTTCTTTTTTTGTTTTTTTTTTTTGGCCCTCCTGTTTGCTGGTAGTTATGTGCTCTTGGATAACTGTGCCCTCATGTTTGCAGTCCTTTCCCAGCCCCTGGCGGCCGTGGTTCCACCCGGCTCTCATGGCTTAACTCTTTCACTCAGCGCTGTTTCCCTGGCACCCCATCCAAATTGCTTCCTCGGATTTCATTTCCATGGCTGGGCTGCCAGGGACGTGGTGCTTTGTGAACCTTTTCAGCTGAGATTAGTGCACTGTTTACTAACTACTCCTACCCCTGCTCCCTGAAAGGATCGTGGCCATAGTTTGGATGTTTTGGAAATTAAATAAATCCTGCTGAAGCCAGGAAAGCACCAGGATGGGATGTGTGCTCAGACTTCTGGTGGAAGGTGTCCCTGCCTGTTTTGGGGGGTTGTAACTAAATGATCTTTAAGGTCAAAAATGACTGTTTGGTTCCACCCAAAGAATTCTATAATTCCACGGTTCTTCACAGAAGTGTTAACCTTGGCCTTATCTCAGAGCTCGTGCTTAAGCGCAGCCAATTTCCATGTGGTATTTAAGTTTAAAGCTTTGGTCTTTGCTAGATCAAAGCCTGCCCGCTCCTAAACTGTGTGTCCGTGTCCTGATCTCCATGACTTTTCCTTCCAGAGCCTGGTTTGGAAGCGTCTCCCCTCACCTTCCGCTCTGCTCCCCGCTGCTCTCTCCGCCTGCCGCTCCTCTCACGTGTCCTCCTTTCCTCCTCTCTCCAGGTGATCTGCACGCTGGTGGCGGCTTTCTTGCACTTCTTCTTCCTCTCCTCTTTCTGCTGGGTGCTGACCGAGGCCTGGCAGTCCTACATGGCCGTGACGGGCCGGTTACGGAACCGCATCATCCGCAAGCGCTTCTTGTGTCTCGGATGGGGTGAGGATCCGGGGGCTGCGGAGCAGAGAAGGTTCAGGCTGCAGGGGAGACTGGTGCTCCTCAGGAGGGTGCTTGAAACCCTTGGAAGGGTTTCAGGAAGGGCTGGAATGGTTAAAAAGCACAACCGGGAGCCCCTAATGTTGAACCTCCTGCCCGGTGCGCCCGAAAATAGAGGAGTCGAGTTCAGGTTTCAGAGGGTGCTCTGGGGGTGGTTATTCCTGGGGTTGGGTCTGTTTCTTGCTTTCTACTTTTCTCTCTGTCTGCCTCCCCCTCTCTGTGTTGGATGTGTTCCACTGGTACATGGTACCAGCCAAGGGAATCCTGGCCTGGATTGGTGGTCGGCTGTGGTCAGCAGGACCGGGGCAGGGATTGTCCTTCTGCGCTGGGCACTGCTGAGGCCACGCCTCGAATTGTGGGGTCGGTTTTGGACCCTTCCCCACAAGAAAGACATTGAGGGGCTGGGGAGTGTCCAGAGAAGGGAGCAGAGCTGGGGAAGGGTCTGGAGAACCACGAGCAGCTGAGGGAGCTCGGGAGGCTCAGCCTGGAGAAAAGGAGGCTCAGGGGGGACTTACTGCTCTCCTCAAGTCCCTGACAGGAGGGTGGAGCCAGGTGGGGTTCAAGCTCTGCTCCCAGTTATAAGTAATAGAACAAGAGGAAACAGCTCCAGCGGCACGAGGGGAGGTTTAGATTGGATATTAGGGAAAATTTCATCACTGAGAGGATGGCCAAGCGTTGGAACAGGCTGCCCAGGGCAGCGGTGGAATCGCCATCCCTGGAAGTGCTCAAAAACCCATGAAGAACTGACATTTAGGGCCATGGATTAGTGGAGGACCTAGTTGGACTTGATGATCCTCGAGGTCTTTTCAACCTTAATGATTTTATGGTTCTAAGATTCTGCAGAGCGACCTGGAGTGAAGCAAACTCTGAAATCCCGTCTCCATGGCAGCAGCACCTTTTGGAGACAAATAAACTGCGAGACTGCTGCAGATGCTTGTAACTAATTTTTCTCCCTCTGCCTCTGCCGTATGTTTAATTTATTAGTCTTAAATGATGCATTCTGTAGTAGAAAACAAATACAAACCCATAAACCTGGGCTTTCAAAGTGATAACAAGGGTGTGTTTGAAAGGAGCAGCGGCACAAAAAGTTGCTGAGAAGCGAGGAGGCAAAGGGAAGAAAAAAAGGAGCGTGGCTGAGCTCTATTAATGTCTCATTTTACCACTGAAGTCTCACAATTCACCCCAGGCAAGAGATTTCTGGTGCTTACCAAGCACCCTGATGTGATTTATTCTGGCACATCAAGAGCCGTCCTCGTTGCAGCACCTTCATCCCTTTAAGTTTCCCCTGCTAAGCTTTTGCTTACAATGGAGAATAAATTGTGTTATTAAAATCCGGGGTTTGTGCGTAGCAGGAGCAGGACCACAATACCTGCAGAGCACAGGCTGCAGGAGCCGGGGTGTGCTCATGCATATGTTTATCCCTCCTTGGTGACTCCAGCAACATCAGGGATATCAAGTGTAACAGACTAATAGCTTTTCTAGGTAATAAAAAGGGATTTTTTTTTCCTCCCTGATACGTAAAAGCTGGGACAGATGGGCGTGTTAGCCGAGGGAATTTTGGATGAGCAACGTTCGCATTTGTAGTCTGTACGGATTAAAAAAAAAAAAAAATTTAAAAAAATCCCCCAACATGTGTAGAAGCATAATTCGCACTGCTGGTAAAATGTAGTCAGCTCTGAGCTAGGATGCACTGCTGATAAATGATGCATAATAACCATTTGGAGTGGGTTAGGACAAGAAATGAAGAACACTCGCGCCCGTTAAGGCAGCAAGGGAATTTGGGATATTTAGCATCCTGCTAGACTTCAGCTGCAGAGCTGGGATTAATGGCACTTGTAAGAGGGAAGAAGCCGAAAATATGTTTTAAAGAGCATAATCTGAAATAATTAGCACAATTCACTTTGTCATGGGCTGGTTCGCCCCCCTCTCCCCTCTTTGCACATTTGCATTTCTCCAAGCCCTCGTTCGAGACGCCTTTGCCAAGTTCTCAGCTGCTCTCAGCTCTAGCTCATTGAAGCTGCAGAGGATTTCAGCAGCAGGGAGGATTATTTTTTATTTCTTTGGTCTCCTCTTGGATGTGCAACTTTGCAATTCGATTTTTAAATTATCATTAGTAATTACTATTAGTAATTGCTGCCCATGCTTGGGCAATGCCCTCAAGTTCATGATGTGCCTCTTTGGGCGATCCTGTGCAGGGTCGGGAGCTGGACTTGATGATCCTCGTGGATCCTTCCAGTTCAGGATATTCACTGATTTAAAACAGGCAGATAAATTGTTCCCAGGAAACAACTCGGTCATCATATTTAGCCCCAATAAAGAAGAAATATTTTTTGTCAGGCTTTTTATGACCCTGTTACAGTTTCCACGGCTAGATCTTTAATGCTGCCATAGCTCAGCCTCTGAGTGGGTCTTCAGCTGTTTATAACAAGAATGGCTCTTGGGAATTATTAGCAAACATCTTCTCCAGTGGAACATGATTAACACATGGCCTGATTCTCCTCTGACCTGGAAGTACAAAACTCTTTGAAAGAGGTTTTCAGTGGGTTTACTTGGAATTGTGAATGTTAAATTCGCTGTAGAAAGCCCCCAAAGCCTTGCTGGTACCGTCTGTACCACACCAGGTGTATGGAACAGGCCAGTTAGGAGTAAGTTTCTTGGGGGAAAAAAAAAAACAACAGATTGAAANGACCTGGAAGTACAAAACTCTTTGAAAGAGGTTTTCAGTGGGTTTACTTGGAATTGTGAATGTTAAATTCGCTGTAGAAAGCCCCCAAAGCCTTGCTGGTACCGTCTGTACCACACCAGGTGTATGGAACAGGCCAGTTAGGAGTAAATTTCTTGGAAATAACAAAAAAAATCAGATTGAAATTTTTTTTGGTGGTTTTTTTTTTCAATCTAATCCCATCTAACTTCGCTTGGACCACCGACAGCTCTCGCAAGGCACAGCACCTCTCATTATGAAGCTCTTTGGCTTAACTACCACGACGTAGCTGCCACCTGTAGTAGCTGCTCCTTGTCCAGACCCATTCCCAGCCCAAACTGCGGCTTTCACCGAGCCTTGGAACGAGCCAGTCCCTGGAGCTGCCAAGTTCCCAGCCCCACTCTGGATTTCTGCATAATTATCGCGTCGGAGAGAAGCGCTTTGCGAAGAACAAGTTGCTATTTTTTGGCGGAGTCCTTGCCAAATTTCCCCGTTCCCAGGGTCTCTTGCGCCAAGCTGTATTCCTGAAAATGTCCTTTCCCGTGTGCTTTCTTCCCGTGGGATGTGGCATTGATGGCACGGCAGGGAATGCAGCAGCCAGGATTTATCCAGATGAGGTGTGAAGGAGGCTCAGCAAGAGGAGCAAGAGTCAGTGAGGGAAAAAATGAGGAAAAGGGGAATGGGAAGGAAAAAAGGAAAGGAAAGTGGAAAGGGAAAAAATGGAAGGAAAAAGGAAAGGGAAAGGGAAAAAAGGAAAGGGAAGGGGAAAAAGGAAATTGAAGGGGAAGGGGAAAAAGGAAAGGGAAGGGGAAGGGAATTTTAGGAAAGGAAAGGGGAAAGAAAAGGAAATTTAAGGAAAGGGGAAAGGAAATTTCAGGAAATTTCAGGAAAGGAAATTTCAGGAAAGGAAATTTCAGGAAAGGAAAGGAAATTTCAGGAAAGGAAATTTAAGGAAATTTCAGGAAAGGAAAGGAAAGGAAAGGAAAGGAAAGGAAAGGAAAGGAAAGGAAAGGAAAGGAAAGGAAAGGAAAGGAAAGGAAAGGAAAGGAAAGGAGAAAGGAAAGGAGAAAGGAAAGGAGAAAGGAAAGGAAAGGGGAAAGGAAAGGGGAAAGAATATTAAAAGAGAGGCTTTTTAACCCACTGCCTGTTGGGTTTGCATTGATGAAACGTGACCTGTGCTTAGAAATCTCACACGGGGAGAGAAGCACTTCCCTGTAGGATCACCGTCAAACGCTCCACATTCCTGCCAGCTTGGCCGTGTGGCTCCCAGCTGCTGCAGAGCCTCGCTAACAATCAACCTCGGGATGATTTGTGTTGTTGAGGGACCACCTTCCCAGAGCATTGTTGTTTGGAAGCCGTGCCTGCACATCCCTCAGATCTCCTGCAGTCACCTGCCGTGACCTCTGCAGCTCACAAATCAGCAGGGCCTTGTCAAGGGGCACTAATCCCCTTGGCTACTGATCCTGCTGATTCTTAATGGGATTTTCCCATCTTTAGCATTGAGACAGCTTAATTCCTCCTGCCACGAGGAGGAGGGCTATAAAAAGCCACATGGAGACCTCCAGAGCTGAAGAACCCGATGTTACGAGCCGATATCCAGACATTTCCGTAAAGAAAGGGAAGGGCTGGACTCTGAACCTCCATAGATCCTAGAAGAGACCTGAAGCTCTTTCTCACTGTTGTTCAGAGGAACCTGCTCCTTCCCAGGTCTTGGGGGACCTGTTTGGGATAGGGAAACTCAGTTTTTGTTTCTTTTTCTGTCTCATTTGGGGCAAGATTGTGGGTCACTCATCCTACACTGAGTGCAAACAAAGCTCTTAATTTTTGGGTTCTTTGAGTTGGGTTGTGGTTGAATATTCCAACCTGGGGGGCACCTTGAAGTGCCTAAGAATAAAATAAATCAATTTTACCCATCTGCACCTACTGTGAGATCCCCCCACAACTGCTGAGACCACAACAGGGTGGGAGGTGATTACAGCTGATGGTGTTTATTAATTAACAGAGGTAATTAAGGTTCTTGCTTTTGGTTCTGGGGATCCTGAGTTTGGTCTCTGCCACAGAGCCAGGCTGGAATAACTCTGGGAAAAATGGGGACTATTGAGTGGGAGAAGGGCTGCACATGTGATTAAATGATCGATTTCCTCCTGTTTCCTTTCCACAGGGCTCCCTGCGTTGGTGGTTGCCATTTCCGTGGGATTTACCAAAGCCAAGGGATACGGCACCGTGAACTAGTGAGTGAAGGATTCCTTTCTTCCCGCTGTTTTATCCTGCATCCTGTTTGTCAAAACCCAGCCACTGGCCCACAGGAGGCAGGCTGGGAGCTAAATTCCCATGGGCAGGACCATTCCTGCATCCCTGCCTTCTCAGTCCATCATCTGGCCGAGCTGGATCGTGTAGTCCTTGAAAAACAAGTTTATAGGGACTATTTAGGTTTAACTGTTGTATTTGTGGCATCACTTTGATCTAAATACCTTTTACTTAGGGCTTTTTAATGTATTTTTTAAGGGGGGAAATGTGGAATAGTTAAAGTTTAGGATGTTTAAAAATTAAAACCAGCTTTTTTTTTAATCTGTTTTTTATGCTTGATTGGCCCCATGTTTTCAAAATAGCTCAGCTCAGTTTAAGTCAGCAGCAGAATGAGCATGACTTGTGCAAACCAAGGTTTTGACAGCAGCCTGTGTGTGCCTGTTTTCCAAATTCCACAGGTTTTGTCTTTAGGAAACTTTTATGTGCTTATAGTTGGGGAAGGAAAACAGAGAAGAAATAATGGAAGAGGTAAAAAAATGCATTAAGGCAAGGCTGGGCTCATTCTGAGGTGAGCATTAGTACGACTTTAAATGAAAAAGGAAAAAAAAAGGAAATATTATTTTTTCACTCTGGTGTGAAAAACCTTAGAAATCTCAGGCATAGTGACAGTTAAAGGATAATATTTTTTGCAGCAATAAGTCAGGCTCTTCGCTACTGCATCTCATCACTTTCTAGAGCCTTCCTGGGCAGGGGTTTGCATCCCACACGGGCAGTGTTTGAGACTGGAGCTGGTGATGTGGCCGGCAGCAGATGAGGCTTCGATCGTCCCACTGAGGAAATGTCACGTGGAGCCTCCTGCTCTCTCTCGATTCCCACCACATCCTGCACACCCACGGCCAAATGGTCCTGGGTTTGCATTTTAATTGCAGGGGGAGAATTCGAGCAGCACAGTGGCGTTTTCTGTTTGCTCCACAGCCCGAATTCCCGCCCGACGCGGGGCTCAGGACCGGGGATTGCTCAAGTGCAAACCCACAGGCAGAATTCCTGAAGGCCGCGGTGGCTGCACCTGGCTTGGCCGTCCCACCTTCGGCGTGTGCTGGTGGAGAGGGACCCAAGGCTTGTTGTGGGACTCGGGAGAGGACAGAACACAGCCTGGTTTGCAGAAGCATCGCCGAGATCCCAAACTGATTCTCTTTGGCTTTTCTGTGGGTCAGCTGCTTCTGGCACTTTGCTCCAGGCACTTCCATGAGAACAATTCATAGTGAACAAGCCTCAGGGGGGTGGGAGGGAGCTCCTGGATGTTTCTGCTTCTTTTTTTGTTGATAGACTGCTGGGAAGTGGTGCAAAAAGCTTTGTGGCTCTGTCCCCACCGGTGTTTAAGGGTTTTGTGGTTAACGTTTACCACACAAAAGTGCTTGGGCGGGGAAGGGAGGAACGTGCAGGAAAGAACTCCCTGTTTTCTGCCCTGGACCACTGTGCCAGCATCTCCCACCCTCCAGACTGCAGTCAGGAGGGTGACAACGTGTGACAAAACCCGCTTTGCTCTCACACTGGCACAGGGCGAGGTGGCCAAGAGGCTGGGCTGATTTTCCGGCATTCCCAGGGGTTGCCTGGTCCCAGCAGTGCTCCTCCTTTTGCTGCCAGTCCTCTGGCTCCTTTCAGCGCCAAAGACTCTGTCACTCCTTGGATCCAAGGGCTGGATGCCAGGGGATGGAAGGGGATCCCGTGCTCCCAGCTCTGCTCTCAGGGTGTTTTGTCACCAAAATCGTGGTAATGGGGCCTTCACACCCCAGCAAGTCCAGTTTGATGAGCTGGGCTTCCATGACCCCTGTGGCTCCTTTTCCAGGATATTCCATGGTTCTGTGGTCCCTCCTTTTGTCTCCTTTCCACGTCTCCCCACGTGGGGTGAGTCCCACCACAGCCCTGAGGAGAACAACAGTTCCTCTCGAGCTCAGAGATCCCATCAGACATTCCCAACGCTGCCATCCTGTTGTAATTCCACACTTTGGTACCTTGCAGTACCTCAAAGATCTACAAGAAGGGTGGAGAGGGATTTTTTCCAAGGGCACGTAGGGACAGGACAAGGGAAAATGGCTTGGGGCTGAAGGAAGATAGATTTATATTGGATATTGGGAAGAAATTCTTCCCTGTGAGGGTGCTGAGGCCCTGGCACAGGGTGCCCAGAGAAGCTGTGGCTGCCCCATCCCTGGAAGTGTCCAAGGCCAGGTTGGACGGGGCTTGGAGCAACCTGGGATAGTGGGAGGTGTCCCTGCCCATGGCAGGGGGATTGGACAAGATGATCTTGCAGGTCCGTTCCAACCCAAACCATTCCATGATTCTATGAATTCCTGCTGGAACTGGCTTTTCCAACAGCCAGAGTTAAACTCGTTTGCGGTGAGTGGTGGGTTCAGGAGCCCTGATGCTGAGTGAAGTGGAGCATCCCTGCGATGAGAGTTACATTTGCACTTTGGTGCATTTTAAAACACGAAACAATTACTGCTGTGGGCCCAGCCCCAACAGACTGCAGTGCATTCACACTTAGTCCTGTCTTCCCACTCAAAAAGCCTTAAAAGCTCTGTTGCATTGATGTGTGGGGAGCCCTTGGTTTTCCCTCTCCCCCAGAGCGAAGTCAGCGCCGCCCAGCAGCAATTTCAGAGCTGAACTCCAAAACTTGAAGTTTAGCTTGGATATTGGGAAGAAATTCTTCCCTGTGAGGGTGGTGAGGCCCTGGCACAGGTTTCCCAGAGAAGCTGTGGCTGCCCCATCCCTGGAAGTGTCCATGGCCAGGTTGGATGGGGCTTGGAGCAACCTGGGACAGTGGAAGGTGTCCCTGCCCATGGCAGGAGGGTGGAATGGGATGATCTTGAAGGTCCATTCAGTCCAGTTTCGTCTCCAGTTTGTAATGGGCACTCACAGGGCATTTCAGATGGGCACTGCAGACTTTCAAGGCCCAGTATTTCCATCTTGCAGAAGGAAGGAAAAGCTTTAACTCACAGCACATCCCTCCCTGGGAAGGAGAGGACAAGAGGTGACGAGACAAACCACAAGGGACTGCACGGAGTCTTTCAAAGCATCTTCCAACCCTGCAGTTTCTGGGTCCCAAGAGCAGTGCATGATCCCTCATGGTGGAGGTGGAGATTTAAGTCAAAGCAGGGCTCTGATATTTAGGTGAGCACAGAATTTAACACTCAGGACCAGTTTTTTTTCTCATCCCACTCAGAGTGGTAAAAAAACCATGACATCCAGCTACGAGACATGGTCACGAGGGCATTTTGGGGACAGCTGCAGGTGTTGAAGGCATCACAGAGCTAATCTTGGTGTTAAAGACTCTCAGGGCAAAGCTGGTGGAAGGGGCGGGGGGTGATATGTGTGATGTGTATTGAGGCTGGAGCTGCCCGTCCTGATGGATCTTCAGGATGTGCCAAGGGTGGCCCGACCTCAGTGGAGCAACCTCCATCAGGGTGTTCAGCCTGAGACCTCAGCAGGATTTCACCCAGTCTGGTCCTGTCTTTTTATTGCACGTGGGATGAAGTTTTTCTCTAGCAACAGAAACACAGCTGAGCAACAGGACGAGGCTCTGTCCCACCAAGAAGTGTCCCATCAAAAGCTTGGCCACGTCCCCGAGCTCTAAAGCAGAGAGATCAGAGCCAGTGATGAGTTTAGGGAGCTTGTAGTATGTTTAATATTTACCATTTAGCTGGCCAGACCGGTCCACTGAGTCGTAAGCTGAGGAGGGAGAGAGAGGTTCAGATTAAAAATGGAATCTGTGCTGCAGGATTTGGGCTGTGTCTGCGCTGTGCTGTGAGCGGCGATTCCCAGCAGCCATTCACTCAACCTTCATCATTCAGGACACTCCAACTCTCCGGCTGTGATGAGGGTAGGAGGGGATTTTTCCCTTTTCGTGTCTGAACCACATTTGAAAGGACGTTTTGCAGTTTTTTGGAGCGTGCTGGGGTGGGGCAGAGGCTGCACTTCCAGTCTCAGAGAAAGTCTGAGGGGTGCCAGAGGTCTAAAGGACCTGCCACTGATCACCTCCTTAGATTTAGGCCGAGTGCCTGAATAATAACCCTCCTTTCAGCTGGTGCTCCAGGGGCTGCCTCTGGACCTCTAAAGCTTCGCAAACAACCTCCTAAAGCTCGAAGTGAGTAATTGAGGTTGTGCCACTGGCGCTGGGAGCTCTCATCCTTCCCCACGAGAGAGCCCATCAAAAGTTTTCCGAGGGCAGAGCAAATTTCTCCGGGTCCTGGAGTGTTGCTGCATCAGGGCTTTTGTGACCCACAGATGTCTCAGCAGCTTCTGTGTTGATCTCTGGATAAACACTGCCCTGATTCCCAGCTGTAGTCTCAGTTGTTCCAAATATTATGTTGGTGCTGCCTAATTGTACAGAGGATTGAGGTGAGAGCTGTGGCCAGCAGGGCTGGGCAGTGTGAAAAGGGGCTCAGTGGAAGCCCACCCTTCCCAGGACCAGAACAAAAGCCACCACCTCCCACCTGTGCCGTGGCAGAGTCACAAAATAATCAGATATTTAGCAAAAAAAAAAGGTTCTTTTTGTGCTGATCACAAGAGCTGCTGTCAGTCGAGGAAACGCTGCTTAGGAATTGTCAAACCCTTCACTTCCTCCCTTCCAGTGATAATTTTATTTTAAAAAAGAAAAAAAAAATCACTGAAGAGATCCCTTGGAAAGTACAAGGGAACCTCTTAGCGAAATGCAAATATTTCTGCGCCTCGTAGGCACGAGGCGAAAAGCATCTCCCCTCGACTGGGGGTTGCTGTCAGTTCTGTTTCTCGGGTCTTCCTTCACCCTTTCCATTCCCTCGCTGGCAGCCGGCACCTCCGGCAGCCTCGGCAGCGCTGTGATGAAGCGCTGTGGCAGGGAGGCCGGGCGGTCAGAAGGGATCGGGGCCGCGGCTCGGCGATGTGCGATCTCACCTTCGCAGCTCCCGCCGCTCCCGGGGGCCCCGCGGGAACGAGAGCCCTCTTTGCACCAAGTCCTCCTCGCTAATTGCGGTGCAGGGCTGTCAGGTTTCTTCATCCGAGCCACCAGTCGGAAGAGACACTGAGAAAAAAAAAAAAATAACATCTCAAAAATCAGGACGGAGCGCTGGATAAAAAGGTTTGGACAAGGACTGGGATTTGGGAGCGCTCGTCTTGGATTTAGTGAGACCTCCGATTATCGCAGAGCTCCAAAGCTTCGTTTTTATTCCCTCCCTCCTCAGCTGATTATTCATTTTATTATTACAGCTGCTCAGACAGCTTGTGACAGAGCAACTTGCTATCAGGAAGAAATCAGAATTTATTAAAATAGCACATTACAGGTTTAATTTAGACATAAACAAGATTCAGACCTCAGAAAAAGCCAGACTATCCTACTTTTAATTCTCAATTTGAAATACTTAACCTTTTTCAGGGTGCCTTTTCAGAAACGTTCTTTGTTTTGGGGTGAAAAAAATTCACATTTTTTTGCAGCTTGGAATTAATTAAAAAAATATGAGGCTTATCAACCAAACTGAAATGTTTCCAGGAGGGCTTTTTTTTTTTTCCCCTGGGAGCATCAGTTTGCTCCTGATGCAGAACGAAAGCATCTTGCTGAGGGCAGGGCAAGTGAATTTTACTGCAGGGTGAGCTGAGTTAAGAGCTCAGAAAAGTCCCCTCTCCTTTGTGGTTTTCTGCTCTTCTCCTGTGTTGAGTGCACGGTCGTTTCCTGCTGAAACAGGATTACTCCGTCCCACATTTTCTCCAGGGTTCTGCCCTGTCAAAGCATGCAGGCTTTCCGAGGGGCTGCTGACTCCGTGTAAATTCCCATCCTCTCCTGCCCTGGAGCACCTGATTTGTGTGTCCATGCCCTAAATTGCTGGATTCCCCACAAAAAAAAAAAAAAGGAATTTCAGCTCCAGTGCTGCTGTGGGTGTT
Source organism: Dryoscopus gambensis (assembly GCA_013389985.1). Taxonomy (NCBI): domain Eukaryota; kingdom Metazoa; phylum Chordata; class Aves; order Passeriformes; family Malaconotidae; genus Dryoscopus; species Dryoscopus gambensis. The sequence continues at coordinate 305,262 of WEIT01038541.1, read as the reverse complement.
CGTGGCTGTCACAGAGCCTCACATTTGTTTGGTGTGACCACCTGCTCCAGCTGGGTCACCTGGAGGTGGCTGTGCCCAGGTGGCTCTTGAATGTCTCCAGGGATGGAGATTTCACAAGTGCTCTGCTCGTCCTTCGGCAGGACTCAGTTCCTCTCACAGGGAGGAAAGTGTTTCCTTCCTGACTTCACCGTCAAACCTCAAAAACAAAGAATCAGAGAATTGGGTTGGGAGGGCCCTTCAGGGTCACCTCGTTCCACCCCCTGCCATGGGCAGGGACACCTCTCACTACCCCAGGTTGCTCCAAGCCCCATCCAGCCAAGCCTTGGACACTTCCAGGGCTTCAACCAAGAGGTCTCAAATGAGCTCCCTCAGTTTGAGAAGGCACCAGGCAGTTCAGGAGCCCAAATTCCACACCTGGTCAGTGCAGAAGGGAGACGTCCTTCTCAGGTTATGTGCTGTGAGGGAGAAGGAACAAGCTGGTTTCCAGAAGAGGCAGCACTTGCCACATTCAGCTCATTTTCTGAGGAATTCCACTCAGGGAATGCTGTGAATTCGCACCTCGCGGCTGTGTTGTTGAATTTCTCCATGGAGGCAATCTCAGCGGGAGGGGAGAAATGTCCTGGACCCCTGGACCCTGAGCCCCTGGCAGACACAGGGGCCAGCAAATAAGAAGGGACAATTTCCACTCTTTCCACTCTTTCTCCTGAGTAAGTAGGACAAGAGCATCATCTCCCCAGCAAAACGCTGCAGCTGCTTCCAGGACCTGGTCTGAAACAGAGCACTCTCCTTAATTTTGCATGAATTTCTCTGTCAAATGCCATCCTGCGGGCAGGTCCCCAGGCAGAGGAGCTTTTATGCAAGTTCAGGAGAAATGGGAAGCAAAACTTGCTTGATTTAAAGTCTGAGATTTTATTATTTAATTTTTTTTTTTTTTTTTTTTGCCATGGGGTGTCACCTCCCAGGCTGAACTCTGCCAGGAAGGGGAAGAAGCCAGCGTGTGCCTCTTGGGGACATTTGCCACTGGGTGACTTTCTCCTCTCTCTTCATTTTCCAGCTGCTGGCTGTCGTTGGAGGGAGGACTGCTCTATGCCTTCGTGGGACCGGCGGCTGCTGTCGTTTTGGTATTTGAGCTTGTCTGAAAGCTCTTTTTTCTTTTTTCCCCTCTACATCTTATAGCAGTTTCCTTGTTCTTTTAACCCAAGAATGCCCCTCTTTATTTCCACTCGTGTTTTGAAGAGCTTCCTCCTTTAGGAATAACGAGTAAAGCCAACAGTTTGGGATGGCGCTGATTCTGGAATGTAATTTGCCTCAGCTCGCAGCCTCCCACCTCTGTCCTCACTGGAGCCCCCTAACACCTGGATCATGCTTTACCTTGGTTTTGCTCGGTCTGGGTGGAAGTGCAGGACGATGGTGGAAAACTCTGACATTCGCTCCTTTAGAAAATGCTGTTCCGGGTGGTTTTCAGGCCGGGCTGTGCCCTCACAGCCAGCTTTTATTCCTGGTCCATCCCAGGCCAGCGCATGTGAGCGGCTTCCTTGTTTGCAGGTGAAATGGAGATCTTCAAATCAGTGCTGATGGGGTCCCTTCTGACCCTAAAAATGTCGTGTTGGCTTTGAATTCAATGAGACGGCAAGGCTAAAGTGAACATTCCCGAACTGCAGCTCCTGCATGGTGTGAGTCTGTTCTCCTGTCCCGTCACCCCTGGCTCCAGCACAGCCCCAACACCAACCTTGCCCGGGTATTATTTGAGTTTAAGGTGTCACTCAAGAGGTGCTTCTGAAGCCTCACTGGCCATGACAAACCTCAGGGCTGAAAGAACCTGAGAACTGCTGCTCCTCCAGGAAGCCCCTCCTGCAGCAATTTCCGATGGGTTTAAAGCCACACCTTTCTGCAGTTTCTCTCCAGCCCGGTGTTTTATCCCGTGGAGGAGCTTTATGCCCTCTGAGGCTCCTGGAGCCTGGAGATTCCCACAGGAATGGGGTTGTTGACACTCACAATTCCTTTTTCAGTTCAGGTTTTTGTTTCGTGCGGTGCCTGGGGGAGGAAATGCCCCGCAGCGGGAGCTTACAGGAGAATAACTCCACAAAAGCTCGGGCTGCCTCTATTCTCAGCGCTGTCACTGCACATCAAACCACCTTGGTGCCGTCGTTTCATCGCAGTGACAAAGAGAAAAGCCAGCGGTGGCCCCTCCTCTGCAGGAAATCAAAACTGGTGTGAGCCGAGATCTTTCATGTGGGGTTTGTGACACGGTGATTCGGAGGGAGGAAGCTTTGGTAGTGCCCAGAGTCGCCCTGCTGCCTCAAAGCGCCTCGCTTTTGTTGTGCCAACAACGAGGGAAGTGATCCTTCTCGTTTTCCTTCCCTCTTTTAACGTGCGAGGAAAACACAGGAGCCTGCTTCCATTTGGCAGCTCAGTTTTCCCTCACCATCACGCTGAGGAAGTGAGAGACCTCACAGAGAGGTCAGCACGTGCAAGTGGTGGCTCCTGCAGCTGATCCGGGGAAGTGGTGAAGCATCTCTGGGGGCATCTGGCCCTGATCGGCACCAAGAGAGAGGCCACACACCTCATTCAGACTCCCTCACTCATTCCTGGCCAAATGAATATTGCCCTGGTGGAGACACCAAAGAGCTTGGGGAAGGAGAAGGAGAGGCGTGGAAAGCCTTTTCATAAACGGGACCTGCAGACTGATGAATTCAGTAATAATACCCCGAAGATGGCTGGCCTGCAGCTTCAGCAATATTCACACCCCGCAGTGAGGCTGCTGACGCTGAACAGCTGCAGGTTTTAAGGATAAAGGGTTGACCTTTATTCTTAAAAATCCTGATCTGTCTCAAACACAGAGCTGCTGGGAGCAGTTTTGTGCGCCCAGCTCGTGTGGAGCAGCCTGGCGATAGTTGTGTGCAGGCTGAAGGCAGGGAGAGGCTCGTGGAATGAAGTCAGGACAGAGTCATCAGGGGTCAGGTACTGGATATCTCTAGGAATCTCAGACTTTGGGCTTTGCTTCTGGATGTTATCTCAGAGATAAAGAAGTAAAGCTACTTTTCAAGTTATTGGAAGAATATCCGTGTTGTATCCCTGACTCAGTAAAGAAGTGGAGCCAGGGTCAGAGCAGGATGTTGATCGTGGTGATCAATGTACTGGATTGATGGATTTCTTTATTAAAACCATTGCGGAACTGCTCTTTGCCATCTCCTCTGCTCCGTAGGAATGAGGATGCGTGCTTGGGCCAGCCCTAGGAGAGATCCAGCCACGCTTCAACCCCACCTTTCCCCTTGCCTGGCTGCACCTTAAGGGAAAGCCTCTCTTGCACTCACCAACCTCCTCCACAGTGAAGGATCAGTGATTTAAAAGTGTTTTCCAGGCTCATAACCAGGCTTTGATTTCCTGCTGGTCCTCGGCTGTGTCACTGTGCCTGCCTTGCCAGTTGTTTCTCTTAATCAATACCATGGTGAACTCTAGAAATGGTCTCATGGCCGTGCACTGACCCAGCAGCTGATGCACACAAAAATAACCACAATTTCTGAGATTTTCCATGGATTCCCAGCTCCGGGCTCCACATCAGTGAGCTGGTGAGACCAGCAGAAAGACTGATCATTGTTTTGAGGTTGGTTTAGGCAGTTAGGCAGAGGCTTGGTCCCTTCTTTTGGGTCAGGTGTCTCTTAGGACCACCTCTGAAGGATCTCTTAAACTCACCAACACGCAAAGTCACGTGAGCTGACCTCTGAATTTGGCCTTAAAACATCTCCCTGCAAGCCCCACATGCAAAACAACAGCAGCCACAAGGTTCTACCACCCCCAGCTGTTCCACTGGCAGCGAAACCGGGAGAATGTCACCTTTTTCCACCATCAGTGCCGTGCCTCCACGCAGGGGGTGGGGCTCTGTGTCACCAACGCGTTGCTGAGGTTCGGATGGGGTCTCTAAAGCAGATGCAGCTGGCAGCAGTGGATGCAGTTGGAAAGGCACGGGCAGGAGTTTGGGGTCACTCTGCAGGATCTCAGCTCTGCCCAGCCTGTATTTCACTGTGGATTTTTATTTTTGACTGGTGCAGACATCTCTGCTCTCACCCCGAGGAAAACAGACAAAGGGACTGCATGGAGTTGTTTTGCCCACTGATTTTTTAGGGGGGGAAATCTCTGTGCTGTGCCATCTGCAGTATCTCCCAAGACATCCCACCAGAGCAGCTGATGTTTCTACTTGCTCCAGCACCCCTCCACCTCTTACTTTGGGAGCAGCACCTGGTGTTTCACCAGGACAGAACTGTGACACATTGCATTCTCTTAATGCTGCTGCTGTGGCAGCACAGGCTCCGGAAGGTGCTTTGGGAAGCAGCCGGTGTCAGCCCACTGCTCTCCTCTGTACTGGGCACTCTCTGTTTGGATTAGCCCAAAAAATTGTTGTTGTGCCTGGAGTTCGCTGGACCTCAAGCAAGGCTGGGCTTCGAGCGGCCCTGCAGCAATCTGGGAAATTTCCAGTCTCTCCTGCTCCATGGTTAAGGGTTGGACTTGATGATCTTGGGGGTCTTTTCCAATCTTAATGATTCTCCAACCTCTTTGATCTGCTGCCAGCTGCATTCTGCTCTCCTGAGCTCACTGGAGCACAGCCAGGGGAGGTGGGGCAGGGGGACACAAGGGGTGGTGGCCTGCAGAGGTGTGACCTGGCTGTGGGAGGAGCCCTTCTGCGTTACCGAGTTTTTGACCTGAGACCCACTTGAGAACAAAACTTGTGTGTTGTTTCTCTTTTGACAGGTGAACATGGTTATTGGCATTCTGGTTTTTAACAAACTTGTATCCAAAGATGGAATAACAGATAAGAAACTGAAGGAACGGGCAGGGTATGCCTTATCAATACGTCTAAGTAAAGAGTGAAAATGAAACCCAAAAATACCCAAGGTTGTGATCAATAACCAGGCAAGGGATAAAAAAAGAGATTGGGGATGCAAACAAAAAAAAGCAAAACCAGATTTAAACAAAATGAAAGGAAAAACCGCACTTGATTTAATTTCTTTGCCCTGTCCTTCAGCGCAGCGGGACACAAAATCCAAGAAGCAGCCCTGGCCTGCTGTGGAGGAAGGATAAAATTTCATCTCTTTGTTAAAATGTCTTCAGCCCAGGCTGATGCATCCTCCCAGAAATGAGGGAGAGCAAAGTGACTCTTGTCACTAACTCCTGGAGACAGCAGCTGGAGCAGGGAGGGACTCGGCACTGCCGAGTGTGGCACGTGGCGAGGGCCGGGTGACAGAGGGGTCACGTCTGAAGGCTGGCAGGGCTCTCGGGGACAGCAAAGGTGTGCCATGGAAGGGAACGGGTTCTGGAGGTCTAGCAGAGAGCAGAGCAGCCGATGGATGCAGTAGGAGAGGTGAGTTAAGAACCTTTGCTGCGAGGAAAAATTCTGCTGCCACCTGAGGTTCTTTATCTTCTCCACAGCCTCCATTCCCAAATCCAGAGGATTTGTGTTACCTGCTTTTCTCTGGAGCGTAAATTTTAGAGCTGACTCAAGAGTTCTCCCCACCCTGGTGTCTCCCAGGGGCTGGGCTGGGGCAGCAGCTCCCGAGCAGGGCTCTCTCTCGGGTTGCTTCCAATCTATTGGCAGTGGCTGTTTTGCCATCCAGCAGGATGAGAGCCCCTCTCCTGTTCGTTTCTAGGAACGAGCCTGCAGCCTGCTCAGATTTTATCCCTGAGCTGTGCCCTGCTGTGAGCAAGGGGCAGAAATGGCAGGCTGACCCTCTGGGTCGCATCAGATGCGCAGGTCAGCCCGGCTGATGTGTTTAATTTCCCCCTGCCTTTCCTGGTTTGTCGTTGCAGTCAGAGAAGCTCTGTCCTTACCTGCTGCTGGGAAAGGCAGGGATCTGTGCTCCCACGTGTCTGCTGGAGGAATTTGATTTATCACTGTGGGTAACAGCTGTGTCCTGGAAGGAAGAAGTTGTTTACAAAGAAATGAGGACAGCGAGAGCTGTTCTGGTTCCTCTGCGTGGCCACAGGCAGAGTCTAAAACCTTTGGAGGCTGGTGGAGAAAGCCCTGGATATATGGATATATCCTGTCTGTAAAAGCGGAGGGAGAAAGGGTCTCCACTGAGCCTCAGAGGGCAGGGGTGGATAAGACAGATGAGGTTCACTATTCCTGGCACTGCACTATTGAGTAGTTGGGGTGGCAGTGGTTTTTAATTGAGTGGTGGAGGCAAAACCCAGGGTAGAGGCAAATTCTTACCCAGCACCTCAAATCCTGTGTTCAGTTTTGGGCCCCTCACTCCAGGAAAGACCTTGAGGGGCTGGAGCCTGTCCAGAGAAGGGAACGGAGCTGGGGAAAGGTCTGGAGCACCAGGAGCAGCTGAGGGAGCTGGCGGGGATCAACGTGGAGAAAAGGAGGGTCGGGTGAGACCTCATCACTCTCTCCAGCTCCCTGAAATAAGGAGTGGTGAGGTGAAGATGAGGGCCGGAATCGACTCCCAGGTAACAAGTGGCAGGACAAGGGGAAATGGCCTCAAGTTGCACCAGGGAAGGTTCAGGTTGGGGATCTGGAAAAATTCCATCACTGAAAGGATGACCAGGCTTTGGAACAGGGCGCCCAGGGCAGTGGGGGAGTCACCATCCCTGGAAGTGCTCAAGAAACGAGTGGACCTGGCACTTTGTGACAGAGTTTAGTGGCCACGGAGGGGTTTGGTCACAGATTGGACTCGATCTTGCAGGTCCTTCCCAACCTTAACGATTCTGTGAGAGACACAGGGACCTGTTCAGGCTCATGTTTTATCAGCAGTGTTGTCCTGGCCGAGCTCTGTGGTCTCTGGGTGAGGCAAAGGAGAATTTTGGTGCCCGAGCAGTGCCATGACCATGATAACGAGGAGATTTGGACGATCAGAGATATCAGCTGCTGCTGCTGGTTTGAAAAATACGTGAAGAAGTGACCTTGGTGCATTGCTTTGAGCAGCTGCTACCAAGCAAGTGCTTCATTCTGGATGATGAAGCCTTCTTGACAAAGAGAGAGCTCAAGAGAACACCCAGGCTGCCAGGCAGGGTCTGGAGCAGGATAATTGCGCTTGAAAGTCAGCGCTGCAATAAATGGTTTATTGGATTAGCAGAGCAGCGAGTGGCTGCCTCTCAGTCTCTCCCTCTCTAATCCAACCATGGAGTGACCTTATTTAATACACAGCAGCTGGTTATTGATCACACTCAGAGTTGGGCTTTAGAAACAAAACCTGCGAGGCAACGAAACAAAAAAAAACAAAAACAAACCAAAAAAAAGTCGTTTTTCTGATGTTCTTTGTTTTTTCTTTCTTTTCTCTTTTTTCCCCCCTTCTTTCGTGTCCGTGTGTGTGTGTGCAGCACTTTTAAGCCTTCTCTGTGCTCAGTGGTTTTGTTGTCCCTTCCCAAGTGCCCCTGCTGAGAGTGTGGGAGCACTTTTGAGAGCCCCCAGTGCCCCTTTCCCTTTAGTTCTCCGCTTCTGGCCTGGGTTTGGGAACCGTGTTGGAAGGTAGATCTGAAGAAAATCAGAACGAGTAACGGCCTTGGAGATGTTTGGATCTGAGGAGACGGTCTAAAAAACGTTGTGTTTCCTTTAGCAGAGGCAAGAAGTATGGTTCGGTGTTGCAAAAACAATTTTAAAAGAGGGTGAAAAAAAAATCCACAAAAATAGGCAAAAAAGAGCTGTTGGATATGAAGAGGGGCCCTGCACACGCTCCACAGATTGGTTGTCACAAATTCATCCATGCCAACAGTTCTTGTGAAATAACACCTGAGACACAGTAATTTTGCCCCTGTACGTAGCAGTGGAAATTGCTGTGATTATTGTTGTCACATCTGTCAGAAAATGAGGATTTTCTAACGGCAGTGACTTTACAGGTGGATCACAAAACCAGGCTGTAGAGAATGGGGTGTGAATGCCTGGAGAGCTGGAGAAAGGCCACAACTGCCCCAAAACCCACCTGGGAATGGGAAAAAAACCATCCCAGCAGAGCTGGTCTCTGTTGGTGGCCAACTCCACCACCAGTCTTTGAGCTCTGTTGAAGGGAGTGCTCCCAAAAATGAATATTTCGGTGTCAGGAGCCTTTAAAATGAATTTTACATGTATTCAGCCAGCATTTATTCCAGCAGCATTTGTGTGCTCAGGCAGGCAGGGAGGAAGAATGAGACCGTAGGGGATATTTTAGGCTAATTTTAGCCAAGTTTAATCTCTCTGGGCTTCCTCTGCGACTCCTGGGGAGAGACAGGAGCCTTGTCCCGCCTTTAGGACCTTTCCTTTTATCTCTGCTGGTCGCAGAAGCCACCCAAGAAGAGTTTGCCCCAAAACCTCGTGTGAAATAATCGCTGTGCAATAACCACATGTCCTGATGGGGTGGAACAGAGCTGGATTATCAGAGCACAGAGGGGAGAGAGTGAGGGGGAAGATGATAGCTCCATTCAGACAGGAAGGGATTGGGATCGCCCTTCCTCCGGGAATGCTTCCTGCTGGAAGCAGCGCTCCTGCTCCTTGGGCTGCGGATGGTGGAGGGCACTGCTCGATAAAAGGTAGCAAAGTCCAGGCTCCAGTGAACTCACCAGATGAGCCCGTGAGCTGTCTGTGGGTGTTTAGGAAGCAGAAAAAGCTAAACTGAACGAAGGCATTATTCACTGTGATCATTTCATTAGCTCCCCTTTCATATGCACGGGCGCCAATCTAAACCTGCTACGGAAATTCAATATATTAACAACCCCATGCCCCCGACCAGAACAAATTAGGAGATAAATGGATCCACGTCTGTGCCCACTGCTTGCAACTTTCGGCGTAAACACACCCAACAGCAGCTACAGTTCTGTGTTACAGTGGTCTTTTGGCCAGTTCTCTGTGATTCAGTGTCATTCATGTTTTTTCTGGTACGGTTTTCCATCAAATTCCTCAAGTCAATCTACTTTTTTCTTTTTGCTGCCTATCTCTGCCTCTCTCTGTCTCTCTGCTTATCTGTTCTTTGTGGCTTATAGATTTGGGGATAAGCTGTCTTTTTTTTTTAATTTTTATTTTTTTTTTTAAGGGTCGTGCACCTAATGCCTCTCCAGACCCACTTTTATCTTTGGTTCAGCCATTGTCCTCATGGGATTTACACCTTCCTTCCTGGAAAATATTTATTTGAGGACACAGGAGCTAATTTCCTCTGTGTCTGAAAGCTTCTGTGGGATGCCTTAGTCATTAATCTGGATGGGAATGGTGATTTATGTCACTGTAATTAATAAAAAGACCAATCAATAGCCGCTTCAAAGTGGGCCACTGGGCCCACTGCTGCTGCTGTGTTGGTGCTCGTCAGGATGTCATTTTGCAGTGAGACTGAACAGAGAGCCACCAAAGCTGAGAAATTATCTGTGGAGTCGCCTGATCTCTCTCCCAGGCAGGGCAGGGCCATAAAACCCCTCCTGGTTGGGGCAAACATCCCTCAGCAGCATCCCCACCACGCCCCAGGGCTGCCAGACCCGCCGTCCTCTGGCAGGGATTTCATGTCTTCTCTGATGCCAGGCACTGCAGGAAGGTCTGGGGGATGTTTTGCAGGCTCCTGCCTGTTTCCCAAGCCGGATCTGATGTGGGTGTGGGTCTGTGCAGGCCAGGGAGTGCATGCATCCAGGAAAATCAGGGGAGAAACGGGGCCAGTGCCAAGCTAATGTGGCTCCTGGGCTCTTGGAGAAGAGCTGGAGGGGTGGGTTCCCACATGTCAGCTGCTAAGAATCCCCAGGATGTGCTTTAGCAGATTCCCCTCACACCAGCAGCCCTCAGTGGGCTGGTTCTGTGGTTGGTCCCATCCAGAAAAAGTGGGAGCGACAGTCGGGAATAATTCTCAGGGTTCATCACAAAGACGCTTTCAGGCGGGAATAATTCTCAGGGTTCATCCCAAAGATGTTTTCAGCTCCAGAACAGGATCTGAGAGAAGGAATGTCTCGGAAGCCGTCAGCCAGTCCGGTTCCTTTCAGGGCAGGTTGGGGGTCTGAGGAAACACCCAAGCTCAGGATTAACTTCAGGACATAAAAGAGTCCCATCCTTCATCAGGGATGAAGCAACCAAAGAGTGGCCTCTGTCCTGGTCTCACCAGCTCCCAATCAAGAGAAAATAAGTGACTTATCCCTTGCATTGCTTTGGGACAGAAGATAAGCAGGCACATCCCCCACAGCCCTACTTCTTGCCTTCTACTGCGCAACCCTGCCACCTTTTGTGTTCTGGAGCAAAAAGGCCAGGAGGGAAATAAGCAATATCTCCAAAAAAAAAACAAAAAAAAAAACCAAACAAACCAAAAACCCAAATGAAAAGAAGGAGGTGGAGACTGGGAGAGCAGGTTTCTCTTCCGTGGGTGCCGGAGAGAGACACCCTGAATCTGGCAAAATGCTCACCAACACAGTTCCACCCTCTCCAGCGGCACCAACAAGTCTCTGAGTTGTCCATTTCCCCCCATTCCCCGCATCTGGAGTGGTACAGATGAGAGAGTTTTTAATTCCTGCCTGTCTTTCATTTCTCTTCCCAAACTGGGTATGGTTGGTTGGTTCCCTTTTCTCCTTCCTTTCTTTTCGGCTTCTCTTTCCCTTTCCTTTCGACGTTTGTGCTCATGAGCGAAGTGTTTTGTTTTGTTTCAGTCTTTTGGTTTTAATTGCAGTCAGATGGCAGTGCCCCTTTACGGCATGACGCTCAAATGTTCCAAGTGTGGAGTAGTTTCTTCTGCTGAAGTTTCGGCCACAGCCACCAGTAACGCCATGTTAGTTCCTCTAATTTCAACTTCGTTTCTTTCTTTCTTTCCACTTTCTTTTTTTTTTTTTTTTTTTTT
>WEIT01038541.1:272675-294463 GCA_013389985.1 Dryoscopus gambensis | reverse complement strand
TTACTTCTTTTTTTTTTTTTTTTTCTCTTTTTTTTTTTTTTTTTTTTTTTTTTTTACTTTTTGAATTTCGCTTTGATTTTCACTTTTCAGTTCGTTTTTTATTTCCCTCTTCCATTTCCCTGCACTCACCAGCCCGTGTTTGTTTTCTCTCCCCATGTCCCTCCCCACCTCCCTGACATCCTCCAGCTCTCCCCGACCTCATTCTGTGGGCCATGAGTAGTGCAGGGCTCCTGCAGCACCCCTGGAGCTGATGGGCTGGATCCTGAAAAGCGCTTTTTGACATGCCTAGATTTCAGATTTAAGCATGTGAGCAGCCCATGGAAGACAAAGGGACTCTGCATTTGTTGCAAGCTGTGTATTTGTTTAATGCCCTGTTCACGGAGTTCCAGACTTAAAGATGTGATTCCCAGTAATTCTGGCGGTAGACAGGGACTCCAAAATCCAGCTTTTGCTTGAGTGTTTTCCTCCAGAGGCTGCAGAGCACTGAGTGTGGTTTAAGTGAGTTGGTGAATCACTTCTAAGTGGGTTTTTTCTCCTTTTATGAAATGCTGGAGTTAAGTTTAATACCTCGTAGGCCTGCAGGTCTGATTTGATAAGTGTTGACTGCCTCTTTTGGACCCCTGAAAGCACTTGGAATTAATTCTCCAAATCTTAAAGTGTTTCATAGCTCTGAGTTACAAAAGTCAGATGCTGTTAAATCTCTTCTTAGATGCTGCTGGAGTTAGCTTAAAAAAAAAAAGAAAATGAAAAAAAATAACGCCAGAGCTTTGTTCTGCTGGAGAAATTGTTGCTATTTATGTGGTTGGCTTTTTTCCCAAAGGTTGAGGTTGGAGGGAGAGCGATGAGGGAAGGTTTGTCTTTCCTCCTTCCCTTTTGGAAATTTTATTACCTGTATCACATGCGAGTGATGCTACACTTCGGTTTTGATGTCTAAATTAATACATGAGAAACGTGTGAAGGAAACAGTCTCAGATGATTCGCAGTTCGAAAATCCCTACCTTTAATTAATCCAAACTAAAAGAGGCAGCCAAGTGCCAGAGCTCAAAATGTAGAAAGATGAAAGAAAATCAAAACTCGGGAGCACCTGGAGGTTGTCCCTGCTCATGGCAGGGGGTTGGAATGAGATGTTCTTAAAGGCCCCTTCTAACCCAAACCGTTCTGTGATTCTGTGGTTTTCTCAGTGAAATGAAAAACCGAACAAAATCTGATTTATTTTTCATTGCTAAGGTCGTTTACTCACCTTTTTCAGCAGTGCCCAGCTGAGATGCTGAGGTGGAACTGGTCCAGACACGTGTACCACAAGTCTGGAATGAGCAGCTCGCTGCTTTTTGGAGTCCTGTGGCTGCAGGGGAATGTTAAACCAGCAGAAGGTTTACTATTAATAAATTAGACTCTTAAATAGAAGAGGCTTTCTGTTCATAGTAAATTAATTTTAAAAGTTAAACAGTCTCAAGTCCCTCTCCAGTAGTGTCTGACATTGGTCTGTGATAAATCACAAATTCTGATTCATCTCCAAATCAGGAGAAAAAAGGGATGTGAAAGCCAGATCTCCTATTCATCCAGCTTCCCTAATTTAAGTGGATTGATAGAAATTGGAGGGCTCTTGTAAGAGGATTTTTTAATGTTTTGTTTCCCAGCAGATTGGGTACCTCAGATGATGGGGTCCAGTATCAGTTTTGTTGTTTGTCCTCAAGTGTCCCACGCTCTTCTCCTTGCAAAGGGAGCACTGAGGAATACACAAATAATTTCATCCGTTTCCCCTTGTCATCCACTTCATCCTGCAGCCGAACTGTTCCTGCTTTTTCCCCTCCAAATTTATGGTAAATCAGGTTTTCTGAAAGGCCAAGCCTTGATTATGCTTCGTGCCATTGCCACCCTTCTGCTGGGCTCCATCCTCCCAGACCTCGGAGCAGCTTTGCCGTTCAGTTTTGGAGCCTTGAAAATGAGGATGAGATGCTGTGAGGATTCCTGGCTCCTCTCTGGCCTGGACTGAGCTGGGCATTTTTGGTGGAGAGCACATCAAGGGTGTTCCTGCCTTGTTCCTGCTGGATTGCTCATGCCCTTTCCAGCTTCCCTCTCAGGGGTTCCAGAGGTTTTCTGGGACAGCATGGAGTGAGAAATTGATCCTTCAGCCTGTTTTTCTTGGCTTTTGGAAATCTTTGAGGTGATATCTGTGGTCGGAGAAGGGGATGTGTAAGGGAGAGAAAAGGGAGTGAACTGATGGCAAAGAAAAGTGACAGAAGTGGAAAACTAAGTACTGGAAATTGTGATTTCTTGGCCTGGGAGTGATAAATGGAAATCATTGGAGGTCTGTGGCCTCTTAGGGGTTAGCTGGACTTGCAAGGTGTGGGTTAAATAAATCCTTCCCTTTAGCCTGTGCTGAAGAAGATGCTGAGCAGGTTTTGCCATAGGAAAACCTCTTTTCCCACATTTCCTCCCGTTTATTGCTGCCTGTAGGGCACCCTCAGCCCGTGAGATGTTGCCTTATGATTAATTTGTCTTTGCTAAGATGGAAAACGCGTCTCGGGGGCTTGGCTTTTCTTGGAGACACGGAGTGCTGAGGGATGGATGGATGGATGGATGGATGGATGAATGGATGGATGGATGGATGGATGGATGGAAGGAAGGAAGTTGAGGACCCCTGGAACTGTCCAAGGCTAGGTTGGACAGAGCTCTGAGCAACCTGATTTAGTGGAATGTGTCCCTGTCCATGGCAAGGGTCGAACTGGAAAATTTTAAGGTGCCTTCCAACCCAAACCATTCCATGATTTTATGAATTCCTGCCAAGCAGCTCGTTGGAAATCTGGACTCTCAGGTTCTGACCAGTGGGAAGAGATTGGCCCAAGATTAAACCCTGTCACAGTGTGTTTTTCCAGGCACCCCACCCAAGAGCTGATACCAGGGGTTCGTTGCGACCCTTCTCATCATCATCCCTCTTAAATCCTTAGGCATCCACACATCAAATCTCCCATCTGTGGGTTTCGCCCTTTTTCTTGGCTCAGTATCCTTTTAGGGAGTCTTAGATGTCAAATTTTCTGCCTGTGTTGTAATTCCAGCACCAGTGTGAATCAATACTTCCATGCATGGCTGGTTTTAGGAAGGAGACTGTTCCTCGGGAGAGCGGTATTGTCCTCACAGTTCAAGGAATTTGAAATCCTATCCTTACCTGGGGATAAAGCTGGGTCCTGCAAGTACTTGTCGGGCTCTCAGAGAACACCTTCCTTTATTAAAGGTGGATAATGAAGAAGTCTGGTCCCACCTGCCTGTCTCATGAGTCATAAAGTCATCACAGAATGGTTTGGGTTGGGAGGGACCCTAAAGTTCATCTCATTCCACGCTCCCGCTATGAACAGCTTCCGCTGGATCAAGCTGCTCAAGGGCAGTTTAGAGGCATTTGATTTCCTCTTTCCCTAATTTTATTATTTCTATTGCAGCTGCTGGGAGTAGAATCACCTTTTTGGGGAAAATAAAAATGACAGCAGGTGTTTCTGTGTTGCCTGAGCATGGGAAGAACAAGCGGAGTTCCCCCTCTTTTCTAAGTACAGGTTTCCTGTCCTGGTTATGTGGGCATTGAGTTCCAGGGATCTACTCTGCAAGCGTCCCTAAAATTGGGACAACACTCTTGCTTTTGGGAGGAACAGTGTTTAAGTGAATAAAAAGCATTTAAGGCTGGGCTGGATAGAGCTGTGAGCAGCCTGGTCTAGTGAAAACTGTCCCTGCCTATGGCAGTGGGGTGGAATTAGATGATTTTGAAGGCCCCTTCCAGCCCAAACCATTCCATGATTCTATAATTCTGTGGATACAAGTCAGAGGAGCAGAACAGCACGAGAGAATAAATAAATAAAGCACATCCCTGTACTGTGATTTTCCTGCAGCAGAACCACTGGTGTGTAAGGAGCCATCCATTATGCGTTGAGTCCAATTCCCTTTTCAGAGCTCCCCTCCAGGAGCAGTTTTTGAATTATAAAGTGATTTTTTTTTCCTTCTGCTGCTTCTTTGACTTACGTTGCTGCTGCTCTGTCAGGGTTGAGTAATGACAAGAATTGATCACTTTGCCCTTTCTAATGGCCCTTTACGTCTTTATTGGCATGTCCTCTGTGTCCCCCTGCCTTTTCTCAGGGTGCAGGGCTCTTCATCTTCCTTCACGCAGATCTTTATCTCCACACCCATTCTTTCTGCTCTTTCCATTGCTTTCCTCTAAGTGCAAACCCTTTATTCTGCTTCTTTTGCAAAGACAAAGACTCTCAACGCTTCCAGCTACAGAAAGGACAAAACCACAGTTGGATTTTGTCATTTTGGCCAAATCCTTGCTGCCAGGGCAGGGCCTGCTCTGTGCTTTCATAAGGCTGAGTGTTTCCCGTGGTAGATCCCATGTTCTAGAGCACATTAGGAGTGGCTGAGGGAGCTGGGATTGTTCATCCTGGAGAAAAGGAGGATTGGGAGGTCCTTATCACTCCCTGAAAGGAGGCTGGAGCCAGGTTGGAGTTGGGCTCTTCTGTGAAGCCACAGAACGAAGGGAAATGGCCTCAGGTTGAACCAGGGGAGGTTGAGGTTGGATGTTGGGGAAAATTTCTTCACTGAAAGAGTGGCCAAGCATTGGAACAGGCTGCTCGGGGAGGTGGTGGCGTCCCCATCCCCTGGGACAAGGGCTGGACTCGATCTTCGAGGTCTTTTCCAGCCTCAGTGATTCTGTGCCANCCGGAGGGATTTAAAAGCTGTGTCAGTGGCACTTGGGGACGTGGTTTAATGATGGGTTTTGCAGCGCTGGGACAAGGGCTGGACTCGATCTTCGAGGTCTTTTCCAGCCTCAGTGATTCTGTGCCAAGGGTGAGGACAGTGCCGTAGTGTGGCCACGCTGTCACACGTCCTTGCAGTTAAATCTGGTTGCACCGTGGCAATGCTGTATCCCGAATTATCCCCCTTCCTCTGCACCACAGCTGTGGTGGGGAGGAAAAATGTGACACCACAGGCGCCCTGCTGAGCAACACAGACATGTCAAGGTCACCACACCACAAACCAGCATCCCGCTTCCAGAACACCCTGTAAGGAACTTTCCCGGATGCTGCTGTCACTCATCCTAAGGGCTGTCATAGATGGGATAGGTAAGAGGATCTGCCAGCTAATTCCTTTGTCCCCAGCAAGAAAAACCATGGATTTATTGATCATGGCTAATCCATGAAAAGCCATTAGGTGGCCACAGTGTCGCTGTATAGGGATCGATCATTTCATATCGCATCTCGTGATAAGCACCCTAATGTGATGTTTCTTAGGTCCTGTAATAAATTCTGGGATCTTCTAAGGATTCACTGTGCCTCCTAAAAACGGAACAGGTGGGAAGGTGGCGGAAATACGAGTCCTGCTATGAATTCAGCTCACAGCAAGTAGAATTAAGGGCAGCCTCACAGAAAACCCACTTATCTTCCCGTGAGTTTTCACCTGAAATTCCAGTCTTTGCCCGATTTCTTTAAGGGAGCTTTTAATTTGGAGTTGAATATTTCAAAACTCTTAAGCAGAGCCCTGCAAGTGAAATTAGAGTAAGTTCCATTTCCTGTGACCTGTTGCCATCTGCTGCCTGAGAATAAAGAGGATGCATTTAAGTGGCAAGCAGTGTTTCCATCAGTTTTGTAAGAATGCTGTTGAGAAGGCATCTGGAAGGTGAATCACAAAGAGAGCAGAGCTCTGAGCTGGTGTAAGTCAGCACAACTCGGGAGAATCCTGGTTTGCTCCCGCTGAATATGCGGTCATCAGCTGAGCTGGAAGGGCAGATGTGATGTTTTCATCATCTGCTTGGAAGGGCAGAGCAAATTGACTCAAATAATTCCTTCTTAAAGCAGGTTTTGAAGCCAGTGGATTCAAACCTGACCATTTGCTGAAGAGAAAGGTAATTTACGTATAATTTACATATAATTTACCTTCTCAGCAGCATCCCTTACAACCCCAAATCCACATCTAAATCTTGGATCCAGATCCAGATCACTGTCATTATGAGCTTGCAGATCTTTTCAGGAGTGGAAAACGCACCCAGATGCAGATGTTTGGTTCAGAGCTGGGTCGGATCCCCTCTCAGCTGTGGTTGCCAGGTCTCCTGTTGCACGTTGGTGGCAGGAGCATCCACAGAATGGGTGCACCAAGAGTGTTCTGGAAGACCGGGTAATTCCAGGGAGCAGAATTGTTTCTTACAGACCTTTTCCAGCAGCTTTTATTGAGTTTGATGGCTTCCCCTTGCTGCTGGAATTACTTCATCTACTCAGCCATGTTGTGTTTGCTGATACTTGCATGAAAGACGCGTCTAGAGAGGTTCCTTGTCAACCAAATCTTTCCATTTATTCGGCCTCTCTGATTTTTTCTTTCATGCACTTACTGCTTAGCCATATTTATGAAGGCACCATCATAAATGACAGCACAGAGAGATTTCCGTGTAATGAGGCAGATTTCAGAGAATTGGAATAAGTAATTTCTGTTTGGGAGTTGTTTGGTTGAGGGCTGTCTGCTGGTTTTTTGGGTCTTTTTTAATAATACTTTAAAATCATAGTTCATGTTGGGCATTAAAGAACAGTATTGGCCATCTAAGATAAAATTACAAGGTATCAGATTATGTCATGGCCCTTACCTTACACAGAGGTCTCATAACGCTTGTTCTAATTAAAAAGAAAAAAAATTCCATTTCCCCTCCTCCTTTAGGTAAATTACATCCCTTAATAATGCCGGGAAGGAACACATCCGAGTGTGGACAGGGTGTAGGAATATTTGCAATCAGGGTCTCATTCTGACTATAAAAATAAACTGTCACTTCAGTGTGTGGTCATTGCAGAACTGCTCTAACAATCCTTGAAAAACCCTTAACGAAGCCAGGGCGCTCTTTCCTGATGTCCAAACCTGTATCCAAACTCCAGCTTTGTTCAGGGAAAACTCTGACTGGGGTCTGTGAGGTAACCAGCAAGTAAACATTAAACCCTTGGTCATAGATCAGGAGCTGGTAAGCGAGTCCCATGTAAGTACTGCAAAACGTGTGTCACGGTATCTGTCCTGTAATTTCTTGTCTTGCCTGTATTTGTTTGTATTTGGAGATTTTCTTGTAGCTCCACTTGTTATTCGAGGCCTGCTCTGGTTTGTTGGGTAAAAGCCCACGGAGAAATTCCCCTCATATTCTTGGTGCCAAATATTAAGGGATGAGTGACAGCCTAAAGTCTCCCCCATCAGCTGTTAAAATTGTTCGGGATCTTTTTTTTTTTGGTTGGAGAGATGGATGCCTAAAGAGCCCCTGGGAAAAGAGCTGCATTCCCATTTGCAAGGCCATCATTTACAGCTAAAGTGGAGATTCCTGGGGCAGCCCTTGCATCACAGAAAACTTGTTTTGTCCGGTTTTCTGTCTTGTGAATGGAGATGTGTCTTGAATCTCAAGTTAAATGTCCACACAGGAATGAACTTCCTTACAAGAACTGTCAAACGTGGAACAAAAAGCTTTTTTTTTCCCCAAAGCATCAGCTGGGGAGATCGCAGGAGAAAGCGGAAAATTTTCTGACCTCAGGGAGATTAGGTCAGGTTTTAGTTCTCAGTGTTGTAGGGACCACCAGCCGCAGAGTAAAGGAGCAACACAGATATTTCAGTCTGCACATCAGCTCTCTGCTTGTCCGTTCGAGTCACTCGAAAGCGTGACACGTCCCAGTGTTGGTGTCTTCCATGTGCTGTGGAAGTCCAAGTGTCTGTGACCCGAGTGCCGACAGCCATCGTGACACACCGGTCTCTGCCGCAGCTGCTCCCCTTCCCCCTGGCGACCCGCAGTGATTGTATTTTGTCTCCTTCCCTTGGGAAAAGCCGTGGTGGTGGATTAGGGGCAGAGTGGGAAGGGCGTGGAAGGTGGAGGGAGGGATCTGCATCCTTCCTCCCCACCTCCGGTTTTATGCATGACTGCACCATCGGGAGGTTGTCCCCCCTGTTTGGGTAGCGTGAGTGTGCAGAGCCTCTTCCTGCTTCCCTGGGAGAGGGGCTCACGAAAGGTCTCCCGCACGGAGACGTTGGCTGCAGAAATCCGCGGCCCGGTGGGATCGGGAGGCTGGATTAGAATCCCGCCTGGAAGCGGGTGAGGTGGAGCTGAGCTCTCTTTCCCTCTCCCTTGACAGGGCATCCCTCTGGAGCTCCTGCGTGGTCCTGCCTCTGCTGGCTCTCACATGGATGTCTGCAGTCCTGGCCATCACCGACCGGCGCTCGGCGCTTTTCCAGATCCTTTTTGCCGTCTTTGACTCCTTGGAGGGATTTGTCATCGTCATGGTCCACTGCATCCTCAGGCGGGAGGTGAGAGGGACGAGTCATTATCTTTTATAGAATCAGCATTATTTCCCATAAAAATCACCTGGAAAAGTGTCCAGCCAGCCTGGTAACTTCTCTAACCCTACATATTTTGCCTTTGGGGAGATGATGACCACAAAAACGACCGTGACGTTTTCGGTCAAAGGAAAGGAGGGGTGGATCAGAGTGGGATTTGGTGGGCAGCCTGAGATGGGATAACATGTCAGGCTTTGCCTGTTTACCACCAAAATTCACATTTCCAGGATGTTCACACCCCACCTCTGTTTAAAGAAGTCATTTGTTTGATTTCAAGAGAGGCAAAATGCACTGAGATTTACAAGATGAAATCTGTGCTGGCATTAACCCCTTGGTGTCCCAGCTGGGAAGTACAGCCAGCAATAATCAAGCAAGAAAATTGAGGAAATTCTCTTCAGCTTCCCCATGGAGATTTAAAATGGTGAATTATACCAGGGAAGAAAGGGACGAATCTTTTATGTTTCTTTTATTCTTTTCATCCTACTGAGTGGAGAGACTATTAATAACAGAGACAGGAAGGGGCTTTTTTTCAATATTCATTTTATCTTCTTACAGTTCTTTTAAATTAAGTAAAACAGATTAATTTCTTATGTCAGGCCAATGAAATCAATGGAATTACACCACTGGCTTGGCCGAGACTCCTTCCACTAATTGCATTATGAATATGAGCCTGCATTTAACTCCCATTGCAGTCACCAGGATTTTTTTTTTTCCCAGTTATCTCAGTGAGTTTGGGATCAGATTTATATTACAGGATCATAATCAGACTTTGTAGACCAACACCAATCCAGTGATTATTGCGGGAGCATCCGTTATAGACGCACTGCAAGCTGCAAAATAAAGGACATTTTTTTTATTCCTGGCTGTATAAATCAAGCAAATAGAGGCGACCTAGGCAGTGACCCAGGATTGCTGGAAAACCTTGGAGCTGCTCTTCAGCGTGTGAAATATGTAGCACATAAACTGTGTGAAGGAAACGCCTGCATGCCGCTAAAGCAGGGTCCGTGTCCTTTCGGTCTAACGAGGGCTGGTTTCATTTTTGGTTTCAGCTGAATTTAGTGTGGTTTGGTCGGTCCGACTGTGACCTTTGCCAATCTCTTCCCGCAGGTCCAGGATGCCGTCAAGTGCCGCGTCGTGGATCGTCAGGAGGAAGGGAATGGAGACTCGGGGGGGTCATTTCAGAACGGACACGCTCAGCTAATGGTAGGGAAAACTCCCACCTCCCCTGTTATCAGGGGATTTATGGGAATTTTTAGCTCATAACTGATAAGCACAGGGCTCTGTCCATCACAGATCCTGAAATCACCGCTCTTATTTCCTTTAAACTTTTGCTTGAGCAAACACAGCACTCGAAATAGAGTTTTTCACACAAATCTGTGAGGTTGCATTGCAATTTTAAGGTTCTCAGACTTGCACGCCAGGTTTTGCAGACATCTTGGCGAGATCCTTTCTTTCCCAGAAAAAGAAAGAGCCAAAATAAACCTCCCAGGTCTTCCAGACCTTTTCATCCCCATCAAGCTGCCTTGTCCTGGCTGGGGCTAGGAAGCAGAAGTTTAATACTGTTTTAATCACAGTCTGTGGGGTTATTATCATAAAAATGCTGTCTCAGGGGGATTTTTTTCCTCTCAAAAGCATACTTTGCTTCACTGGGAATAGTTTAAGCTCTGTAAATCGTGGTCCTGTTGTGCAAGTCCTTTACAAACAGTAGAGGAATTAGCTGTGGGGCTTTGTCCTGCATCAGCTTCAACGTTAGGATGTAGTTGAAGCAAGACACATTTAATTTCAGCGGTTAAGATAAAGATATCAGGAGAATCAGGGGATCTGAGCAACTTCCAGCAGCTCCTGGTTAATATTAGAACCACAGCACAACCCAGTGATGTTTTTTTCCAGTCGCTCCTGCGCTGAGCAGTTTGTGCTTGGGTGCGAGGCCTCATTTCAGACAGCAAAATCTTGGAGTCGAGACATCAGGAGAGGTTTGATTCCGCCACACCTCGGTGGCGTTTGCTAAAAGCAGGAGCCTCATTTCTCATTTAAAGGCAGAGTCTTCTCATTTTCAGCCAGGTTCTTGCTCTGCATAATTGTGGGAAATTAGAGAGCCCCTTGAGTGCCTGGTGCTTTGACTTCTTCAATAACAGACACCGTAATCACACCCAGACTCAATTTTCTTTTCCACAAGTTAACGCCCAGACCTTTTTTATTCTCCCTCTGTAAATCTTGTGCCTTCA
This sequence comes from Dryoscopus gambensis, assembly GCA_013389985.1. NCBI lineage: Eukaryota > Metazoa > Chordata > Aves > Passeriformes > Malaconotidae > Dryoscopus > Dryoscopus gambensis. The sequence goes on along the minus strand of WEIT01038541.1, from coordinate 283,916 downwards.
AATGATTTATATAACTTGAGATTCTCAGCGTCCTGAAAAAGATGTGGATCCTGTGTTTGTCAGTCTGTTGTCGCCATCCCGAGCTCCGGGTGTTTATATCTCTGTACAGCTCCACATCTCCATTCATTATCAGCCACCGTGCAAAATTCAGTGTCAGCCACAAGTTTTTTAGTGGTGTTGCATTTCCTCCTGCGCTGCTGATGGGTGTGTGGAGGAGCAGGGAGCTTACAATCACTTTCCTCACATTCCAGCCCAAAAAGCTGCGGAATCTGGCTGGGAGTGATGACTCCTCACTGATATTTTTAGAGGGGCGCAATGTTATTTTGTTGTAAAATCACCAAAGAAATCAAAATACAGCATTTTTGCTGTTACCTTTTCCATTAATCTCCAAATCTGCCCGGCTAGTGAAAAGGAGCTTAGCTGAGTAGGACTGTTCTCCCCACAAAATCTTGTTGACTGGTATTAAATATAAACCTGTCTTTCATTTATTTATCAGCAGAACTAGTGCAGGCTGTTCAGCTGCATTTTTCTGGAACTCCTGTCATGAAAATGAGATTATACTTTTCTGTGTCATCCCATTTGCCCCTTCGAATGTTAGTTCAGTCGTATTTCTCTTCTCTTCTTTCCAGATTTGTTTGATATCCCAAAGAATTTACTGGGAAATTAACATCAGGAAGGTTGAGATAGTTCAAAAACTCTTGGCTCTCAACCTGCTAATATTAAAGTGTTTATCCCAGGGGGATGGGGATTTTCCCCACATTCTTCTCAGTATTCAAATGGATTTCATTTCATCACATTAATACAATTATGTTAAGTGTCTTTCTGAAATGATACCAGAATTAATCAGTGAACTCTTCTACCTTTTGCCAGTCTGCAGCTTTCCCATCACTCCGTGAAAGCTCACAGCCCGCTGTGACTCAGTTTATCCAGCTCTTTGAAATGCTACCTGCTCAAAGCTCCAGAAAAAGGATTAGCTCCTACTGGGAGAAGAAAGGAGTTCCCTTTGGCTGTGCAGACCACTTGAAAAAGTTATTCAGCCTTTGTGCCTGCGGGAGCCATTGATTTCATACGTTAAGAGTTTCAGAAGCAGAGACTTGTTCCCGCTTCATGTGACTTGGTGACAGATCACAAGAAAGTCCAGTGGGGATGGAGCATTCCCAGCAGGATCCCCAGACCTCTTTAATAAATGGAGGGGAATCCACTTAAAATTACATGTGGAGTGACAAATCCAAGACAGTTTGGGCCAGGAACCTGTTCCCTGGGTTTTTTTTGAAGTGTGAATAAACATTTTCCAGGGAGATATTTTAATCTGCAGCCTAGGAATAAATGAATGGATGAGCAGATGAGCCCCAGTTGAAAAGCAGCGTTCCAGCTCTGTCAGCGATAAAATTCAAAAGCCGTCAGGTGGAAAAACGTGGTGTGTTTTCCATGTTGGAAAATCCAAGCAAAACCTCTCTCCTCCGCTCTCCTGGCAAAGGCTGTGCCTACCTCGCTAATTAAAGCGGGGAGTTTTGCATTTTCCAAGCTTTCCTGTCCTCCACCACCCCATTTTGACCACGTCCTCTGTGTTCTCTGTCTTTCAGACCGATTTCGAGAAGGACGTGGACATGGCTTGTAGATCAGGTGAGCACATCACAGGTGAGAATCAGCAAGTGACCTGGTTTGGGGATTGAACTAGGCCATTTTTTTTTTCCCTTTCTGTTTCCTTCGTGTGTGTCTCAGTGCCTTGCATGTGCTCGCGTTGGGTTACCTTTCCTTTCAACCCCGGCCAAAAGAAAGCAAAATCCAAATTCTCCCTTTGCTTTTCCTGTTTTCCCGAAGCTCTTTTGGCCTTTTAACTTAGATCCAGCCTTGCCCCTGAGGAATTATTTTTGCCGTGTAACACGGTGGCAGAGAAGAGCATCAAGGAAGAAGAGATGGAATCCGTCTCTTCCTGCTGTGATCCTTCTTTGTTCCAGCAACCCCCGCCCAAGGAGGGTCGCACCGGCCTCGAGGAGCTCAGGAAGGGTGTCTTTGTGGGAAATCGGGAATCTGGAGAGCCTTCCCACCACTCCAGCTGGCTCCAAGCACTCTTCTGTGCACCTGGAAGTGGTTGGGTGTCTCCTCCGCCTGCTCCTTTCTGCTGTGTGTCCATCACACAGATTCCTTTGAATCCTGAGGACGTGCATGAGACAGCCCCTTTTCCCAGTAATGCCAGGGGTGTCTGTGCTGCCTGGATTCTCCCTGGCTGCCCGTTCCTCTCTGCAGGTCTCATCCTCTCCTGGTCCTGGCATGCCTGACCTTTTGGCTGAGGTTATTTTTCTTACCCCTTGTGGATATTAAGGCTTGCAGTTGCCCTCCCAGACTTCTCCCCTGTCCCAAGCAAGAGGAATACCAGCTTGCTTGGACCTTGCCTAATTCATATCTTCCAAACCAGGATCTTGCCCAGCCAAGGACAACAACATGTTCAGTTACCGCTACGGCAAAGCTTTTCTCTCTCTCTCTGTCTTTTTGTTAATCTTTCTTTCTTGCCTTCCTTCTTTCCCTGCCCTGCCTTTTTTCTTTCTCCCTTCCTCTTTCTATAAACACCTGCCTGTCCCTTTCGTTTATCTTTTTCTTTATCTCATCTATCATTTATTTATCTGCTTCTAATGTATTTATCTATAATTCATCTCTTTCGTTCTGTCTCCAAATCACTTATTTATCTCTGTCCTCAGCTGTCTGTCTTGCTGTACCTGTTATTTATGTATTTCTGTCTGTCAACATTTGTCCCTGTCACTGTGTTTCTGTGTATTGTCTGTCACTGTCACTATCATTTATCTGTCTAATATCTATCTATATCTTATTTATCTTTTCCTGTCCTTCCCTCTGCCTCACTCCCTCTCCCTGTGCTTATCACAGTCACAGTGTATTTATCTCACTTACCCCTGTGATATCTTATTTCATGGTCTCTTTCTGTCCATTTATCTCTTTTCAGGGTCTGTCCATTTTTTTTTTCTTTCTGTTTCTCTGTCTCACACTCTCTAATCTAATTTCGAGCTGTCAGCCTCTTCTCATTTGTCTCCCTCCTTCTCTTTTGACACCAAATATCTCAGTCCCAAAAAATCACGTGTGAGAAACGTGTGTGTGAGGCCGTGGCTGAGGCGAGGGGATGCTCAGTGAACATTCACCAGGCACAGAGTCAGCTGTAAACCACAGCAGACCCCCTTCTGGATCCGCCAGCACACCTCTGAATCCCCAATCGAGTTTCCCAGAGGAAGGGAAGGAGCTGATTTCTTTCAGATTTCAGGGCAGGAGCCCCTGGATCAGCAGCTTGCCAACAGCCTAAGCTTCCCCTCCTTTGCCAGCATCCAACTCTACAATTTATTCATTGCTGTCTGCCTGGAGGGATCCTCCTCCTCTCACAAAATTCCATTAGAGTGAGCCAAGATAAGTCGTTAATAATAAACCCCATTTCAGAGACCTTTTGGTGTGGTGCATCATCCCATGCACTCTGCTTATTGAATAATAAAAAAACCAGGAACTTGTCCAGTGGTTTTTTGGCCATCGTTTCTCCTGGAGGCACCGTCTCCCTTCTTGTGAGGGATTGGAGATGTGGCTGACACCACTCGTAACCTCCTCACGTGGATCCCCTGGTAGGATTTGGTCCAGGGCTTGGAGTTGAAGGCTCACTCTGCTCCTTGCTTGGAGATTGCCAAGTGGAAACCTCTCCAAACGTATTTTTCTGATGTGAGCATGGAGAAGCGCCTGGATCGATAAACCCTGCTGGGACTCCCTGGGAAGGGTTTGACTTGCTCTGATTTATCCCAGCGATGCCAGGATGATCGTGGCTGCCATGGTTGCACCCAGAGTTTTTATCTTTAAAAGCTTTTTACAAGTTCTTTTTATTCTCCTTGGTGCCCTGCTTGTCCTGCCTTGCCTGCTCTGTAGTCTTGGGGGGCAGCTTGGATCTCCCCTCACTCCCACTCTGAGCTGGTAGGAAAATCAGTGTGTCCTCAGTGCCATGGGATGCCCATGTCCCACCTCTGTCCCACATGGAACAGCTGCATAATGTCAGCTAACCCCAAAAATCCTCCTCCCTGGTCCTAAAAAGATCCATTTACCTTTTTTTTTATTTCCTCCTGAGATGGGTGAAAGGGGAAGATGCATTTATTTCTTTTTTCCTGAAATCTTGGGTAAGTAGCCCCCACAACACTTTGTCCCTGCTCCAGAGTCTGATTTCCATGATTTTCTGATTTTTCACCCAATGAGACATCAAGGTTGACTTCATTATTTTCCCAAGATCTTTGTTGCAGCCTGAAATGAACTGAACCATAGATTATTATGCCTGGAGAAGGGGCATATTTTTTTTTTTGTGGACAGTGTTGTGTGGGAATGAGTGTCCAAATGTCCTTTATGACGTGTTCACTTCCTCCTCAGTTTAAAGTTTTCCTCTTTTTTTAAGGAGTATTCCTGTGGCCACTTGCTTTCCTGAAGGGAAATTGAAAATTGCTAAATAATGAGCTCTCACAAAGCCTTGCCGTGATTACTGGAATGTAAGATTTTTTGGAGAGCAGTTTGGAATTCATAACAAGATCTGGTGTGTTTCAAAATACCAATTTATTAACACTGGAACTGTTAAGGGAAAAGAGCAACCTGAAGTATTTTAGTGAGTTAATTAAAAAAATAAATTTGAAGGGGGCTGGAACTCGATGATCTTTTAAGGTCTCTTCCAGTCCAGGCCATTTGATGATTTTATGATTGTATGAATCATTGATAATGTTGTATTTCAGCTATTTCCTGAATCAAAATTTTTTTTTTACACGAAAGCAACCTTTTATTTTAACCTCCACAGGTTAATAATATATAGATTTCATACATATACTAGATGTACTAAATATCTAAAGAACTCGTTGTTTTTCAATGTATTGTTATCAATACGTTGGCCTAGATGGAAGTTTTGGCCATGGTTGTGTTGGAAAATTCACATCACGGAGATCTCAAATAAGGAATTTTTTTCCTCCCTGGCTTTAGTTTTGCCTTCAGTACCCTGGATTTTAAAAATAGAAATAATGTTAAACACAGTTGTGCCTCTTTGGGAGAGGTGCTGGTGGGGAGTGACTGTGGGAGGTGTCTTGATGTGTGAACAAAACCCCAGGTGAGGTGCTGAGGACACTTCTCTGTCCCCCCAGTGCTGAACAAAGACATCACCACGTGCAGAACCTCGACCATCACTGGGACCCTGAAGCGCCCGTCGCTGCCCGACGAGGAGAAACTGAAACTCAACCACCAGAAAGGCTCATCCAACTTCAACAGTCTTCCAGCCAACGTCTCCAAGATGCACCTTCAGGGCTCCCCACACTACCTGGGGGCCATCAACCTGAACGAGTTCAGCAACCACTCCCTCACCCTGAAGAAGGACAAGAACCAGCCGCCAAAATCCATCTACATCTGCGACGGGGACATCTTCAAGAAGCTGGACTCGGAGCTCTCCCGGGCGCAAGAGCAGACCCTGGACACCAGCTACGTGATCCTGCCCACCAACACATCCACCTTGAGGGCCAAACCCAAAGATGAGAGCAAATACAGCATCAACATTGACCAGATGCCTCAGACGCGGCTCATCCACCTCAGCATGGCCACCGACCCCGGCTTCGTGGTCAAGAGTCCCCCGCGGGAGCCGGTGACCATGGCGTGCAGTGAGGTGCAGAGTTCCTCCATGATCCAGCAGCAGCAGCAGCTGGCTCCACAAAACATCTCCAACGAGTCACAGATTCCCAACAGCCTGTGTGACACGGGTGACTCAGGGAACTCGGGCGTGGTGTCCAAGAGCGAGACCGTCTCCACCCTCTCCATGAGCTCCTTGGAGGTGAGCGTGGGAATCGCGGTGTTGTCCCCAGCCCAGGGCGGTGTCCTGCCCTCAATCCGGCCGCTCCAGGGGGTTCACAAGAAGAACTTCAGGGGAAATGCAGCCCAGGGTGCAATGCCAGTGTCACGGTACCCTGAGGGACCACCGGCATGCAATCCTGTTTTGGAATGTGATGTCGCAACTTCCACAGACACATTCCCTTGCTGGATCAGCTGTCTTTAGCCCTTTAGTGGTGCTGCAAGTCGAAAAAATTGTTAATTTCCCAAAGACTGTTCATTTTGATGCCAGGCACATGGCCTGCCTTACCTTTTCCCCTTTATATCCTCTGCCCTATTTCCCATTTTGATGGTTTCAGTCGTGATACAGATGAGAAAACCCCAGTGATCCAGGCTGGACAGGGCTTGGAGCAACCTGGTCTAGTGAGAGGTGTCCCTGCCCATGGCAGGAGGCTGGAACTGGTTGATCTTTAAGATCCCTTCCAACCTAAATGATTCAATAATTCTAAATATTTGGCCCTTCCCATCAAGAAGAGCCAGAGAAACACGTTAAAGGTGTAGGAAGAAGGAAAAGGAGAAGGACTCTCCCTGTTTTAACCCCTTACTAACCTTCACCCATCTCTTTCTCTCCTGAATACCCAGAGGCGGAAATCCCGGTACGCAGAGTTAGATTTTGAGGTGAGTACATCCCTTTCTGAATGTTGGTCTCAAGTTTTTTGAGCCACCTTCTCCAATTATCTAGCCCTTGGCAGAGCTCAGGGAATCCTTATTCAACCTGCTCTTGGATGCAAAATGAAGTCCTTCTAGAAATTGTTCTGCCTCTCCTTCTGGGCAGCAGAAGGTAGAAGTGAAATGCAGACAGGTCGAATTGAAAAGAAAATGTGATTGTGGAACAGTTTCTGATTAAATTACCCAAATTCTATGTGAGCTCTGAACACATTTACAGAGGTGACAAACTGAGGAGAGGCTGGGCATGGGGACAGGTATCAGTTAAAGAAGGGCAGCAAACCTTCCTAGGACACTGACAGTCAAGCTCAAATTCTGCAGTATAAAAATTTGATGGTTGCAAGTTTAAGGGTTTTTTTTAGGTCAAAAATTAGGATTTTCCACTCTCTCCCCCCATCTCAGCTTGAAAATAAAGGCAGTGCTGGAGTGGGTCCTCAGTAGATGCTGGAGGTGTTTTAGGCACCTGCAGGGAGACAGAGCTGGGATTTAATGATGCAACTCTGGGGGGAGGATGGGTTCCTAATGAACGGGGTTTGCTGACCTGGGGCTTTTTGTGTTTGCTCCAGAAAATCATGCACACAAGGAAACGTCACCAAGACATGTTCCAGGACCTGAACAGAAAACTCCAGCACGCAGAGAAGGAGAAGGAGTCTCCAACAACGGACAGCAAGGTCAGTCAGACACTTCCAGAAGGCTTCTGGTGCCAGCAGGAGCATGGGAAACAGCAGGAAATTTAGGAGCACTCCCTGAACACTTTTCCTTGATTTTCTGTCCGTGCATGTTGCAACAAACACGTGCGCCACACAGAAGCCCAGGAGGGGGATGTCCGTCCCCATGTCTGTCCATGGTGTTGTCTTCCCTGTGTCTGTTCTTGGCGTTCCCTTCCAGGTCATCCCTTTGTGCCCTATTCATCAACTCTTAGGTAGGATCTGGAAACTGGATTGACCATGAGGAAATCCGGGTGGAAAGTGGAGCGGGCAGAAAGAGGGGAAGCATCTCCCCTCACCTGTGGGGCTGAGGCAGAGGCCAGGGTGGCAGTGATGGGATATTTGGGATGGCCACAGCAGTGGGATTGAAGCTGCGATGCTGGGAGCACGTTTTGGGGACTGGAGCCCAGCTAAATGTGGGTTATTTGTGACAGCTGATCACCAGTGATATGAGCACATGTAAATGAGCGAGTCCAGACAAGGCCATGAAGGTTCTCCAAGGGCTGGAACATCTCTCGCGTGAGGAAAGGCTGAGAAAATTTGGGTTGTTTGGCCTGGAGAAGAGAAGGCTCCAAGCTGAGCTTATGGTGGCCTTTCAGTCCTACAGGAGCTGGAGAGGGGCTTTGACAAGGTCATATAGTGACAAGACTGTGACAACCAACAAAGGGAAAGGGCTTAAACCTGAAAGAGAGTTTAGATTGGATATTGGGAAGAAATTCTTCCCTGAGAAGGTGGTGAGGCCCTGGCACAGGGTGCCCAGAGAAGCTGTGGCTGCCCCATCCCTGGAAGTGTCCAAGGCCAGGTTGGACAGGGCTTGGAGCAACCTGGGACAGTGGAAGGTGTCCCTGCCCATGGCAGGGGGTGGAACTGCATGATTTTTATCTTTTATCTTTTCTAACACAAACCATTCTGTGATTCTGTGACATCCGTGGTTTTTTCCTCAGCAGGAGCAAAGTTCCAGGGAAAAGGGGCCTTTAAAGGAGATAGGGAAGGACCTTTCAGCCTTTCAGAGGGGCAGAGATCTGGGCCTGGAAATAGATATCAGGAGCCTGTGTAATAAGTGTTGTAGATAATAAAATAAGGAAGAGCAGGCAGATGGCACCTTCCACGTGTCTCAAGGACTGAAAGGCTGCAAGGAATTCTATCGGCTCCAGCTGAAGGGAAAACAAGAGGCAGAGCCAGGTTGACAGTAAGAAATTAAATTTGGGGTTGCCTGCACTCTGGAGAGCAGCCAGGTGAGCTAATTATAACAGTTCTTGGTGATTTGTAATCAGCGCCCCTTGTGACAAGAAAGACATCGAGGGGCTGGGGAGAGAAGGGCAACAAAGATGGGGAAGGGTCTGGAGCATGAGTCTGATGAGGAGAGTCTGAGGGAGCTGGGGGGGCTCAGCCTGGAGAAAAGGAGGATTGGGGGGACCTTCTGCTCTCTAGAGCTCCCTGACAGGAGGTTGGAGCCAGGTGGGGGTCGGTCTTCTCTCCCAGGTAAAAAATGATAGAACGAGAGGAACCAGCTCCAGTCACACCAGGGGAGGCTCAGGTTGGATATTTGGAAAAATTTCTTCACTGAAAGGGTGGCCAAGCATTGGAACAGGCTGCCCAGGGAAGTGGTAGAATCACCACCCCAGAAATGTTCAAAAACCATGTAGATGTGGCTCTTGGGTTTAGTGGTGGCCTTGGCAGTGCTGGGGGAACAGTAGGATCGGTGATCTTGGAGGTCTTTTCCAACCATAATGATTCCATGATCCTAAGACAGATCCAGGGTGCAGCACCCCCTGCAGTGTGGCAAATGTGGCACTGCTGGGGCTTGTTTTGATGGGACTCCCTCGGAGGCAAGAGCAGAGCTCGGAGGGTGACTGAACCAGAGGTTTGGAGTTTTTTGGGGGGTAAGCAGAGCACTACAGAGCCTTTGGTCTGTGTCCTGACCTGACAGCAGTGCTGTGCTGAGCTCCAGAGATGTTATCCCAGCAAATCCTGCTTCGATTGCGTGTGGCACGGTGTCATTAGGGGCTGTCCAGAGTAACAGAGTGAGAGGGGCCGTGGATCTGCAGGTTCGGATCAAAGAACCCTGCTTGGCCCAGAATCCCAATGTGTCTCACTCAGCGTCACCTCTCTGGGGTTTTTTTTGCAATTATTTTTTGCAATTATTTCAACTGTAAACCCAAAAAATGCTTAAATCCGGTGTAAAAGCTAATCTGTGCTCTGTTTGCAGGAGAGGTTTATAGATTGGCAAGGTTTTAGCATTTCAGAGATGCATCTGTGTAGAAATAAAGTTGCCGCTGTCAGCATCAAAGAGCTTTGAGCTGCTGAAGGAGGCTCTGAAGGTGGCTTTTGCATATTGACTGAACCTTTTTCAAGCTGGGATTTTTCCCTCGGATGTAACGGGAGAGGGGGAGCTTGTGAAGCGCAGGATTGGCAAGTCAGGAGTGGGTACCGGTTTAAAAAACATCCAAAGTGATACGAAGTCAAATAAATGCATTTTTCCACCCCTTTTTCTACCATTTGCTGCTGAGGACCCTGCTGGAACTCAGGCCCCATCTTCAGCTCGCCCTGAGGAGGCAAAGAGCAGATAACAGGGATTAAAGGAACAACAAAAGAGCGTTTTCTCTTTTATGTATGTTTAGGTTATAAAACGATGGAGTGTTTCTTCTGGTGGCAGTGATAAAACAAACCTCAGCCTAAGTCTGGCTTTCATTTGCATTGCAGAGCAAGCCTGGACTTAGCCCAACCCTTTCCATGCCATGAATCCAAACACAGAGAGCTCCTTGCCTTGTGGGCATGAGCAAGGTCACCGGGATCCTGGAATACCCTTAAACCCTTCCTCATCCCGGAGCAGAAGGGATATTTCCTGCGTCTGCTCCACCTGCCTGCATCGCTGTTCTCTCTGATTTCCCTTCTAAATAAACAACCACAAAGTCAAGCTCTCAAGTCTCTCTCCAAGCCTGGCATTTTCCCAACCTCTCCTGGCAGCGCGTCCCGTTGTCCTCAGTCCTTTCCAGGATGCTTGTCCTAATCTTGCTGTTCCTCTCTCCTCCCTCAGCTCCAAGGTCAGAAAAGTGCTGATGAAACTGGGACTAAATGTGTGCATGGGACAGGCGACCTGTGGGCGTTCCTAGGAATGGTGCTGGCCGCTTTAAGGGATTTTTGTTTTTAGTGTAGTTTAGATTTTAATTTTAGTTTAGATTAGTTTTTTAGATCTTTTAGTTTAGATTTTAATTTTAGTGTAAATGCCCTCCCCGCTGTGCTCCAGTGCACTTACCCCAGCACACTAAACACAAAGCTCCTTTCATGTGAACTCCTAAACTGTCAGATTTCAAGGAAACTCCAGCAGAAGAATGGGATGAAAGAACAGATCTTCTGTCTCTTTAGGAAAAGGGGTGGAAAATTCAACCATCACGTTTATTTACTGTTGAGAATTTCTCCAGCTCCAAGGGTAAAATATGATTTTTATAACCCCCTTCTTAAGGGGTTTTCAGCCAAGACACAAAAGTTTGTACAAGCACGTGTTCCTCCTTTTTAAGTATCCTGACACATGGAAACTTGGGATAAATGTTAGTGCTGTGTACACTTGATAAAGAAAAATGCCCTTTGCCCGCTGTCCCAGAATAGTTACTGGCAGAGCTGGAAACATAATCAGGGACTCACAGAATCATTAAGGGTGAAAAAGACCTCTAAGATCATCGAGTCCAACCATTAACTCACCACTAAACCGCGTCCCCAGGTGCCACAACTAAAAATTCCTCCCGGGATGGTGACACCACCACTTCCCTGGGCACCTGTTCCAATATCCAATATTGCATCTCTTGAGACAACCCTTCCAGTGAAGAAATTTTTCCTGACATCCAACCTAAACCTGCCCTGGCACAACTTGAGGACATTTCCTCTTGTCCTGTCACTCGTTACCTGGGAAAAGAGACTGACCTGCATTCAACCTCCTTCCAGGGAGTTGTAGGGAATTTTAAGTGGAGACAGGTGTCTTGGTTTGAAA
>WEIT01038541.1:233703-272585 GCA_013389985.1 Dryoscopus gambensis | reverse complement strand
TCCTGGAGTGAATGGATGTGGTTCTGTTGAAGCGGTGATCCTGTAGAAAGGTCTGGTCCTCCTCAGAAGGTCCAGTGGTAGGTATGTAGCTCTTGTCCTCTGGGAATCCAGTGGGAGAGGTGTTCGGAATCTTAGGTTCTATCCAGGATGGAATGCTTGGTTCCTCCCTCTGGGCGGGGTATCTCACAATGGGATGATGTAATTTTATCAGCCATGCGGTGATGGCCCATGAACAGAAGATGTCCCCGTGGAGGGACGATGGGTCATGGGAGAGATAAAGAACTCTGCCCCACCTGGTGCCAACAGCTGGCCCATTAACAGGAGATATCCCCATGAGGTTATCAGGGATGGGTCATGAAGGAGGTGGGGAACACTGTCCCACCGGTTCTAACAGCTCATGAAGATGGTGATAGAATACAAACTTTGGGCACATCTTACATTGTAACCTAGGACAACCCTAGGTTTGGGTATTAATTCTGCTTTTCCATCAGCTCGTGTCTGAGGAGGCCTAATCCACATCCCGCTGGGATTGGGGTGTCCCCGCTGCCATCAGCTCACTAATGAGCAGGGCTGGTATGTCAGAGGCAATTATGGGATCCAGGATATTGCCTGGAATGCCCAGCAGGTCTGAATCTTGCCCATATTCCAGGCTTTCCCAGGAGTGTGGCGCTGGCCACAGCTGTTGTCTTACTGCAGTTGTTTTGCTGGAAACCAAAGCACATTCCTGGTGCTGAGCTAAGTTGAGCCTCTGAGTACAATAATAAAGAATTGCCCTTCCTTGAGGAATAAACATGGATTTTTCCATATTTTCTTTTCCAGTTTATTCCATAAAATTTATTCCACGTGACACACAGCTTCTCGTGTCTGTGCCTCAACTGTAAAGTGCTCCCACTGGTAGCACCTTCAACTATTGCTGATAAAAATGACATTTTCCAGCAGGATCCGTGCTCAAAGCACGCAGGACCACACATCCAGGTGGTGTTCAAGCCTTGGCCACCTCATCCGTGCAGCAGAGGAACGCGGTCACGCTCCAAATGGCTTAAAGCTGAAGGAGGGAGATTTAGATGGGATAGTGGGAAAAAATTCATCCCCATGAGGCCCTGACACAGATTGTCCAGAGGAGCATTGGATGCCCCATCCCTGGAAGTGTCCAAGGCCAGGTTGGATGGAGCTTGGAGCAATCTGGGATAGTGGAAGGTATCCCTGTTTTGGAATGAGACGATCTTTAAGATCCCTTCCAATCCAAACCGCTCTGGGATTCTGTGATTTGTGGCTGCACGGACTGATCAGGGATGTAGACACCATTTCCCAAAGTTAATTTTTCCATGCTAGGGAATTAAGATGGGAGCAGGATGCCATCCAGCAAGGTCTGCTGACTGCCAAGTTGAAAAGTCAGGTTTTTAATGCACCGATAGATCTCTGTATGACCTTAACATGATCCTGGCAGGTTGCTTCCAGCTCTGGGTATTCTGTGGCAAATTTTTTCTCCCTTGCAGTCTCCAGCTTCAGGTAAAGCAGGGAAGGTGGAATTGATTTTTTTTCCTTACTCAGGAAGAAGTCTCAGGGCTGTGGGCAGGACTTCTTTGCTCCTGTTACGCTGCAATTTGGGACAGATTTTCTCTGTCCATCTGAAGAGACGGGAGGATCTAAAAATAGCATCTCAGGAGCAGCTGGTTTGCTGTGCTCAGCCTCCTCCCAAGCCTTGTGGAGGTTTCACACTGTTGCCCTTCCATTAAATCCCAGACCAAACTGGAAGCTGGTGTAGCCCCTGAACAGAAAACCTAATGAGCTGTGTGTGTGTGGAATATTTATCCCCCTGAGAGCTTATTTGCAACCAGGAAGCGTGAAAGGAACCAAAGGCTTGGAGACAACCACAGCAGGATTTGCATCAAAATACCCAACCACCCCCACCAGGCGTCCTGATGAAAATTTCAAGCTCTCTTGGTGTCTGGGATGCACCAAACCCTCGTTTTTGAGGCTACAACAAGCAGCGAGTGGCTTCCACCTGGGTTATAGATCCCTCTTTATGTAAGGGATATTTCGGATGTATGGTGGGATGTTGGCTTGGGACTGACTCAGACAGCAGAGTTCTTCCTTCCTAATCACTCCCATCACTTTGACTCCTCCTTTCCCTCCCCAGTTGCTACCAAAAAAAAAAAAAAAAAAGAAAAAATCCCATTGTTGGAAAAGCTTGCTGCGAGTTTGTTTCTCCCTTTCAAAGCCTGACCTTTGCCTGGCAGACCGTGGGCTCCGCCACTCAATTTCTTCCCCTGTTTCCTCCTAAATACACAGAGTTAGCCAGGTCTGAGTTCTTGTAGCTGAGAGTTCTCCACATTAAAGCAGGGTAGTGGTTATTTTCAAGCTGCTTTGTACTACACAGAAAATATTCTCAGGGTTTCACATCTCCGGTGCTGCTGCTCCCTGGGAGTTAATTGCTAAAGAAATCCCAGGGTTTGGGCGGGACATGGAGAAGGGTCTGTGGTTTTGTAGGCTTTTAAAAAAAGCCAAGGTTTTGGTTCTCCTGAGCTTTGATAGCACTGGGAGCGATGCTCCTGCCTTCCCCCGCAGCAGGAATCCTTTGATGCAGCTCCATTGGAGAAGCTGGAATCACATCCCTGTCCCTCTTTTCCCGCCAGCATCTGGCTTGGCACTCATTTTAAACAGCAGCTCTTGTGCCGGGGTCAGCACTGGACAGAGCTCTGCAGATTCCTCAGATTTTCTCCCCCTTGCTGATGAGCTCCCTGCCACATTCAGCTCCCTGCAGCTGGAATGGCTTTTGCTTTGGCTCCTGTCCTGCAGCTCGCATGCAGGATCTGGACTCAGTTTATAATTCATAGAATCACAGAATGAAGTGGATTCAAAGGGACATTCAAGACCATCTCATCCCAATCCCCTGCTGTGGGCAGGGACACCTTCCACTAGCCCAGGTTTCTCCAAGCCCTGTCCAAGCTGGCCTTGGACACTTCCAGGGATGGGGCAGCCACAGCTTCTCTGGGAAAAAGCCCAACTCTCGAATCCCGTCCCAAATCTCTGTTGATCCTGAAAAACGCCTGCTCCAAATCCCATTTTAAAAAGGTATAAAGTTTTTTCTGCCTAATTTTTCCTTATTTCCTTCTGGACAGTGTTTCTGTCTTGATTCCTCCCTTTCTTTTCTCTCAATGAGATTTTTCTTAGCTTTCCTCTTTGGACATCTGGAGATTTGCCCATTCCACCAGCACTGGCTTTGACAACCTAATGGAGTGGTGAGAAAAAAGGACCTTGAAGTGGGCATGGAGCCACATCACAAGCGCAGAGGGTTTTAAGATGACAGAGGGCAGGTTTAGATTGGATATTAGGAAAAAATCCTTCCCTGTGAGGGTGATGAGGCCCAGAGAAGCTGTGGCTGCCCCATCCCTGGAAGTGTCCAAGGCCAGCTTGGACAAGGCTTGGAGCACCCTGGGATAGTGGGAGGTGTCCCTGCCCGTGGCATGGGGGTGGGATGAGATGATCTTAATGTCCCTTCCCTCCCAAATCATTCTCTGATTCTATAATTCTATGATTTTTATGGATTTTGATCATAAATAGCAGCTCACCCCCACTCAGGGCTGTGTTTCCCTGGAGTGCTCTGCTACAGCAGTGGGAAAATTGGGAAGCTGCTGCCTGGGTGTCCCTCTGCAAGGGAAGCTCCACTTTTGGGAAGGGTCTCTCTGTGGCACATCTTTAATCCTCTCTGCGCTGCTTAAAGACAAATTTTAACAGACCAATTAGTGCAGCTTTCATAGGGAGGAGCTCTGCATAAAGCCTGATAATTGCCGCAATAAATTCTGCTATGAAAATGACGTCAAATCCTGATTCAGGCGGCCATAAACCATCTGCCAGCTCCCAGGTATCCAAACACACCATCAATCACGAGTTCACCTCCTCCTCTGCATCATCCAGCACCTTTTGTCCCAAGAATTAGGGGATAAAATTCTGTCCCGGAGAAACCTGTTCCCTGTGTCCTCTGCTCCGGCACCAGGCAGTGCCACCAGCACATTGAAACTCCTGGGTTTTTATATTCTAAAGTCTGGATAATTCTTTATAGAGTCTAACTCTATTAAAAAAACCATGTTTAGGATGCTCTTGGTCCCCTCCAGGATCCCCAGGTGCTCCCGTGAGGCAGCCTTGAGAGTTTTCAGCATTTTAGGGAATTCAGTCCTTCAGGTGGGCTCTTCACAGGCCATAAGCATTGTCCCAGAAAAGACTGGGATTGGACCAGCTGGATTAACAGCAAGGATACTCTGGAAAACAGCCTTTTCCTCACGCTGGTGGGAGCACAGGCTTTCTGTGCAGCCTTCAGGCTTTTCTGGAGTCAATAAAAGACCTCCTTGATCCAGAGCCTGTTCACCTTCAGCTGTGTGGCCTCGCTGGAATTTGTCTCACAGCCGCCCCTTTGGGATGGATGAACTTCAGGGAATACAGAAGCAGAAGACAAATTTTATAGCCCAGCAAATGCTGAGTATTTCGAGTTCCCTAACTAATTTCCAAGTTAAAACCACAAATTATTTCTGCCTTTTTTTTTTAATTTAATTTAATTTAATGGAATTCTGAACAAAGCCAGCCGCTTCCTTTCATTTTGCTTTTCTTCTAAATGAAAATTTTTCAAAAAAAGAAAAAGCATGATCTTTGTAGTTCAGTAGCATAAAATGAAAGAGCTGCAGCTACTTCTTTCCGAGAAGGAAAGGAAAATTTATCATTCTCTAAAGAAACAAGACAGCTTTCCCATTTTCTAATCACTTTTCATCGACATTGATCCAAAGATGGATTAGGCGAGCGTGAACTACATTTATCTTTTCAAATTCCCTGCTCTGTGCGCTGAATAACTTCATCCTGGTCCTACAGTCATCAGTGTCACGGGGAGAGACCATTTGGGTCAGGAAATATCCTTCCAAGTTGACACCAGGGGTGAGGAAAACAGCACGGGAATCGCGGGTTCCAGGGGAGTTACCACCGAGCGCTCAGCGGAAAGCCCTGAATTGCTCCTCGGGTTATTTGGGGTAACCATAAAACCTGGGTGTTAAAAAACGAAAACAAACAAAACCAAACAAAAAAACCAAACAAGAACGCCACAAAACAAATACAGGGAGGTGCAGCTTGAGCAGCCTGAGCGGTTCCTGGGCTTTGGCTGAAGTGGGAAATCCAAGCTGTGCCTCAGAGCAGACTCCCAGGCTGTATTTGGGCACTGCAGGGACGCTGCCCCTGAGGAAAAGAGTTGCACTGCGGTACAGGAGCTCTGGATGAAGCCAGCCCGGACCCCTGGAGGCAGCACAGGAAAGTGTGGAGGGTGAGGGAGGGGATTCTGCCCCTCAAATCTGCTCTGGTCAGACCCCACCTGGAACCTTTTGTCCGGTTCTGGGGTCCCAGCACAGGAGGGACGTGGAGCTGTTGGGGCACCAAGATGATCGGAGGATGGAGCAGCTCTGCTGTGAGGAAAGGCTGAGAGAATTGGGATTGTCCAGGCTGGAGAACAAAAGGGCCCAGGGAGACCTCAGAGCCACTTCCAGTGCCTGAAGGGACTCCAGGAGAGCTGGAGAGGGACTTGGGACAAGGGGTGGAGGGACAGGACAAGGAATGGCTTCAAACTGCCAGAGGGCCGGGCTGGATTGGATATTGGGAAGAAATTCCTCCCTGTGAGGGTGGGGAGGCCCTGGCACAGGTTGCCCAGAGAAGCTGTGGCTTTCCCACCCCTGGAAATGTCCAAGGCCAGGTTGGACAGAGCTTGGAGCAGCCTGTGATAGTGGAAAGTGTCCCGGCCCATGGCACGGGATGGAATGAGATGATTTTTAAGGTCCCTTCCAACCCAAACCATTCTGTGATTTTGTGATGATTCTCTGAAGACCTCAGGGTAGGGAGAGGCCTGCTCCGCCACCATCACCTCTCCATACCCACCACGATCCAGCACAGGTGACTCTGCAGCCTGCCAGGACCACCTTCAGCAGAGAGATGTGGGGATTATCTCAGTGCACTTTGCCTCTGTCTCTGTCAGAGATTTGGGGGTTTTGTTGGCACTGCATCCTAAATACCCTTTTCCCCAAATCCTCTCCCTCCACCTTAAAAATTCGCAGCTAAAATGAAAATCAGGGCTGAGCGAAGGAGACTCCCAGTGCCGTCAGGATGATGAACACCTCCAGTCTGGAGCTGGTTTTACCCCACCTCCGATCTGGGCGCTCTCTCCTTTCCCGCCCCCCTTTTTTTTTTCTCCACAACCCTGGCACCAGGCAGGGACTGATAAACATTTCCCCGCTCCCCAGAAGCTCCTGGGCTGTGTCAGGCCGGGGTGATGGCTCTGTCCCTGGCAGAGCAGCCCCCGGTGCTTTCAGCCCCTGTCTGGGGCCAGCCCCGGCCGTCTCTGAGGCGCCAGGCCCCGGGCCAGCCCCGGCGCCTTTTCCAGCCAGATCACACATCCCTCTCTCCAGGTTTTTTCTTTCTTTTCTGTGCACAGCTCAGTTTTCCCTCCCGCCTGCAAGGATTGCTCAGACCCCACAGTGGAGCTGGAGGGAAATGCCAGGGTTGGAGCACGATCCCACTGCCTGTTTCTGTGTGCTGCTCAAGTGGCCGAGGCCCCATAAAAAACTTTTTGTCCATATGGAGGGAAAGAAAAGGGCAGCCGTTCCCAGGAGCCTGCTACCGATTCCCAGGGTGCCCTGTGCCAAGAGGAGGTTTTCTTTCGTCGCCCAGCATCCTTCCCAGAGCTCTGCCAGGCCGATTAACCTGCTCAGAGATCCCCGTGGGCACCGAGTCCTTCTGGAGCCACCCCTGAGCCAGCGCCCCCCTCACAGCGTCACCAGAGAAGTCTGATCCTTTCCTGAGAAGTGGAACACTAAAAGCAAGTCTCCCTTCTCCATTTCTTCATTTCCCAGAGCTCTTTCTCATCGTTTTAAGTTTAAATAGGCATCTTTGGAGTCACTAAGCCCGCCACAGTCGCAGGTAGATAACATCGCACTGATAAGGAGGATGGAAACCGCCATGTGGGGTCAGACCCAAGGGCAGCTCCTGCCTCTTCTCCATGGCAGAGTAAAAAGGAGCTTGGAAAAATAAAAGGGCCAGCCTGTGGTGGTGCATCTTCAAAAAGATCCCTGAAATTCCAGGAATTTTTGCTCAGAGACCCCCCCGAGGCAGAGTGGTGTCACTTCACTGCGTAGCACCGAACAGATGCTGCTTTTGTGAGTTTCCATGTACTTCCCATGAGTCTGGAAGTTTTCAGGATGCACAGAGAGCTGTGGAAAGGTGGCCTGGAGGTCGGCTGGGCACTGTGGGCCGGCCCAGCTCCCGGGGTTCACTCCTTGGTGCTCTGGAGTTCCTTTGTTGGAAGAGATGATGCCAATCCCCACCATCAGTGGTCTGATCTCATCATCCGCAAGCCTCTGAGAGCTTCCCAGACCTCTTCCACATCCAACCATAATCTCTTTTAAGGCCCGGAGGTGGGAGTCTCTAATCTTTCCTCGCACAGGACATTCTCTAAAACTTTATCCAGTGGCTGGAAGCCAGCCACATTTATCATTTTCCCTTTATCCTTCTATAAGGAAGCCCACGGAGTGCCAAGAATATTCAAGATGCAGGTGCAGAATGGAGCTGTGCACTGCCATAATAACATTTCCTGTTTCATTCTCTCTTCCTTCCTTAATTTTTCTCTTTTCAACAACTCACAAAATTGAATGTCTGGGCTTTGAGTAATTATTGTCACACTTAGGTGGTGTTCCCCAGTGACAGGGCTGAAGAGAGGCCACTGCTGTAGGTGTGAGCTCATCGTTTTTTATTTTGGCAGGTTTTTTCCCCCTCAGTTTCTGTTCCCTCCATGGATTTGCAGCTGCTCTTGCTCGCTAGCCCATGCCAAGGAGGGCTCTGAGGTTTGCTGATCACGTTCAGGGTGCGCGATCAGATCTGGGAGCATCCTCCCAGCGTGAAGGAGAGGCTGAAGGTCAGGAGTGCAGCAGATGGACAGAGACTCTTCAAACAGGGATTGGCTGGGGATAGAACCTGATGCTGAAGGTGGCCATAAATAACGCCATCAAAAAACGGCTTTCTTTTTGAGGGGAAAAATCGAATTATTTATGAACTTCATGCGTGAGATCGCTTGTGCTGCTCTCTTAACACAGCTGTGGCCATCAGCAGCTCTGAAAACTTGTGGCATTACAGCAGCTGTGGGAGAAAACAAAATGCTTGTCATTGAAAAAAAAAGTCTGTCCTGACCAAGGTTGTTTTTCTTCACCTTTTAGGAAACATAATTTCATTCCAATTTTTGCTCTCAGTGTGCTTTTTTCTCTGTGTTCCTTCCTGCTGCATCTTTTCAGGCAGACTGATGGTCTCCAAAAAACACCGTAGGTGGAAATTTCCCTTCAGGAAACTTCCAGCTTGTCTCATTAAGACATGCTCAAGAGTTAAATAGGTTCCAGTTTTCAGTTGCAGGGGTTTTAAAATAAGTTCCAAAAAAGGTAATGGAATAAGTCACAAATTTTATCACTTTTTCTGTCCTATTAGTCTTAATCACTGTCATGTTATATCGTGGAATAAAGTAAGAATAACCCCAGCAGCATAAGGAAAGCTCTGCATTGTAGAGTTTAATAAAAACCTCAGCTGCAGATTTAAAGAAATTGAGTGTTTTACGTCTGTCTGAGCAAGACTTTTACACAGCCTGATTAAAAAAAAACCCCGAACAACAATTCTCTTAAAAAGAACTTAAAAATTTCCCTTTCTCCCTTTGAATGAAAATGATTTCAGAATGCTTTCACTTCACTTCGAGGCGTTACCTGGTTTGTACATTCTCCACCCTCTAACCACCAAAGGCTCTCACCCAGAGCCTTCTCCCTGGGAGTTGTGGGGTGCAGGACCAACTCCAAGCACATCTTATTTTTCTATTAAAGTTCAGAATTCCTGGCTTGGGTGCTCCAGTGAAAACTGCCCCTGTAGGGATGATCCCACTGCAGCTTTGCTGTCAGCACTGCAGCGTGGAGCTGCGAGAAACAACAGCCTGACACAAATATCTTAGGGAAGGACAAACGGAGAGGCTGAGCCTGCTGGATGAGCCTGCAGCAGATGGGAAGTTTGGTTTCCTGCGGAGCTACAACGATCCCAGCAGCATCCTGGAGTGACCCCACAGCCTCTGTGTGGCTTCGTCTCCCCTCAGCCAATAAATTTTGGTGACAGCACCGAGCTGTGGCGCGTCCTGGGCTGCGTGTCCCCTGCACGTCTGGCTCCTCACCTTCTCCCCAGGCTTTTCCCTCCTTGTTGTCACCCTCCACAAGCTGCTTTCCTCCCACCCTTCCCACTTCTCCATGGGCAAGTGGCTCAAAAGGGCTCTGGCACAGCCAGGGAAGCCTTTCCTTGCCCGGTGCTGGAGTGTTTTTGTGGGGATCATTAACTGTGAAAAGCATCACTGGTGCTTGGAGGGGAGAAGTTGAGTGGAACAACTCATTTAAAACCTTTCCTTTCTCTACCCACTGAAGAACATCCCCATTTTCCAGCCTTGTCTGGGTGCGTACCAGCGGAGACATGGAAAGAGATTTCCTGGATCCGTATCCATGGCGGGATGCTGGTGGGGGACTGGGTCGGTAAAGCCTCCAAGGCTTGGTGTGGAGTTGATGGAAATGTTTTCAGCCTCAGAGCTTGAGCTCCGGCTCCTCAACCAGCACGGATTTGGTTCCCCGGCGGAACAGGGAGCAGGTTTTGCTGCAGTTAGAGTCTGCAAATAGCTGTGCTGCATAAGGAATGTGCATCAAATGCAGTGGGTGTTCAGAAAGACCTCATAATCTGGATTTCATACCTGGGTTGGATTGGAAGAGACCTTAAAAATCCTATAGTTCCACCCCCTGGCATGGGCAGGGACACCTTCCACTATCCCAGGTTGCTCCAAGCCTTGTCCAACCCGGCCTTGGACACTTCCAGGGCCTCGCCACCCTCACAGGGAAGAATTTCTTCCCACTGTCCCATCTAAATCTACCCTCCTTCATCTTAAAGCCACCGCCCCTTGTCCTGTCACTTCATCTGTGGAAGTAGAAAAAGATCTGAAATTCTTAAAACCGCGCTCAGTTTTTCAGTAGCAAAAACCTCAGGTGAAAGCTGAAAGGCATTAAGTGATGGAGGTGGCAGTGGAAAGAAAAACAACATTTTCTTCTTGAAAGCAGATGGTTCGTACAGCGAGTGTCATTTTCATTGATACCCCACTTTATTTTGGATGAGAAGCTGCACAGAAAAACCAATTTGTTGCCACAAGAGGAGGTAAAAACATGGTATTTCCTGCATTTTGTACTAACTTTTCTTTCTTTCTCTCTCTCCTTTCTTACACTTTCCTCCTCCTGCAGCAAGAAAAACAGCAGACACCAAACAAGAGACCCTGGGAAGGCATCAGGAAAGTCCAGTCCCCACCATCATGGGTTAAAAAGGACATGGAACCTGTGGCACAGTCTCCCCTAGAACTAAAAACTGTAGAGTGGGAGAAAACAGGGGCCACCATCCCCTTGGTGGGACAAGACATTATTGACCTTCAGACAGAGGTCTGAGCAGAAAGGGAAGAAAAAGGACTTTTTTTTTCCGGAAAACAAACAAAACAAACAAAACAAAACCACGTTTTAAAGAAATGATTAAATTAAATCGGAACCGAGCCAGAGAAGTGTTTGGTTTCTTTTGAAACCTTTGGTAAGATGGAGTAACTTTTGTATTGTTCTCAGCAGAGAGGGGGAATATTACTTTATAGAGTATAGTAGCTGTAGGTTCAGGACAACACGAGCTTTCCCAGGCAGGACTGGAGGACTGAGCCTGGAAGAGAGCAAGGAGGAGGAGGATGGGGAGGGGCTGCAGGGGACAAAGCCCTGCCAAGATGCTCTCGGGTCGCTGCCACACACCAGGAGCCTTCCTGCTCTGCCACGGGGAGGTGTGGAAGGACACCCAGCAGCCACCACGGAAGGTCGGGGTTGTTCGGGGACACCAAAAGGAACCTCTCTGGGATGTGGCCTGGCTGGGGCAGACCCAGCCTCGAGGGGCATCCCTCGCTCCCCCGCCTCTCCCTTGCCAGCTCATCCAAGAAGGAAGGAGATGGGACGCGCCAAGCAGTGGCCACGAGGACATTGCCACTCCTGGGTGCCACGCCACGACCTGGCAGCGGGTCCCCTCGGAGGGGGATGTGGTGGCGTCACCCACGGCTCGAGGGGAGACCAGAGGTGGGGCTTCCTCCACTCATCCCTCCCCGGCGGAGGAGCTCCCGCGCAGGAATAAAGGACCAGCTCCAAATCTCCGACTCCTGCTCACCCCATCTCCAGGGAGAGGGTGCAAGGTGGTAGACAAGAAGACCAACAAGAAGAATGTAGGTCGTGTCATTGACTGTTAAATAGGTAAACTCAGCACGGGCCTTGAAAAGGTCCTCTTGGCCTCATCCTTTGGTTTTTGTTTTTGTTTTTCCTTTTTTTTATTTTTTGTTCTGTTATTTGTCCTTGCTTTCGGACTCCGATTTATTCCAAGCTGCCCCTCCCCGGAAGGCAGAGAGAGAAAGAGGGAAAGACAGATCTGCCGCTGTACCTGGAGACATTGGTAAACAGAGACGTTGCCTTAGGACATTGAGACAAACTGACAACACGAATAACGTCCACTTGGAAACAAACAGACAAAAAAAAAAAAAACAAACAAAATAATCTATTTTTTTCCTTCTTCTTTTCTTTTCTTCAATAAAAAGAGAACTTGAAACCCGAGACCTTTCTTTTCTTTGGCTCTTGTCATTTCGAATGCCTTTCCGTGCCGTAGGACTGCGCAGGCATGGGGTGAGGATGCCACCTGCTGAAGGTGGAAGGCAAGTTGCTCCGTGGAAAATTTGGGATGGTGGGAACACACAGCCCCTTCACTGCTGGCTTGCAATGTTTTGGTTTGCTTTATTCAGTTTGGGTTTTGTTTATTTTCCCCTCACTGGCTCTTCTCTGCCCCCACCGCTGCCCAGAGCCAGCAGCACGTTCATGGTCCTGCAGGAAGGAAGAGGTGGAGCTGATCAGGAGAGCAGGACATTCCTCCGCGTAGAATCTTTTCATTTCACCACGAAAAAAAAACAACAAAACCCTATTTTAATTTTTTCTTCATTAAACATTTCTCAACCTTATTTACAAAAAAAATGAGGTGTCTACATTTCACCCCTAAAGGTGTCGTGCAGTATTTTTATCATTAAAAAATATACCACTGGCATTACACACAGCCTTTATTATTTTTATTTTTTTCGTCATTCCCAGCACTGTCTGTCTGATGTCTGGACCAACTCCCAGTTTTGGAGGTGGATGGAGACAAATCTCTGCTTTTGAGTGGCCAGATTGTGCCAGACAGCAGCAAAGCCTGACCAGGGTCTGAGTTATTACTGTGCTTGGGTCTCCTTTTAAAAAAAAAAAACACCAAACCCCACGTTTTTAGGGTAAAATGACCAGTGGGTACAAGATGCAAAGCAATCACTGCCCCCAGCTGTGCTTCCCCCACAGGGAGATGTTCCTTGATGTGACATCTCTGCTCTGACTTCCCTTTGGGCCACCTGGGTGATCTCCGGGGACAGTGGCATTTCCTTTGCCATTAACTGCAGGATATGAAAGATGGAAGGGAAAACTGAAATAAATCCAAATAGTTAAAAAGTAGGGAAAGTGGTTACGCATAAAACTGTGATATTATTGTTCCATTTTAGCTTATTCTGTGAAACAGGAAAGCACAAAGGCCTCCCTCAGATGCCGGGTTGTATGATACTGTAATTATTATAATTACACATTATGAATTTTAGCCTACAGATATCTTTCTACTGTGTTTTAATTATTCTTTTTTTTTCCTTCCCTTCCCTTCCCCTGCCCACCCGAGCCTGCCCTCTTCACTCCAACCTCCCCCGCTCACCCATTCACTGCAGCCGCCTTTGCAGGACATTAACGATGTTATGTAATTACAGAGATAAATGTTTGTTTAAGAACTGTTGATATTCGACTTTCTCTGCTCAGCTCCTCCAGTTAATCCTGGTTTCCCATGCCCTGCCCTCCTTCCATGCCTCCCCCTCCTTCCTCTCCGTGTTCTTCAACATTTTCTTTTTTTTTTTTCCTGTACAGTTTTCAGAGCACAAAATGAATGTGTCTTATTTCTAATAAAAGAGGTGGAAACTCCAGCCCTGTCTGCTTTTTAAAAACGCCCCTGCCTGCACCCCACGTGTGCTTTGCATCGCTCCTGGGGGCTGGGAAACCTCTCCTGGCCCCACAGCTGCCACCTGGGCTCTCTGCCCTGGTAGAGTCACAACATGGGGCTGAATTTACCCAAATTTCAGCTTTGTATCTTCTCCACCCTCTAAATATACATGTCCCTATAATGTGCATTTGCAGGACATGAGGAATCCCTTTTTCTGTGCGGTGCAACTTGTTTTTACTTAGGTTTCTCCAACCCACAACCTGATGCTTCCTTCCCAGAATCGTAGGATGCGAAGGGCTGGGATTTCACACAGATTTGGCAGCATTTCTGGCACAGGGCAGGGATGTGGGCTTAAAGTTTCCAGCGGGGCCGGGGTAATGGTGATGCCACCCCGCCCACACCTCTGCAAAGCCAATCACAGAATTCCATAGAATGGTTTGGGTTGGAAGGGACCTTAAAGATTATCTCTTTCTACCCCCTGCCGTGGGCAGGGACACCTTCCACCATCCCAGGTTGCTCCAAGCCCTGTCCAACCTGGCCTTGGACACTTCCAAGGGTGGGGCAGCCACAGCTTCTGTGGGCAACCTCACCACCCTCTCAGGGAAGAATTTTTTCCCAATATTTCCTCGAAATCCACCCTGCTTCAGCTTAAAGCCATTCCCCCTTGTCCAAACCCTCAGTGCCCTTGTAAGAAGTACCTCTCCATTTTTTTTTGTTGTCCCTCATCAGGTACTGGAAGGCTCAACCTCACCTGGATTTCCCTGGCACCTCCAGCCTGACCAGGCGGACTCCGAGCAGGGGTTCGGCTCACTGCACAGGGGTTTAAGGATATCACTCATAAAATGTGACAAGAAACTAATTGGGCAACAAATTCTTCGCTTCCTTGGCATTTATCCTCAAATGGCTGAAATCTTCCAGAAAAAAAAAAGTCCTTATCTCCCTGACTCTGCTCCATCACCTGTTAGATTTTAGGATTATAGGCAGGAATACAGGAAGCCTAAATCTTGGAGAAATGGGCTCCAGGACTGCTGCTGTCCAGAACATTCATCCAAAGCCAGCATGGCCTCGTAGGTCCTCAGATGCAATGATTTATCTTGGCCTGGCTGAAATAATGTGGATGTCCTGAAAAACCTGGCATGACTGCAGAGGTGTGGGGCTGCCTGGAGGCTCTCAGCTCATTCTCCCCTTCCCTGAGCCGTGATCCAACATTTCTTCAGCCAGCAGCACTTGATGGTGAGTCCCAGGCTTTCATCCTTCCTATGGAGGTGTTTCTCACCCTACATCTGCCGTTCCATGATCCTTGGTGGACTTGGCAGTGCTGGGTTGGACTTAGTGATTTTAAAAATCCATTCCAACCTGAAGAGTTCAATGATTGTGTAGCATTAGGGGAGGGAAATACCACCAGGCTCCTCATGAGGTGATGGGCTGGGAGAGCAGGAGAACCCAAACCTTGCATCACCGGCCTAGAGCTGGATCCGGAGGTCCTGCTGCTTCCCACCAAAGGAGGCTGGAAGGAGGGAGCACTTCTCCTCACTGTGGTCATGGGACTGCAAACGAAAGCGCTGCCAGAGGTGGTGGGTGCAGGAGGTCAACGTGGTTTTGGTTTGTACTGTGGTTGTTCCGTGGTGGGGCTGCAAGGGAGGTTCAGCTTGGAAAGGAACTCCTGAGGTCCCCTGGAAGTGTCCCGTGTCCCTGTGATCCTGCAGCCACCCCAGGCTCTAGTCCTGAGGCCAAGAGAGAACACCTGGGAACACCTCGCTGCAGACTTCCAGTACCTAAGGGGTCATTATAAAAATGAGGGAGAAGGACTTTTTACGTGGGTAGACAGTAAAAGGACAAAGGGAAGGGTTTCAGACTAAAAGGGGGGAAATTAAGATTAGATATTGGGAAGGAATACTTCCCTGTGAGGGTGAGGAGGCCCTGACATAGGTTGGCCAGAGAAGCTGTGGCTGCCCCATCCCTGGATGTGTTCAAAGGTTGGATCGGGCTTGGAGCACCCTGGGACAGTGGACAGTGTCCCATGGCAGGGGGCTGGAATGAGGTGATCCTCAAGGTCCCTTCCAACCCAACCCATTCTCTATCTCTAAATTCACCATCACCTGACACGGATGAAGCACAGCAATGCTGTGGAGGTGGATAAATGGTGCATTGCATGTGCAAGAATTCGTATGTCTTGGCTGCTACACTGGGAAAACGTGGCTGTGCTGGAAAATTGTGAAGAGTCGGAAAATGGAAGAAAATGCAGTCTTTTACCTGGGCTTCTCTGATGGATTCGCTTGACCCCTTAACCAAACCAGCAGTAATTTGGTCCAGAACCCAGAGGAGGCAAAGCCTGAGCTGTATCCAGGCCAAGAACTCCTCCAGGAAAACCACAGAGGAGCAGAGCATCGATGCACATGGGCTTGGAACACGGATCAACGCATGAACAACAGGTGGCTTTTCCAAGGCTCATTTATCAGGGAACAGAGGACCTTGGAGTACAAGGAGTTTCATTCATCCATTTCCATTTGATGCAATTTGACTCTGAACCAACTATATTCTTTATTCTATAAATATGACACCTAAATGAGCCTTCATTGAGCTGCCATGGCAGTGATCTCCTCCCCCGGGGCCAGGACACCTCTCAAGGTTGCTCGTCAAGGCAGAGAGACCTTTTCCAAACTCTGGATCTTTGGATGAGTCCCATTTGAATTGTCCCTGAATTCCCACTGGACTGGCTGCCAGGTGAGTCTCCCCTGGAGCAGGGACACCCCTCAAAATTTGAGATTCCTTAACTGAGACCCTCCCTTGTCCAAGGCAGAGAGGTCCCAACTCATGACAGATCCTCAGCAAGTTGCTGATATTATTAGCAGCTTAATAATTCAGCAAGCCAAATTATGAATAATGTCACTTTACCAGTCTTTGCAGGTACTCTGTTAATTATTATGAACTTTGTATGGATAATTCCATTAGACATTAATCATTGCCCAAGTGTGAGATTAAGACTGGACCTGAATGCACCTTGGCTCCATCAGGAGTTTAGACAGCAAACGGGGCCGCTCTGAAATTTGTGACTCAGTGGGAGGCTCTCCTTTACCTTTTTGTGGCTCACACCTCTCTGTAAACCCTTCTAGTTTGATTTCAGCTCCATTTTCCTCTGTGCGTTTTTTCCATGTATTAAATAACAGTGAACCTTGCTTTTACAAACATCACATTAACCCCACTTTTGCTGATACATTTTACAATGTCCCTCTGAGTGATCTAAATCACCCATTCACTACAGCTGACAATGTCAGAAAAAGCCCATGTGGAGCAAGCCAACATTCCTGGGAGATTTGGGACCAGGGCAGGAGGTTTTTCTCTTGTCTCTCTCTTTTGTGACTCGAGGAGTGCGTGGGCTCACTACGCTCCTGTCTGTGTCCAAGATGAATTAGGGCCTGAGGTGAATATCTCTTCCTGAGCTCCTGCTGGGACAAGATCTGAACAGAGAAGAAAAGAAAGATGACTGTCGTTAGTTTTTTCCCCTCATAGTTTCCCCACCCCACTCGTAGCAGCAAGAACTCAGAGTCCTCAAGGGATCCCTGTGGAAGACGTCTCCAGGTGCTTCTTCACTCAGACCTATTTTCAGTAATTTCCCAAAAAAGTCCCAGGGCATTGATGTGGGCCTTTCTCATCTCCTGTGTCCCAAAAAGCACCAAAAAAAAAAAAGAGATTTGGCACATCAGGAAGGAATAGCACAGCTTCTGAAGAGCCCATCAGCCACCATAATGGCCAGAGGAGCCGTGGCAACTTGACAGATGAAGTCCCAAAAGCACCCTCCTGACTAAAGTCCCCACCATCCAGCTGCTTCCCAGATGTTTGTTTCGTTGAAAAGCCGCATTCCTTGGCTCCTGAGGAGGTTGCAAGAGCCCTTTGAACTTCTAAACTGGGAGAGAAAAGACAGATGTTGGATTTTGGAGGCAAAGAGAGGACAGATGGTCCTGATGGTCAGCTCTAAGGGGAGACCTTCCAGTGCCTAAAGGGGCTCCAAGAGAGCTGGAGAGGGACTTTGGACAAGGGGTGGAGGGACAGCACAAGGGGGAATGGTTTTAAACTGAAGAAGGGCAGGGTGAGATGGGATATTGGGAAGAAATTCTTCCCTGTGAGCATAATGAGGCCGTGGCAGAAGTTGCCCAGAGAATTTGTGGCTGCCCCATCCTTGGAAGTGTCCAAGGCCAGGTTGGACAGGGCGTGGGGCAACCTGGAGTAGTGGAAGATGTCCCTGCCCATGGCAGGGGTTGGAAGGAGATGATCTTTAAGGTCCCCTCCAACCCAAACCATCCCATGATTCCATGATAATTTATGCAGTACACAGCAGGATGGAGGCTGCTATTTTTTCTCCTCTCTAATGGAAAATGTGAGCTTCAAAGGCACAGAAATTCAAAATTAAAATACAACACTTCACGGCAGCACTCTGACAAGTGACCTCTCCAAAGGTGGGGCAACAACCAAAGAAAATTATGCAAATGTTGGGAATGATTTGAAAGCAAGAGAGAAAGAAGGAGGGAAATTCTGCAGGAAGTAAGAGAAGTGCAGGAGAGTTTCTGTTCAGGAGAAGTAAGTAAATGAAAAGGGAAATTGTCATCTTCTGCTCTGTGTGGGTTGAGGGTTTTCAGGGAATGGACAATCAAAGAGTTGCTTAATGGATAACAGGAGTTTCTTGGCTTTGATCAATTGTCTGAAATAATTGGCAGTTTTTTCACATTATCTCATGTTTGTACCCATTATTAATATTGTAACTCGAGCTTTGAGGCTTAGGCCAGCCTCCATCACTCGTGGGTGTTTTGCATTTCCATGGGGAATAAGAGGCCCTGTCCTCTTCAAAGGGCTGGAAACCTGCTGGAAATATGGGAGCATAGAGGAAAGGCAGAGGAGCTTGTCTTGAATACAGAAAATTCAGCCTCAGAGGGAAGGACTAAATGCTGGCCATCTGCTTCCTCCACAGAAACCCCTTCAGGCCAAGCCATGGTACCACTTGAGGTGTAAAATCCTCTCAGCCACTTTTGCTGAATTTTCTGGAAGAGGATGAAGGCAAGGAAGGAATTGTTGGGTGTCAGTTGCTGCCCACAGATTAAACTCCCTTCTGACCTAAAGTCAGAGAATTATAGAATCAAAAATGACCTGGGCTGGAAGAGACCTCAAAGATCATCTAATTCCTACCCCTCTGCTGTGGACAGGGATTCCCGAGATGGGGAAGGGTTGGATTTCAGGGCTGGCACCTATTGCTGGTTATCAAAATAAAGTGATTTAAAAGATTAGCCTGATTGATGCTCTCACTGCAAATCAGCTTGGTGTACGAAGGCTCATCCCTGTTCAGTGTCAGACAAGCCTTCGGACCCATTATAAGAATTAGTAAAAACAAAAGGAAATGGAAAACAGGTCACACATCACAGATAGTCAGCCAAAGAGTTCTTGTCTTTAGTATTTAATTATCTTCATTAAATAAAGCAGCTGATTTCCCTAAGATTAGATCTGCCATCAGAATATTTTGTCTATTTTCAGCAAAACATCTCATTGCCGTATTAGTGGAGAACATGGGAATTCATGTGTGTGGTGGATAAAGTGCTGGGGGGGGGAAAAGCTATGATAGGAGTAGGACACAAGTCAATAAAATGTTCCTCATTTAAACCGAGAATTTATTTGATATTTTTATTGGAAGCCTTGAAATAAAAAAAAAAAAAAATAGTTCCTTGCCAATAAAAGATTTGGAGGCAAAACCTTGAAGGATGTCAGCACAGAGAAGGGTTGAGGCATCCAAGGAGAAGCAGATTCCTGGTGGGAGCAGGGAGAGGAAAGGATCAACGTTCCATGGAACCAAGCGCACGGCCAAGCTCAGCACGGAGCTGCTGCTGCAGCCCGGGAGGCTCAACAGATGGGAGCGACAAGGGAGAGAGGCTTGGATGCACCCAGGACCATCCCCACCCAGGGAAAAATAAAATGTCAGGCTTGGGGTGTACCAGGAAAGGCCTTTCCGGTAGCGGTAAAGGAGGGGAGATGGTATTTGGCAAGAACGTGGTGAAATTCCTTTGGAACACTGGGTGTGTCCAGGAAGTGAAGGGTCCTGGCATTGCCCAAAGTCTTGATGTCGCCTGGATGGTGAGAGCAGCACAACTGTGGACAGAGAAAAGGGATTCCAGCTGGGAAGGAATATTTGAAATCCAGAGGAACTGAGACCCCCATGGCCAGGCTTAAAGAGTCTGGCCCCTTTAATCTGTTCAAAGCACGTCAAGAGGTTCATGGCTGAATCCTTTAACCTGAAGGATGCTGATGGTGAAAGAGCCCCTGAATATAAAGATAGGAATGAAAAAAACAGGACTGGAATGTAGCATGTGATTCCAACTGGAAGTGTGGTGATTCCGACCGGAGGGAGAGCTGGGGAGATAAAAACATGGTTGTCTCAAGAGAAAATTTGGAGAATTTATTGGTTCAACAAAAGGATGGTAGAGACAGCCATACTCAGTGGGATGATGATATTCTTCCTGCCCCAGATCCATGTTTCCAAGTCTGGAAATCCATGGAGGGGAGCACATATTCCCAGCAGGAATATACAGACATGGACAGCCTGGAGAACAGAGCCTTTACTAGCACCCCATCAGCACACACGGCACCCACATAACCATGGACAGCATGGATGGCTCCATCCTCTGCTTCCCAGCCAACCAGAATTGAAACTGTAGGATATTTACACCCAAAATGTGTCTCTCCAGCAGCTGGGCTTGGTCTATCCAGCAGTGACCCCCAGTTGGGCATCAGGACCCTTGAGCTCCCAAGGCTGGTGGCCCAAGTTTAGCTGGTGGCCCCAGATCTCCTACCCCGCTCCCAGCCAGCCTGACTTGCAGCAAACTGCATTAACCCAGGCTCAAGAGAGAGGTAAGAACGCAAATCAGCACTGAAAATTGCTAGGAATGACTTCCCATAAGGAGACAGGACACTGTGGGATCAGGGGCAGGGCTGGACCTTGACCTGCAGCCTGGGGCACGCGAATGTCCTCTGTCATTGCTGTCCACTGCTGTTAATGAAGGATTTCTTAAAGTTTCTTTATTCAAAAGAGGAAAGTTGTCCAAATTCACCCAAAAGGCATCTTTAGAACCAGTGGGTCCAGTCTGGACTTGGCAGTGGGTTTCTCCTGTCTGTAGCTCAGACTGGGGAATCCTTTGAGTGCCATAAACCACAAAAGCTGGCAGCAAGAAAGAATCCTGGGCAAAAATATATGGAAAGAAAATCTTCCCCAAAGATGGGGCCACCTTTAAAGGTAGAAGTGCATGATTGCTCTGTAACTTCCTTTTTTTTGGTATTGATTGCTGGAAACTTCTCCAGGAATCCTGGCGCATTAAGGACTGGAGTTAATTACTCCAAATAACAACCTGTGCATACCAAACTCAGCTGTTTTCACTGGCCTGTGGAAAGCCATCGATTGTCAAAGATTGTTTGGCAAGGGAGGACTTTCTGTTCAAATAACTGAGCCTGTGTGTCCCGTGCAGAGAATCCAGCAGAGAAGACGCAAATTCATGTCTCTTCCTGCTTATCTGAATTCATAATCCCACGAACAGCACCACGCAGTGAGAAGTTCCAGTCTCAGCCCCCAGGTTGGAATTACCGCCCTGCCACTTAGAAACCACATCCGAACTTCCACCCTGAATTTCTGTCTTTATAATCAGGGCCTTTTACACCATTACATTAGAATCCTTCAGATTACGAATTCTTGTTCTCTTTTGCTGTTCCCTCCCTGCCTTCAAATCTGTCACTGGGAACAGAAAGGATCAAAATATCTTATTTTAACCTGGCAATGAATTAAACAAAATCCTAATTCTGTTAAGGAAACAGACTTCTTTCAAAACTTTTCAGAGACATGTTTCCTTTGGGAGATCAGGATTTTTTTTTTTTCATTTGGTCCCTCTGGAATCATCCAGCAGGAGACAGGAAATCACCCAGGACCTTCATAATTCCATTCGATTCCTATGCTGGATATGGGCAGGCTCGTAGCAGACTTGCCCCGTTCAGGTACTGACAGACCCCTTCAAAAGTGAAAATAGGATCTAAGTGGTGCCATTCCCTTGTCTTTCCAATAAGAGCTCTGAAGAAGGAAATCGGGGAACACCAGAGAGGAAGAGAAGGAGGGAATTTTTTTTTCCTCTCCCAGGCTTGACTAATTATAAAACTTCATAGAAAGGCTCCTACTGAGCAGGTGAGGGGCTGAGATGAAACAGCAGCTTAATCCATGGGGATGAACGCCATCAATGATCCAATTATTTAGGATTTGATATGTTTTGTGTCTCCGAGTTGGGCAATTCCCAGCCCTGTGTGCGGAGATGGACAGCATTTCGCACCAGTGAATTCCGGGTGGGGGGAGGCGCTGCCGAAGCCTGCCCTGATTTACAGACGAAACCATTAGCATATAAATTGGTACTGGGGGTTTGCGAGCAGCGCAGGCTCCCCGGCTTGGACGAAGCAGCGGGGCTGGGACTGAGGGGAGGAGGCAAATTAAAGTCTCTGCTCCTACGGCTCACTTTGGAGTGCCAGCAAGAGAAAATGAAAGTCGTTTTTTGTGTCGGCTTTATTTATCTTTGATTATTTTTTCGCTTGCTGCTGCTTTAATTTCTCTCTCCTTCTCTCTTCTTCCATTGCCCTCTCTCTCCCTTGCTCCCGGACGGGGCCTCGCACATCCAGCCAGCACTGCAGATCCTGGTTATTTCCCCATTAGCACAACCAGTCCACGTCTTCCTTCTTATTTTTCCTGGATATTTTGTCTTCGTGTCCCTTCCCCTTTTATCCTTTTTTTTCTTGACCTCTCACCTTTTCCACTGTGTCTTTTATTTGTTTTCCTGCTGCACCTCTCACTCCTTCTTCCTCTTTTCTCTTTCTCATGAGGAAGCAAAAAACCCTCCAGGAACAGCAGAGGTTGTTGGTTTCCCTGTGCTGTTCCAGTCACATTCCTCTGTCTGTGCTTGGAAATGACTCTAAAAATGCACATTCTATGCTCACTCTCCCCTGAAACAAAATATTCTCTGGTGCCTTTCCTTGACTCTGTAAAGCAGGATGAGAAAAATCCTCCCTAGCAGCAAATTTTTGAGTAGAAAAACAGATTCCTGAACACGTGGAGGACTCTGGTCCAACCTGCCTGCCTTTTCTGGGGAGCCCACAGTGTCCCTTGCACCTCATCTCCATCATTTCCAGTGATTCTGTGCAGCAAATCTCTCTCCCTCTCTGTTTTCCAGACGTTTGAGCACAAACTTGGGAAGAGGATCATTTTCTCACCTATTTTCATCCTTCCTGGGGCCTTTATCTCAGCCTTCGCCTAAGCACTTCCCACCCTAATGCCCTGGATTAACCATCAGCTGATACCACCATCCTCTGAAGGAGCCGATTTGAAGCCATCCTTTCCACACTGGCAAGATTATTGGCAAAGATGCTTTTCCCCTGCTTTGTCAAATGGGCCCAACTCCCTGTATCTACTCCTGGATCCTGAAAGGGCGACTTTCCTCTTAAAACACGAGTGGTGCCCGATTGTTTTTTTATAAACAAGAGGATCAGGCCCTTTTTTTAGGAACAGCCTAACAGGGAAACCAGAAAGAAGCTGTTGACTGCAGTGACCCCAAACTCTACTTAAAAAATCCGATTTTCTAACTCACTTTAGGGTACAGACAATACAGATGTCCCAGGGCTTGCTCAAACCTCTCTTCTGGTTCAATCAAAAGGATGTAATTTAAGTTGTCCCTTAAAAATTTCCAAATACAGAGGTTAATGCACTTAAGCCCCCAGGCAGGCTTGGGTTTCCCAAGAGGAGTTTGGCTGTTGGGCTCCATCCTCTGCCCTGGAAGCTGTGCCTGGCTCCAGGAGTTTTATTTCTCTGCACGCTGATCAAAATGAACTTTCACACGTTCCTATTGAAGGGAATAAGGGACTTGTCTTTCCAAACAAGCTGTGGGCCTGCTGGTAGATAAAACTGGCACTGAGAGGTGAAAGAAACAATGGGAAGGATTCCACTGATCGATGAACGGAAAGAAAGAGATTTGTCTTTACAAACAAACTGTAGGTCTGCTGATAAATGAAACTGGATATTGAGAGGTGAAAGAAAGAATGAGAAGAACGATAAAGTCCATAAGAATGAAAAATTAAAGGGGGGTTATACATTAGAGGGGAGTCTTAGGTATGAAATGTTTTGGGAAGTCTGTACCTCTCAAGTACCTCAGCCAGTGGGGAAAGAGAGAGGGAAATCTGGCTGGGAAATCAGGATAAAAAAGGAGGCTGCACCCTCCAAAAATTTGGAAGACCCCAGGGGAATACCCCATGGCCTCTCCCTTTATTAGAAGAAAATAACAGGACTCCTCTGTCTCCTTTTTGGGCATAAACCTCTGATGTTTGTGCATTAATTTTCCTGACACTATTTAGTCACTGCGGGCAGCAGCACAGAGCAGGGAAGGTGTCTCCAGGCCGGCTTATGGGCCACGAGAGCATCTTCCTTCTCTCCCAGCTCCCTTCGCAGGGAGGTGATCTAAAAAGAGAAATGGTTTTAATAAAGAGCTGGGTGATATCTCAGCCCTGGGGTGGTGGTACATTTATCTGCACACATTATGGGTTTAATTTGGTCCATGCAAAACCCGGAGGAAACCGGTTTTAAAAGCTGTAGAACAGTTTGGGTTGGAAGGAGCCTCACAGAGCTTCTTATTCCAACACCTTCCACCAGACCAGGTTGCTCCAAGGCCCGTCCAACCTGGCCTTGAACATTTCCAGGGATGGGGCAGCCACAGCTTCTCTGTGGATGAGAATGAGTGAATCCATCAAATGGGAAGGTGCTGCAGAGAATCAAGGAGTGAAACTGCCCCTACAGTGCTCAATTACAGTTGCCCTTGATGAAGGCATCACCTTTCCAACAGCTTTAAGCAGGACTTTTTGGCCTTATCAGGTGGGATTGCTTTTTGTACTTCCATGTGTAGATCAGACAAACGAACCAGTTTCTCCTTTCGTTAATTTTTCATGTATGAAATCCGTGGTATAATTACTCACGCTGCAATAAACCACCTCTGCCCCATCAGCCGAGCTGGAAACAATGATGTGAAAGGAAAACCACAGTTTCCTCTGCGCATTCCAACGCAAGTGAGCTGTAAATACAAACAGCGAGCTGTAAACACAAACAGCATTTTCCAGAGCAATGGAAAACCTCTTGCTTGATTTAAATCAGAGCGGTGGGACAGGATTGTGGGCTGGCACAGAGGCTGTTGGAGCAGGACTTTTGGAAAACTTTCCCTTTTGGGGTAGTTCTGTCATCTCAGACTCGAGATTTTAAGCAGAACACTTTATTGGATTGGGCACAGACATCTGAGCTGGGGACTCCAAACTCCTGTGGTAGGCCAGGGAGAGCTGGAGAACCTCAGCAGTGGAGTTTGCAGCATCCTAACACAGACATCCAAAATAAATCATTTCAATCATTTATCACATGCTCCCTTTTCTCTTTATGCACTCAACAAGGGGTGACCAGGTTGTAGGGAGACAAACTGCAATTCCATAAATTTAGATTAAATTAGTCCAATCCTGCCTTCTAATTTCTCCGTGCTCAGCTCTGTTTGTGCTTTTCATTAACTGGGTATTGATCAGGTTGGTTCAGAAGACTGCAGATCATTGATGGATCACAGAATAGTTTGGGTTGGGAGGGACCTTAAAGATCATCTCATTCCAAACTCCTCCCAAGGGACACCTGACACTAGACCGGGTTGCTCAGGGCCCCTAAACAATCTTGAAAGTCTCTTCCAGCACAAAACACTCTAAAATTCTATGAGAAGCACAGTTTCCAGGGATGTTTTATAACAAAACAAGGCCATTTCATCTGCCTGATACTTACGGAGGGATCAGCCAGGACAGTATTTTCCCCCTTAAAACTGATGCCAGTGAGCAATCGACTGATGAGGCTCTGGCATTTCTGTAGTGAAAAGTACGACCTGTGCTTGGTTTGGTTTCCTCTTTAGTAAAACCAAGCTCAGGATTCTTGGGTGTGTAGTTCCAGGCTGCCCAGGGAAGTGGTGGAGTCACCATCCCCGGAAGTGTTGGAATAACAAGTATATGCGGCACTTTGTGATACGGGTTAGTGGGCATGGGGGCATCCACCCAAGGTTGGACTTGATGATCCTGGAGCTCTTTTCCAACCTAAGTGACCCTAAGATTCAATGTTTCTGTAGTAGATGTGTTGCTCCATATCTTTCCCATGATACCTGTGGAAATCTAAGTGGGAATCTGTCCTAGGTTACAATGTAAGATGTGCCCAAAAGTTTGTATTCTATCACCATCATCATGAGCTGTTAGAACCGGTGGGACAGTGTTCCCCACCTCCTTCATGACCCATCCCTGATANCATCCCTGATAAACTCAGGGGGATATCTCCTGTTAATGGGCCAGCTGCTGGCACCAGGTGGGGCAGAGTTCTTTATCTCTCCCATGACCCATCCTCCCTCCAGGGGGACATCTTCTGTTCATGGGCCATCACCGCATGGCTGATAAAATTACATCGTCCCACTGTGAGATGCCCCGCCCAGAGGGAGGGACCAAGCGTTCCATCCTGTATATAAGATAGGTTTTGGAACACCACAAGCTGCCTCTTCCTACTGGATTCCCAGGGGAGCAGCTTTCTTCTCTACCAGATTCCCAGAGGAAAACTACACCCTTCTACAGGATCACTGCCTCAACAGAACCACATCTGCCACTCCAGGAGGGCTGCAGCCACCATTTAATCAATCGCACTGCTACCACCACCCTGACTAACAGGGTGCCAGGTTGTCTTCTGACACTGTCAGTGGGTTGGGTTTTTTTTGGGTTTTTTGTACTATTACATTTGTATTTTTAATTTTCCTAGTAAAGAACTGTTATTCCTATTCCCATATCTTTGCCTGAGAGCCCCTTCATTTCAAAATTCTAATAATTTGGAGGGAGGGGGTTTAGATTTTCCATTTCAAGGGAGGCTCCTGCCCTCCTTAGCAGACACCTGTCTTTACAAACTGAGGCAGAATCTCATATTTCAGGTGCTCTACTCGCACAAAAGAGCTGCATTTTAAACTGTTTTCTGGGATAAATCGTCCCTTAAATCAGCAGAAATTTGTTCTGTCAGCTCTTGATCCCTATTTCAAGGTATGAAGATGTGTCCTGTCAGCACTGCCGGTTAATGTTAGATCAGGCAAAAGGAATAAATTGTTTATTCATCCTGCAAGTCCCACTCCAGCGCACCGGGATAGGATTTCTTCCTAAGCTGCTCTCTGAAATCTTGTTGAGCCCCATGTGGCATTGGAGTGAATCTTCTGGATGAAGAGACACCGAGGAACGCCTCAGTTGCCACTACAGACGGTGGTTAAACATCAGCTCCTCGCGTTCCCTGTCAATTGTCACCTCAGCAAAATGCTC
Source organism: Dryoscopus gambensis (assembly GCA_013389985.1). Classification (NCBI taxonomy): domain Eukaryota; kingdom Metazoa; phylum Chordata; class Aves; order Passeriformes; family Malaconotidae; genus Dryoscopus; species Dryoscopus gambensis. Next base: position 246,047 of record WEIT01038541.1, on the reverse strand, counting down.
CCGTGGCTCCCCTGTAACTTAGCACTCCCTCGCTGATCCCCTTTCCCCAGCTGCCCATCATCCCCCGAAGAAATTGCAGGAGCACGTCAAGATTCAAGGAGAAAATATCCTCGTTTTCTGAATTCCAGTGGAGGGGTTCTTCATAAAAAAATCCATCTGCCAAAATCTTTGAGTCTTTTTCTCTCTCTCGTTCTCTTTTCTTTGTTTTGTTTTTTTTCTTAATCCCTTTGTCCTACCAGGGCCCTGGGTTTTTCTGGATGCATTAAGATTTAGCAGCTCGTTCTCCAGCGGTTTATTGCTGGCTTACACATGGGAGAAGATTATTTAAACAAGTGCTTACCAGCAAAGAGCTCTGCAAGAAAGAGCATTAAAAGAAACTCCCCTAAATACTAAAAAAAAGTTGAATGTGCATGTAAATTTAAAGAAAAAAGTTGTTCAAAATATGTTGTATAGAGTGAGGGGGGAGAGCGTAAAATACAACAAGCTCTGGTGGCCTTCATGTTGCAAAAACTGTTTTTATTATGTGACCTTTTTTTATCAAAAACATTTTTCATGCAGGAGGTGGTGATTCCTGGCAAGTGTAGGAAGAAAGTTCATACACCTAAGGAGAAACTCCAAGGAGTTTCTTCCTTTTTCATCAAATCTTCTGCCTCATTAAGCTAAAACTTAATTTGGTTCTATGTAAGGGATCCATAAGATTTACAAATGACCAATGTTAGTGGGTCTAAAAATGTTCTGAGGATGATCTGGGGAGTTTGGGTTATTTTTATTGAGGCTTTTTTGGCCAGTAAAAGATGACCAGGCAAGATCTGAACTTTCAACACCTTAACAAACTCTTCCAGGATATATCTGAATGGACTTTTGGGGTAGCTTGGTTTGGGGTTTTTTTGGTTTGGGGATTTTTCTTTTTTGGTGTGGTTATTTTCCTATTTATTTAACTAAACTAAAAGAAGAAGAAGCAGGAGAAGAAGAAGAACAAGAACAAGAAGAACAAGAAAAACAAGAAGAACAAGAAGGACAAGAAGAACAAGAAGAACAAAAACAAGAAGAAGAAGAACAAGAAAAAGATGAACAAAAACAAGAACAAGAAGAAGAAGAACAAGAAAAAGATGAACAAAAACAAGAACAAGAACAAGAAGAACAAGAACAAGAAGAAGAACAAGAAGAAGAACAAGAAAAAGAAGAAGAACAAGAACAAGAACAAGAACAAGAACAAGAACAAGAACAAAGAAGAACAACAACAAGAACAAGGACTTCCGAAGGGATCAAAATGATATTTTAAATGGTTTCAGTCGAGCTCAATCGGGTCATTCCCTTCCATCAGTAAATACATTAAGTTTTGCCCTGTCCGGCATAAATTTCCATTGAAACATTTTGAAAATATCCAATGAATCCTTTGGAAGAAAAACACTTTGTCTTCTCCTCTCTGAAAGAAATACAGAGGTTTTTTGTTTCCATCCTCCAGCTGGAAAAGGCTTTTCTAAAATGCTTTAACAACCTGAAAGTGAAGCAAAACATTCAATTACAAGGGAAGAAAACACAACAGTAAATCCCCAAACTGAACCAACTTGGCTTTCAGTTTTGTACCAAACAAGCTGAAACCCACCCCCCTCTTTTTTTTTTTTTTTTTATTCAGACACCCACTGTGTATGATTCCAAGTTCCTGCTTCCTAGAAAACCAACCACTGGGAGACAGTGGATGTTTAGTAAACATCAGGATCAAGGCATATCCATTTAGGATCTATATTTAGGAATCTTGCACGGCAAGAACTTTGAAAGAAGCGCCCTGTGTGCAGCAGAAAGGAGTCTGACATGAAGACCTGAGGCACATGTCCATGGAAAACTTGGCCTCTGGGCTTCCAGGGATAACTCCCAGAAAAATAAAGTCTTGTTTTGACTCAGTGTCTGGACAGTGCTGTGTCATAGGAGCAGCTCATGAATCATGGCAAGAAGGAGCATTTCAGATTTTAATGGCAACCTCTTGTTTTCATCTCTGTTTCAATAAACCGGAGAATCACAGAATGGTTTGGGATAGAAGGGACCTCAAAGATCATCCAGTTCCACTCCCCTGACAGGCAGGGACACCTTCCACTGTCCCAGGTTGCTCCAAACCTCATCCAAACTGGCCTTGGACACTTCCAGGGATGAGGCAGCCACAGCTTCTCTGGAGAATCTGTGCCAGGGCACCTCCACCCTTCCAGGGAAGAATTCCTTCCCACTACCCAACCTATCCTGGTGGCAGGTTAAAGTCATTTCCCCTCATCCTATCGTTAGATGCCCTTGTGATTAAGTCAAAGCTCCCTCTCCAGCACTTTTGGAGCCCCTTTAGGCCCTGGAAGGGGCTCTGAGGTCTCCCTGGGGCCTTCTCTTCTCCAGGCTGGACATTCCCAACTCTCCCAGCCTGGCTCCAGAGCAGAAGAGCACCAGCCCTTGGAGCATCTTCATGGATACCTCTGAACTAAATCTAACAGGTTTTTTTGTTCTGCTCAGGGAAGTGTATCTTTCAATCATGGACTCATGGAATGCCAGGTTGGAAGGAGTCTCAACTGGAAGGTTGGAAGGAGATCAACTGGTCCAACCTTTTTTGGCCAAAGCTCAGTCTAGACAGAATGGTCCAGCACCTTGTCCATCTGAATCCTAACATTATCCTACGTTGAGGAATCTGCCACTTCCCTGGGGAGATCATTCCATGCCTCATTTTTTCTCATGGTGAACAATTTTCCTCTTGTGTCCAGTTAGAATCTCCTGTGGAGTAACTTGTTCCTGATATCCCTCCTCTTTTCCATGTGACTGTTCAAAACAAAGGGAGTCTCCATCTTCCTTTCAGCCACCCTTTAAATACTGGAATGTGATGACAAGGTCTCCCAGGAACCTTCTTTTCTCAATGATGAACAATCACAGTTTGTTTGTCTCAGTCTTCCCTCATGCCAGGTTTCCCAGACCCTTGATCATTTTTTTGAGGACCCCCTCCAGTCTGTCCACAACTTTTTTGTATGGTGGGGACCAAAACTGGACACAATATTCCAGGTGTGGCCTTGCAGGTTCTGAGTTGAGTGGGACCTTTACCTCTGCTGGTGATGCCTTTGTTGATGCCACCCAGCATCCTCCTGGCTTTTTTAGGTCATGGCGGGACTCTGCTCATTCACATCGAGCTCAGTGTCCACCAGGATCCCCAGGTCCCTTTCCACAGAGCTGATCCCCAATGGGTTTGTCCCAGCCCGTGCTGCATGCCTGGATTATGTTTTTCCAAGTGCAAGATCTGACAAATGTATTCCCATCCCTGGAAGAGCTCAAGGCCAGGTTGGACGGGGCTTGGAACAACCCAGGCTAGTGGAAGGTGTCCCTGCCCATGGCAGGGGGGTGGAACAAGATGATCTTTAATGGTCCTTCCAACCCAAACCATTCCATTACTCAGTGATTTTATGATTCATAACAACTGCAGGCCACACAAATTGAGCTAAACCCATGAAAATCTGCCCAGCTGAGCTCACCGAAAGCTACACGTGTTGCTACTTGTTTGTACTGAGCCGAGCAATTAAGATGCATCTCAGGTATTGCCTTGTCTTGTCTATTCTTATCCTTCCTCCATNCATTTTTTCTCATGGTGAACAATTTTCCTCTTGTGTCCAGTTAGAATCTCCTGTGGAGTAACTTGTTCCCGATATCCCTTCTCTTTTCCCTGTGACTGTTCGAAACAAAGGGAGTCTCCATCTTCCTTTCAGCCACCCATTAAATACTGCAATGTGATTACAAGGTCTCCCATGAGCCTTCTTTTCTCAATGATGAACAATCACAGTTTGTTTGTCTCAGTCTTCCCTCATGCCAGGTTTCCCAGACCCTTGATCATTTTTTTGAGGACCCCCTCCAGTCTGTCCACAACTTTTTTGTATGGTGGGGACCAAAACTGGACACAATATTCCAGGTGTGGCCTTGCAGGTTCTGAGTTGAGTGGGACCTTTACCTCTGCTGGTGATGCCTTTGTTGATGCCACCCAGCATCCTCCTGGCTTTTTTAGGTCATGGCGGGACTCTGCTCATTCACATCGAGCTCAGTGTCCACCAGGATCCCCAGGTCCCTTTCCACAGAGCTGATCCCCAGTGGGTTTGTCCCAGCCCGTGCTGCATGCCTGGATTATGTTTTTCCAAGTGCAAGATCTGACAAATGTATTCCCATCCCTGGAAGAGCTCAAGGCCAGGTTGGACGGGGCTTGGAACAACCCAGGCTAGTGGAAGGTGTCCCTGCCCATGGCAGGGGGGTGGAACAAGATGATCTTTAATGGTCCTTCCAACCCAAACCATTCCATTACTCAGTGATTTTATGATTCATAACAACTGCAGGCCACACAAATTGAGCTAAACCCATGAAAATCTGCCCAGCTGAGCTCACCGAAAGCTACACGTGTTGCTACTTGTTTGTACTGAGCCGAGCAATTAAGATGCATCTCAGGTATTGCCTTGTCTTGTCTATTCTTATCCTTCCTCCATTATTTACAACTCTGTAGCATTTGCAGAAAATTCTGCTCCATTAAGATTCCCAGCCCATCGGAACGGCAGATTTTTCACCCCGTCCTTTGTAAATCAGGCTCGCTGTGAGATGTATTATATATCACACTCATTAACACAGCCCAGGAACACATGGCTGGGAAGATAAGACGCTTCGAGAAGAGGGGAAATGCTGATCTCAGCCTGCCTTCCCTGCAAAGGAAATGTCAGGAAAACTCCAGCACAATGGGATTCTTCAATCATCTTCCCCAATAACCCATTCCCCTCACTAACTACCCCTCCGAGCCTCGCTCCCACTCGCTCTGTGTTTGGCATTTTGAAAAGCAACAGCAAATTATAAATTCGCAGGGAGGTTATTGAGCCGTTCAGCAGAGTCCAGGAGAGATGGAAAATTTTCTTTTATTCATCTTGCATTAAGTATAAGCTCTACAAACATCGCCAACAGGGCAAGACTCTGAATTCACAAATCAGGGAGTTATTCCGTCTCCTTCAGCACACAGTATCTCCATCTTCCCTAACTTTTCGGAAGAGGGAATACTGAAATCCTTCATTCAAAAATGAATGCTGGCATTTCTTTCGTGGGTTCAGAAATACGTTCTTAAAAAGTTGCACTTTTCATTTTAGCAAAGTGATAAGACCTTTATCTTCTGCCAGGATATTTCAGGCACAGACCCAGAAGTTCTGACTTTTCGAGCTCGGATTAGTGCTGCATCTACATCCTTTGAGGTGATTGATACTTTTTTCTGCCTGTAATTTCCTGGCACGTGTTGTGCTGCATCTTTATAACTAATATTTGTTGCTGAATGCTTGTTATCGCTGGGAGCTGAGCAACTGGAGCAGAGTTTAATGTGCCACTTATCATTTTCCAAGTGCTATTATTGCCTTTCTATCAGAGCCTTCACACGAGGCTGCAGGATCACAATGACAGTGGTACTTTGCAGTAGTCAGCACTGATTCCCAGAAAATTTGTGTTTCCATCCCATGCCAGCCTGGGCAGCTTCCGAATAATATTTACTGAATCTCCTGTGTTGGGTTGGTGATGCCCCAGTGATATTGGTGAATGAGAGCAGTCCTGGGGTAGATAAGAACAGATTCTGAACTACCGGGTTTTCAAATATCCTCATATTTTCTTGAAAAGTTCCCTTCTTAACCTGGTGACAGTTTCCTGGGGTTTGTAAATGAACACAGAGCCTGAAGAGCATTTGAGGTTTCAGTGCAGGGGGGAACTGAAAAGGCAGCATAATAACTTCCTCGCTTTCCCCTGTATGAAACACAGATATTTAGCATTTGAAGCAGACTCCCATTTCTAAATTTTCTTCGTTTTGCAAGGAGGAAAAAAAGCTCCATTGAAACATTTCCCCAATTCAAAGCGCTGAGTGACTTGAAACATTTCCTTTGGATCTGGCAGTTCTTTGGTTTCCTTCCAAACAGCAACAAAATCATTCTTTTTAAGAAAGCATCAGAGAAGCCACAGACAATTTTTCCTGCTGTGGGGTAGCAGCCGCACGCGCACGCTGCCTCCCAGCTGTGTCCCTGCTGAGACAGTCCCTTCTCACCAACAATAAAACCCATCTCAACACCAAAGAGACGCCTCTCACCCTTCACTTCTCCAGACAGGATTTTGTTCCCTCCAGCAGTTACCTCTTCCTTAGGGGAAGATGTTGAACATGCCCAGAACAGCAGAAGCCTGAATTTGGAATATCTCACGCGCTGCGATGTCCATTCATTCATTGGCAAAGGGGGAAAGTGCACTGTGCCTTTCCCAGAGCACAGAATTTTCATCCCCAGGTTCCTGCCCTGCTCTGTGAGCAAAGGTCACTGGAAATTCACCAACCCAAGACATCAGAGAGCACCTCCTGCGCCTCTGTCCAGCCCTGCCCCGAGCCGAGCAGGGAGCAGAGATTAACAGGTGAGCACAGGTTTGGAACTGTGAAAACAGGGGACTCATTTAAAATCATTGAGTCGTTAAGGGTGGAGAAGACCTCCAAGATCATCAAGTCCATCCTTTAACCAAACATCCCCACGCCCACTAAATCATATCACAAAGTGCCACATCCAACTCATTTTTGAACACTTCCAGGGATGGGGACTCCACCCCTTCCCTGGGCAGCCTGTTCTGATGTTTAACGGCTCTTCCAGTGAAGAAATTTTTCTAATACCGAATGTGATCCTCCCCTGGTGCAGCTTGAGCCTTCTCCCCTTGTCCTGTCGATTTGAGTGGGAAGAAGAATGTTTTCTGATCACAACCTGAAGCTGTCTGTGCAAACTCAGGGGAAAACGAGCAGCACAATCCCTGCTGATGCCAAGGGGTGAGGCTTTCCGCACTGGAATCTGTTCTCATCTCTGGAATGGTTTGGGATGAAATGCCAAATTTATCCGCCATAAATTCTTCATCTCCTTCTTTTCCCCTTTCTTTTGCAGCTGGAAATGAAAATTTTCTCTCTTCTTGTCCTATCCTGACAACCTGTCCCTGACTCTTCACATGTGCCACTGAAGGAAGGGCAAAAAGAACAAAGTAGGAGAGCTGATCAGCACTTGGGTTAAAAGGTGATGCAGATTTGCATTAAGTTATCATTAAAAATATGTAGTCTTTACATATCATACCCAGACACACAGCATTCCTGAAAATGAGAGTGAATGTGGCTGCCCCATCCCTGGAAGTGTCCAAGGCCAGGTTGGACAGGGCTTGGAGCAACCTGGGAGAGTGGAAGGTGTCCCTGCCTGTCAGGGGAGTGCAACTGGATAATCTTTAAGGTCCCTTCCAACCCAAACCATCCCATTATTCGGATTGTGCATCAATTAATCAGCTCAGACATCAATACAGGGAAAATTGATTATTTTATACACTTTATAAATAACATCTCCCACTCTTTATGGACGAGGAACATACTCAGACAAGCAATTCCACGGGGACTTCCTATTAAAATATGGAACGTGTGGAGTTACCTCATTCCATCACTGACAGCGAGATCACCTTTGCTCGTACGAGTTATCTCAGCTGCTCCTCAGGAATGTTAAGGAAGATTCATAGGGAACATGTCAGAGCCTGAACATCTCTGGATGTCCAGGTGAGGTCTGTAGGTGCAAAGGGCATCACCACAGTACTGTAAGTAAGGAAAGAAAGGAAGGAAGGTCCATTTGGTCCCCCAGAATGATCCAGGGAATGTTTGCCTTGGCCAAAATCCCTTCTTCAGGTCAGGCAAAAAATTCAGGCTTTGCTTGAAGTGGCTTCTCTAGTTCCCAAGCAAAGTGAAGGAGTTTGTTTTTTCTCACTCGAGAGCAATGAAATGCATAGAAATCCCTGGAAAGGACAGGAGGATTTGGAGACAGGCTATTCACGTGCTTCACAGCATGCAAAAAACCATTCTGCATTCAGCTGTAATTGGGAGTTATTCTTAAATAACTTTGCTCCTCCTTATCCGTGTGCTCTTACCCCTCACAGCAGCCACCTCCGGGCTGAAATGAACACAAAAGCTGTGGGAAAACAGCAGGAATTGGGAGCTCCAGGACCTAAAAAACCATGGCTGCTCGCTTGGTCTTACATTCCCATGAAAACACAGCAAAATGTGATTTCATCGTGACTGAACAAGGGAAGAGCTCTGCCTGCTAAATCATCTTTACTACAAAGCCCTTTGGGAAGACATTCTACATGGAAATACAAACTGTTTCCCTGACAAACAACGAGCAGGCTTTAGTGCACCCAGTTACAGCTAAAATTTCAACAGATGAGCTGTTGCATTGCATTTATTTTCCTCCTGCAGTGCTCAAAACACTGTTTACTCCTCAGCTCTGCCTCTCGCAGTCGTGATGATACAGCACAGGGAGAAATCTGGAGCAGAAATGAAAGGAGAGATTGGGGGGCACCGTGGAAAGGGAAGTCATCTCCAAAGGCATTATAAAAATGTAAATAATAAATGTAATTTAAAACGTCCTCTTGGGCTGAGTCATTTGCACAAAGAAGAAGCCGGGTCATGTGAGAAGCTGTTGGAATAATCCTCGGGGAACGATGAATTAGAGTCAGCAGCATTGCTGCCACCATTCTTGGCTCTAATTCCTGCTATTTATGGATGGCTCTTCCCATGTCCCAGCATTATTTTGCTGGCTGCTGGAACAAGGTGAGAAGGGAGAGCTTTCAGTGGCCTTTTTACCTGCAGGGCCTGGAGCATCGGGATGAGCAGCTTGAAAACCAGAGGAAATTCTGGATTCAGTTGGCCTCTAAATTAAGTTCATCCCTACGAGCTGCATCTGTCACCCACCCCAATTCTCACACGGTCGTTGGTGCCCTCCAAGCTTTTACGTGGAACTTAAGACAGGAGAGATTTCTTAATGTATTAAATCCCATTAAAAGGCAAGGATAATTCCCGTTATCCCTCCAGCTCTGCAGCACGAAACAACATTGGGGGTCTTGGGATGTGCCTCCTCCAGGGCTCACAGCTCACACCTCACTCAGTTCACAGCCTGGTTCCATGAGCTGCTGTCCCTAAAGAAAGTGATTTTCTCCCTGTCCCTCCTAGCAGAGGATGCTCTGCATCCACAGATATTTTTCTCTGCCTCCAAAAAAGCTTCCAGCTGTGAGGAGGACACCTTAAATGCCTGATTTTTCTCTCAGAAAAAGCTCCGTGAAGACCTCAGAACCCCTTCCAGTGCCTAAAGGAGCTCCAAGAGAGAGGGAGAGTGACTTTGTACAAGGATATGGAGTGACAGGACAAGGGAGGAATGGCTTTAAGCTGAAGACCTGGTTTAGATTGGATATTGGCAAGAAGTTCTTCCCTGGGAGGGTGGCGAGGCCCTGGCACAGGGTGCCCAGAGGAGCTGTGGCTGCCCCTGGATCCCTGGAAGTGTCCAAGGCCAGGCTGGACAGGGCTTGGAGCACCCTGGGATAGTGGAAGGTGTCCCTGCCCACGGCAGAGGGGTAGAACTGGATGATCTTTAAGGTCCCTTCCAACCCAAACCATTCTGTGATTCCATGATTCTCTGATTCATGGTCCTGAATCCTCTGCTCCTGGATCTGCTCAGTTTTCCACAAATTTGGGCTTCAGCAATGAGTTTAATGAGCTCAGCAACTCCCCATTTAAAGAGCCTGTAGCATTGGCTTTGATATTTATAAAGGAAACTTTAGATGCAGCTTTGAAGACAGGTTTGATTTATAACTGCAATATCCAGGACAGGGGTTCTCCTCACCCCTCCTTCATTCCATAGGATCCTAAAATGCTTTGGGTTGGGTTGGAAAGGACCTTAGAGAAAATCTGTTTCCTATTTCCAACACCACCTTGCTCAGGGCCCTGTCCAACCCGGCCTGGAACAGGACACCCTCTCCACCGGCCCCAGACTGGGAAAAAAAGAAGAGGAGCCCAAGCCCTGTGAGATGTGACTCAGCCATGGCCTCCGCCAGCTCCATCCGGAGCTTCAGTGCTGCAGCTTCTCCCATAAATAAAAGAACATTGTTCTGGCAACTTAATTTCACTCCACTTTTGGGCCTGGCTAGAGGAGTGAGGATTTTTAATGTGAGGTGGTGGAGGGATGATGTGGGTGCTCTACTGAAGATCTGCAGGGTAACAGTTAATCCTCGGCTTTGCTTGGGAATGGCGTGATTTAAACACGCCGAGAGGCTGGGTTGGACTCGTTTTCTCGGCATGAGAAGTGACACAGTTCCTGCGTTATTCTTTGGTTTCTTGTCTGATTTATCGCTTTCACCAGGCGTAACAAACAGCTTCATGCCAATGGTTTTCCTGGTGTCTGCTTGCCTGGAAAACACGCGGTTCTCCATGGCCACATTTCCTCACAAATATTTCCACCGGGCTTTCCAGAAGGCCTCAGGCTGCAGCCAGAGGAGTTTGTCCAACATCTTCATGATTTCCTTAGGTAGGTAAGATAAATTTGGTTATAAGAGATGCTTTAGACCATTCCTGGGTCAAGGAAATGTCTGAGACCTTCAAAAATATCATTTCAGCTTCCTGTTTGCTGGGCTCGACAGCTTTAAATGGGGAATAGGGGAAGTTCTATGTTGCACTAACTCCTTCTCTTGCCACCAGTAATGGGAACTATCAAATTATTTGTTCATGATGAGGCCTGAATTTAAACCTGGCCTAAACCTGCTGCAAACCATGACCACCCACTTTTAGGCCAGGTTGTAGATGAGGCTAAATCAGCAATAACTGCAGGTAGAACAGCCTGTAAAACATTTGTTGATCCCGAGGTCCTGCTGCATGAAGATCTTGAGTCCTGAAATGGATCCTTTTCTGTACATCCAGTAGCTCCAATTTCATGGTCCTTATAGAAACCCTTTAAAGGATTGTGCTTTGGTTGATAGACAGATCTGGATTTTGGAGTAGACTCAAGGCTTTAATTTGCATCTTCTCTGTGAAACTCCTGCTGCTTCTGTGAAGCTTCTGTGAAGATTTAATATTCAGCCTTAGCAAGGAATTGCTCCCAAATCTTTAAGTCTACCCTAATTATAGCGCTTCCCATATGGATAATGCTGCTGTCCTTCACCTCCTCGTGGCGCTGGGGTTGATCTGTTATCGCAGAGATGTCATTTTTTTAGGAACCCCAAAAACTGAGATACTTCCCTTGCACTGGAGACCTTCCAACAGCCAAAAGGCTGAGACAGAATATTCTCTCTGGGCATAAAGTTTTATTACTCCCATGTTGTTAAAGGATAAAATCCTGAGGGATCCACAGGTATTACTCACAGCTAAAAGGGGACAAAGAGAGAGGTCAACGTGAGTAGCCCATTTATTTGATTACTTACATTGGGTGTGATTATATGAAACACAATTATGGTTTTTTTAAAGTTTTGCAGGTTAGATGGACAGGTGAAAGTGCTGACTCTGCTATAGCCTAAGTTCTGGAGCTTTACTGAGGAGCAGAGAGGTCAGAATTAGTGCGCGAAAAGAGGAATAAAAACTGCAAATACCATTTCTGAAAGTTAAGACCAGAAATCTGCTGTTATAATCCTTGTATCACTTGGCCAGGCTCAAAGCTCTGGAGTTGATCTGGGTAGGGGTCAGTGTGAGGTGTTTTTCTGATACATTTCTGATTTGCACTGGCATGGTCTGCCTAATTTTACCTAAATATTTATCTTTGTGAATGTTTGCCATTTATTTCTTGAAACTTTGTCTACACTCACATATAAACATGCAAACACACTTCACTTTATTTAGCTGCTTGTTCAAATATTTATTTAGTCCATATTATCTTTTTTAAATAGATTAAATTTTATTTTTTTAAATTTTATTTTATTTTATTTTATTAGATATGATTAGTGAAAAACCAAAACAAGGCTATATTTTAAAGATCAATCCTTACACTTAAATCCAACTCTGATTCTATCTCTTCATGTTGTCAGGCCCACTCTGATGTGCTGGAGTTGCTGCTAAAGGTCAGAGCTGTCAGGAACCAGCACTGGGAGAATGGGTTGAAAAGGGTAAAATGACAGACAGGTATGGGAAGAATGAGAATTAAAAATGCTCTCTCTTAGCGGGACAGAAAATCAAATTGTCTCCTATAAAAGCCTGCATTTCTTGTCATCTCCACGCTTCTGTCCAGGGCATCTCCATGAGCTGCTTGCTGAGATATTCTTCACCACAGGGATTAAGAAAGTGGACACTTTATTCCTCACAATTCAAAACAGTTTTTATTTCTTAGTCTCAGGCCTGAAAGGAACCTCTTGCCTTTGCACTTCCCTACCAACAAAGTTTCCTTGGATATTTTAGCCGATCGTGCCATGTAAACCCACAGTACTTTGTGTGCCGGATAAGATCATACAGAGTTTTAATATTTGGAGCCTGGTTTCTGGCAGAAAAGGAAACATATATGTAAAATATAATATAATAATTTAAT
>WEIT01038541.1:172318-232751 GCA_013389985.1 Dryoscopus gambensis | reverse complement strand
ACAACCCACTGACACAGTCAGAGTACAAACCTGACCCCCTGAGACTCAGGGGGTTGGCAGCAGTCCAATCAAATGGTGGCTACAGTCCTCCTGGAGTGGTGGTTCTGTTGGAGCAGTGATCCTGTAGAAAGGGTCTGGTCTTCCTCTGGGAATCCAGTGGAAAAGGCTGCCTCTGATGTTCAAAATCTCAGCTTATATCCCAGATGGAATGCTTGGTTCCTCCCTCTGGGTGGAGCATCTCACAGTGGGATGATGTAATTTTATCAGCCATGCGGTGATGGCCCATGAACAGAAGATGTCCCCCTGGAGGGAGGATGGGTCATGGGAGAGATAAAGAACTCTGCCCCACCTGGTGCCAACAGCTGGCCCATTAACAGGAGATATCCCCCTGAGTTTATCAGGGATGGGTCATGAAGGAGGTGGGGAACACTGTCCCACCGGTTCTAACAGCTTATGAAGATGATGATAGAATACAAACTTTTGGGCACATCTTACATTGTAACCTAGGACACCGTCACAAAAGGATTGTCAAACAAAAACAGGCTGCCCAGGGAAGTGGTGGAGTCACCATTCCTGGAAGTGTGGATGTGGCACTTGAGGACTAGTTTTAGTGGTCAGTGTGGTGTGGTGGTTTGGCAGCTGGACTTGATGATTTTAGAGGTCTTTTCCAACCTTAAGGATTCTGTGATTCCATGGTTCCATGATTCTGTGTTTAACTGAAAGCCTGCATTCTGCTGGAACAACCTTTCTAGGCTGTTCCATAGAAGAATGAGAACAACGAGGTGAGAGACCTTTGGAAAAGGGACCTTTTCTATTCCATCACCTGCCCCACCCTCTCTTCAGCACCCCACCTCTGTGATTGCCACTTGCCCAGTCCCTGCCCACAACCAGGTGCTCTAAACCTGAGCTGACTCCTCCTCCTGGGGGTTTATGGATTTATGGATCACAGCCTGGCAGCTGCCCGCTGATAACACAGCAGCACATTCCATGCACGTTCCCCACTTATCCCACTGTTGTTTCCCAGGAGCTGCCAGAGGGTTTGTCAGCCTAGTGCCAGTTAAGGTTGGGGTCAGCCTGCTTTGCCCATGGCATGATAAATGTCCTGATGTGTTTACAGCACCCTGTCCTGGAGATGGCCAGGATATGCATTCCTGAGGGGACTTTGTTCACATCTGATGCCCAGCTGCTCATCGCTGACCTTTGAGTATCTCTCTTTTGGGGCCTGCCTTCATTAGGAGAAACTGGGAAGGTTTGAACTGCAATCGAGAGTAAGTGCTGGATTATGAATGATTTCGGTTATTGATTGTTATTATGATTAGATATCAGGAATAAATTCTTCCCTGTGAGGATAGTGAGGCCCTGGGATAGACTACCCAGAGAAACTTTGGATGCCTCATCCCTGGAAGTGTTCAAGGCCACGTTGGATGGGGCTTGGAGCAACCTGGGATAGTGGAAGGTGTCCCTGCCTGTGTCAGGGGATGGAACTGGATGATCTTTAAGATCCCTTCCAACCAAAATCGTTCCATGATTCCATGTAACTCATTTAGCCTCTGTCTCTACCAGTCTTTCCCCTGATGGTTTTCCAGGTCAGAAGGTGACACAGGTTTCTTCTGATACATATAGCCAATCTAAATTTACCCTCTTTTTTTTCTTAAAGCCACTCCCCCAGAGTCTCTCAACAGCAAAGAAAGCCTGAAGTCAGCCTCCAAGAGGGAATATTGAGGGAAATACAACTCTGTAACTTCCTTAAGTGTTTGCTCTGCCGTCAGAGACAGGATATATCACCAGCTGTTCTGATAGCCTGCCCCAGGATAACCATTCCTGAAGGTATCTGCAAGCACAGCAGCTTTCTGGTCCCCAAGGGATATTCCCCAATTCCCCTACAGCTATGGAGCAAATTCTCTTTGATCCCCAACTCTCCAGCCACCCCACATGGTGCAGTCCAGCCTGAATCAACACCCCAGCTATTAAGATTCCTCCAGCTGTACGCTGGCAGAGTTCCTCACATGCAAATACATTTGTTTGTCTTAAATGACAGTTTGGAACAGAGATCATCAGAGTCTCGTTTTTAGCCAATTACCCAGCGTTTGCTTTGCCCAATTTGCATGGAGAACAACATATTATTGCTCTCAGTCTGGGGGGAATTGTTTGCCTTTTGCAGCCTCTCAAGCTGCAGATGGAGCCTAATTCTTTTTTTTTTTGTCAATATGGAAAACAATAAAGTGGAGGAAATGGTCTGTCTGTGGATGTTAAGTAGGGAGAGAGCAGAGAGCACCTCACCACTGAAAATTGCAGCCTTGATTATTGCTAATTGATTAAAGACTGAGCCAGTGTCATCAGATCTCCTGCACTCTGTCATTGCAATGCAGTACTTTTAATAACCCTGTCTCCATATTCTAAGGAATCTCAAAATCAGTGATTTCTTAGTGGGACTCAGGGGCCCCATGCACTGCTGCTAATTTTTGGCATCAACATGATGCCCTCTTTTAAATAACTCTTGCTCCTCAAAACCTTTTGAACACCTACACTCACCTTCATCAGATACATTAAATTTTAATTTTTTTTTTTTGTTTACTCTCCCTTAGTGGAGATATTGCAGAACTAACTGGACACTGTTCTGTGCCAGGTGCTCTGGGATGGCCCTGCTTGAGCAGGGAGGTGGCACCAGATGACCCCACTGTGGTCCCTTCAAACTCTACCCGTTCTGGGATTTCTTGTGGCAGTTCCTGGCTTTAAAGAACTTTAAAAGAGCTTTCAAAAATGGGACCAAATGTGTTTTAAAATAACCTCTCAAGATGCACAGACCAAACCCATGTAATCATTTATACCCATGAAGTCATTTAGATGCCACACTCCCATCTACTTCAGAAGAAATGAAAACACCTCTGTGGGTCTGATCCCTCTCTGATTTCTCAAACCTTTGCCCGTTTTTCATCACTGTTTTCACATGCAGCAACCAAGGAGCAATTTCTCTTTGATTAGGTCATTAAAAACTAGAGACAGGCCAGTTTCTGAATGCTGGTTTCTCGCCTCTAATTGTGATTTCCAGGAAGAGCCTCTTCCAGTCCTATCAATTGCATTTTTGCAGCCAAACCATGATGGTGACAGAGGTTAAGAGCATTTCAGATCCCGATTACCAGGGCCCATTGAGGGTGAGGATGTATTAGGAGTAATTTCCTTAGTGGAAATAATTCTTGGAGCTGTGGCACACAGGCCTGTTCCTGGGGAATCCATAACAGAAATGCAATGTGTGCGTCTCATTACCCAAGAGCAAGTAAAAAAATATAACATAAATGTGAGGATAAGAAAATTGTGATTGGAGGTCTCACAGGGCATGAAAAGCTCAACTCTTGAAGAAGAAAAAGAAAAGATCTGACCTGGCTTAGATCACTAAAATGAGGTGATCACACAGAGGAGCACCACTTCATTGAATAGTCAATGCAGGCAGAAAAAAAAAAAGATTTATTTAGGCCAGAAATAAATTTTGACTGAAAATTGGAGGATGATTCCTGGCTATCAGAGGAGAGAGATGCTGGATTAGGATCCCAGCAGAGCTAAAATCTTGAATGCTCAGAAGGCAAAACACTACAGCATGAGAGGAAACGGCCTCAAGTTGTGTCAGGGGAAGTTTAGGTTGGATATTGGGACAAATTTGTTCTCCCAAAGGGTGGCCACGCACAGGCTGTGCCACCATCCCTAAAGGGATTTAGAAGACGTGCAGATGTGGCACTTGGGGACACTGGTCAGTGGTGGATCTGTCAGTGCTCGGTTAATGGTTGGGCTCATGGTCTTTGAGGATCTTTCCAGCCTAAATCATTTCATCATTTCATTATCACTTTAAATAACTGGGTTTGTAAGACATGGAGCCCCAGGGGACTGGAGATACGACCTGGGTGGTCCCTTCATGTGACCCTCCCGGGGTTGGGGTTCCGGTGGGCAGCAGGAGAAGCAACAACCCAGCAGAGAAACATCTTTCATCATGAGAAGTTGGGAGATGCAGAGTCAGCCCTCAGGGTCCTGCGAGCTTCTGCTTTTCTTTGCCTCTCTGCACATTTGTTCTGTACCTGGCAGACACCGCAACACCGCTGATTTATGGCTTTTCTTTCTCTTTCCTCCCAGAGGCAGAAGGGAACTTTGTGGCCCCCAAGAGGAGCAGAACATAAAAACCCTGGACAAAGAGTATGAAACTGGTTTGTTTGTTTTGCTGCCTCCCACGCATGTGTCACTTATTTTGATGGTTTGTAACTATGGACAACCTGTGTTTAAACAACACAAAGATAATCAAAATCTCTGTCCCTACAGGTCTTATTATTGTGAAAACCTCTTGCCACAGCTTCCTCTCTTGGAAGGAAGCCTGGTCTAAAGAATCAGCAGAAATCTGCCAGTGGGAACTTGGAAAGAGAAACAGGGTACAGGGGTCCCAGCAGGAATCAAGAGCATTTTGTGTTTGGACCTGATGGGCATTTAACTGCATTGCTGCAACTCCCAATGTGTTTTTTCCTCAAGCTGCAGATGGAGCCTAATTCTTTTTTTTTTTGTCAATATGGAAAACAATAAAGTGGAGGAAATGGTCTGTCTGTGGATGTTAAGTAGGGAGAGAGCAGAGAGCACCTCATAATTTAAATTGTAAAATAAATTCCAGCAGGGTGCAAAGAGCCTTCAGCATCTCTTCACCTGCTGGTGGAAGGGCAGGGGAGGTTGGAATTAGGTGATCTTTAATGTCCCTTCCAATCAAAACCATCCTCTGATTCTGTGATTGTCGGGATTGATAGAGACGGGGACGACTGAGAGACGTTGTGAGGATAGTTTATTGCAGGATCAGTCTCAGCGAAGGGTGAGACAGGAGAGACGTTACAAGTCACGCCGTTATCATCAGAAGCTGCACTACGTTCAGTTACGAGGCCTTAGATGCTTTTTCAAGCCAATAAGCAAATGCCAGAGAGCTCGCCAGCATATTTGTACCAATCATTATCTATTGTTTTACTTGGTCCCACTGTGTGTCTATGTCTTAACCAATCATCTTACTGTTCTTGTGTCCACTACACAGACCTACGTTATTACAATCTAAGTTTCCAACAGGTTTTATTATAAGGCTTATTGCTAAACTCAAAAATCCTCTCCTTATTTGTTGTAATTCTTTACTTGCACAAAGTGTGCTTTTTGCTTTACTAGAATCTATTTCCACCTTTATAAAGCGTGTTTTAAAACTACGAAATGCATTCTTACTTTAAACTGCAAAAGCTCACTGTTCTAACTTTGGCAACCTTAGCCAAGGCTGCAGATCGAAATACGGATCCATTTCTATCTCTTTGAGCACAGTGCTGTGTGTGTTCTCTGTCAGAGTCAGTGGGTTTTCTGTAATTCCATTCCCCACATGTGATAATACGGGGTTGGAAGCAAGAGAGGTTCATTAAATCTCACTGTTTAGAAAGGAAGTAACTCCTCATGCTTCAGACTACAAACCACGGGATAACCAGCAAGCAGCAGGAAAGAAATCCCAGTTTTTTACAGGTGTAAGAGACGGTCCGAAGATCCCTCATTCTGCCTCCCGATCGCCGGAACCGAGACTGAGACCCCAGAAAGACTTTGGGCAGGGGGAACTCTGGCCTGGCGCCGATCTGGCTAAAGTAAACGCTTGCCAAGCATTGTCAGCAGGTGTGTTTGCCACCAGCATTGTCTGCAGGTGTGTTTGCCACAAAGAATTCTTGAGAAACTGAGTACAGCCACGGAACACTGGTTCGTGCAGCGAGGCAGTTCGACATGGCTTGTACTGCACGTTTGCTGCTGCTTTGGCAAGCCTCCTAACAACAGTTGTGCTTTGACCAAACGGCCCCCCGTGGCTTCTGAAAGAGACTATAAAGTGACTTTTGGGATTCACCACCTTCGAGATCTCCCCATCGGACGAAGACACATCCATTTGCCACCATACCGGGATTCGCATCTCGACTGATCGGTAGCTATCATCCCATTTTTCTCCTCTTTTTCTCTCTATCCTTTGTTTCCTGTATCTCTCCCTCTCTAATGAGGCATAATCTCATGGTTTTGGCACTCTAAATAAAGTGCATTGCTGAAATCCTCAGCGCTGGCTTTTGCATTCTGGGATTGGTTAGCGAACCTATCACGATTCATGCTTGTCGGATCGTGACAACAGGTGAGGTCATTGCCCATAGGGGCAATACGTCATGGATTTCTCTGCGTTAGAGAAGAGCAAAGGCTGGCATCACACAGATGTTTTGAGAAATAAGAACATTCCTGCATGGCCATCACCACGCTGGCCGTGACTCAGATGTGGGACTTTAGGAGCTGTGAACGCTTGGCAGATTGAGTTCCTTGAGTCCGGAGCTACAACAGAGAATCCTTAATGGATCAGCCGAGCCCCGTAGGGTGTTGGGAGTCTTAAAAAGGATCTTTTCTGCTAAAAGAGTCCCTCAGAAGAGTTCTGGCACTGTCTACTGACAGCCACCACAAACCACGACCCGCCGGCACCTCAGCGGGATGATTTCATTTCCAGAGGTAAAACAGGTGAACATCCGTTTGTGTAAATCTACTGATATCCAGATAGAGATGCAGCCTGGATTCCTTCTGCTTTATCACTCACCACGGCACTTCCAGGAGCTCTTTTTATTCTTTTAAGGACTAGAAAAACACCCTGAAAATATTGTCCAGAAACCAACAGAGCCATGAGATGTCACCCTGTCTTCCTCTCATGACACGCACCTGCTGTATCGTGTAACACTCTCCTCGTCCACCTCAGCCGGACATTAAAGATGAGGAAGAATCACAGAATTATCACAGGAAGTCTTCTTGATTTTAGGTCAGAATTACCAAAATAATAGATTATGGAGGGGTTACAACCACTGCATATTAAGCAGCATCCGAGGATCTTTAACTTACTCAGCCGTTCAGACCTCGGGCCCCACTTTTACAGTATAAATATCTTCCTTAAGAGATGCTGCAACCTGACTTTAATGACTTATAACCATTAAATAAACCATCTATAATACACTCACTGAGGTTGCAAATGATACAAACAGCTCTTTAATAAGTCAGGGATAATGGGAAGCAAAATGCATTAGCAGGGAAGGGCTGTGATTTAGGATTATTTGAGGGTGGTAATAGATCTTGCAGGTCTTTGGAGTGCATCCTTACAAATATATTAATTCCAAAAGGCTGTCAGCCTTGGTTCAGTTTAATTAAAAAAAAAAAAAGTAGGGGGGATTAAAATGTTGCAATCCACACTCTGGGGTTTTAAATAATGATAAACCTTACTTATATCCTCATTTTCAAAGCATTATACAACCTGCCACTGTGAGGCGGAATAAAATCTAAAAGTTTAATACGTAGACCATGATTGTTGGCTGAAAAGACACAAGGAGTTTTTATAATTAGAGGAGAGTGTTTATAATTAGTTGAGGGTGATGCCTTATGATGTTCAAGGTTTTTATTGAAAAGGTTTTATACTTTGCTTCACTTGTGTTTATGGGTTATGTCTTTATTTCATAAATGCATACTTGTTTTTTATCCTCCCTTTTGCTTCTTTATGATTCTCATTTACTTACGCAATATTTTCATTCTTTTTTATTTTTCCCTGATAGATGGGGAGATGAAAATTTATTTTTTTTTTATAAAGCCTAAATTTTCTAGGCATAAAGCAACTCACGGATTTGTGTCTGGGAAAATTCTCTCCCATTTCTTTCTGATGTGTTTGATCCCTCATGAATTGTGAGGCATTGCTGTGGTGGGAGTCACCATGACAGAATTTCAGGGCCAAACCTGGTTTGGGCTCATTTTCTACTGAGCTGTGCTCACAGTGGTGCAAAATGGCACCTTGGCTTTGTTTTTTGTGCTGAACAGTCACCAATTTCATTTTTTTGGCAGTGATTTGGCACATAAATCACTGTTTCTATAAATACATCAACAACAAAAGGAGGGGTAAGGAGTCTCCATGTTTTCTTGGGTGAGGGGGCAAACACAGTGACAAAGGATGAGGAAAAGGTGAATATCATCTCTTCTCCCAAGCATGAAGTGACAGGATGAGAGGAAAAGACAAGAGAGGTGCTACTCTGCCCTACAGATACCTCCGGAGCTGGAAAAGGTGCCACTGTATTTAGCTGATTGACATTTTTTCCATTAATTTGTCTCATCAAATTTTGAAGACGTGTAAATATTTAGCAACTTTTATGTCCTGCACTGAGAAACCCTGTCCTTTTTGTTTTACTGTGTGAATTATTTTGCTCATTTTGAGGCTCACCTGCTATTTCCACGTCAGAACTCCCAGCACCTCTTGCTCTCTTTGTCCTGTTTTCATTAAAAAGAAGATGCTGAATGAACAGTCGCTCCCTTCCTGAGGCCACTCCGGACCCTGCAGAGCTCTGTCACTTCCCAACTCTCTCATTTTCTGGAATGATGAAGCCTAATTTATTTACTTTCTCTCTTTGCAAAGAGATTGTTCCACTTCCCCGATAATCCCCGTCACCTTTTCCTGCGGCTTTTCCAATTTCATTCAGTTCTGTTGGAGACAGGGGAATCGGGGAGGCACACAGCAATTAGTGAGTGCATAATAGATATTTACTGTGGCAAGTGTCTGAAAACGGACCACTGGAGTTGCCAACACACATCACAATGCCCACTTTTTCTTTTATTCCTTCTGCCTCGCCAGCGGGATCCTCCTCTAAATGGACTGGGAATGTCCTGAAGACAAAAGCCATCATTTAGATTCCTCCTCAGTGCCTGGCACTGTTGAGTCTGGCGTTGGATTAAACCTGAGACCAAGCAGCCAGTGCTGCTCAAACAACACAGCTTTGAATATTTATGGAATCACAGAATCCTGGAGTGGCTTGGGTTGTGAGGGACCTTAAAGATCATCTCATTCCAATCCCCCTTCCACTACCCCAGGCTGCTCCAAGCCCTGTCCAACCTGGCCTTGGACACTTCCAGGGATGGGGCAGCCACAGCTTCTCTGGGCACTCTGTGCCAGGACCTCCCCACCCTCCCAGGGAAGAATTTCTTCCCAAGATCCCATCTAAACCTTCCCTCCTTCAGCTTAAAACACTTCCCCTTTGTCCCGTCACTCCAGGCTCCTGTCCAAAGTCCCTCTCCAGCTCTCTTGGAGCCCCTGTAGGCACTGGAAGGGCCTCTAAGGTCTCTCCACAGCCTTCTCTCCTCCAGACTGGAAAGTCCCAACTCTCCACAGCAAAGGAGCTCCATCCCTCTGATCACTTCAGTGGTCTCCTCTGGACTCCTTCCAACAGGTCAACAAATTTCTTGCGTTGGTGGCCCCAGTATAACACAAAATGTGCATTCCAACCTTTCAGTGATCCTCCTTCAGTGATCATCCCTATGGAAGGGAAATGAGTGACCAGGTTGGAGGTTTTTTTGCTGCTACAAAGGAGCAGAAATCGCTCTCAGTGAGGGAAGTTAATGATCTCCATGTACAGATCTCTCTCTTGTGCTCCAGTTTCCAAATAGGAAGCGGCTTTGTACTTCTGCTTCAGGCAAAGCCCTTTTGAAGCAGTCACTCGCGTGAACAGCTGGATTCAAAACCCACATGGCAGAGACTCTGCTCTCCCCCATTCTTCCATCCAAAGGCTGAAAGGCAAACTGCAAACATGGCTCATTTTCATTTATTATTCCAAATTATGCTAAAGGGGAAATTGATCTCTTTCTCTTTGGTCTTGCTCCTTTAAGTTTACCCTGTCAGGATGGGGAGCGGGGAGAAATGTCTTCCTTGATGTGGTATTTGAGCAGTATTAAAATATATTTTGGGAGAATTAAAATGCAGTGAGAATAAGAAAGTGTTTTAGCCCTCATGAGTGGAGTTCAAGCAGCTGCCAATGTTTCTGAGCAGGAAAAAACACAGAATTAAAATGAATCTGCTCTACTCTCCTGAACCGATATTTTTAAAAGCCTGCTTTTAAAAAGTTTCCAAGAACACAGCTCACACTCCGTCTTCTCCACAGCAAAATGAAGCTCTAAGATATTCAGTGGCAACTGGCCAGTGGAAAAGACATGGGAAGATGGGAAGAGAACAGCAGGGAAGTGTCACAGGAGGAAAGAGGTGGCCAGGCTGGACAAGTGCAGCTGTGTCAGTCAATGTCTTGACCAACAGGTAATTGGTGACTCTGCCAGGATACCATTAAAATTTCAGAAAAAAAACCACCAAAACATAAATTTGGGCAATTATTTTTGTTTTATTCCAGACAATCACGAGTTAGTGAAGGTAGGACTGGTCAGGAGTTATGCCTGGTATTTTCTGACCAGTTTTGAAGTGTGAAAGACAATATGATTTATCTGCCTTTGTGAAAAGATATTTTGTTTCTTACTTTCAATCCATCTGAATGAAGTCAAGCTTCATTGCAGATTTGTTCTAAAGGTGATAATTCTCATTCTCTGAGTGAGAAACTAAAAATGGCCAGATGTTTGCCATTGCAAATTGGGCAGAAATAGGTCACCTTCACCCCTATAAACACAAGAAATCACCTGGTCAGCAGATGGACTTTGGGGCTGTTTGCTGTAGAGTGTAGAAGAATTTCCCATCCTCTCTGTAAAGAGGAAAGACCAGTTCCTCGAAGCAATTTACCAACACATTTCTGGCCTTAATTTTTCTAGGGGACTGTCTTGGGTTACAGTGTATTCTATTATTGAGCTGCTGAAACCAGGTGTAGCAATGTTCCTGCCTCCTCCCTCTGGACTATCTCCTGTTAATGGGCCCATCAAGGCCTTGCTGCATGACCCATGGATAACTCACTCCTGGACCATCTCCTGTTAATGGGCCCATCAAGGCCTTGCCTCATGGCTCACCATCCCATTGTGAGATGCTCCGCCCAGGGGAAGGAGCCAAGCAATTCCATCCTGGATATAATCTGGGGTTTGGAACGGCACAATCAGCAGTACCTACTGGATTCTCAGAGGACAAGAGCTACACAACCACCACCACTGGACTTTCCGAGGAGGACCAGACCTTTTCTACAAGATCACCGCTTCAACAGAACCACTGCAAAGAGAACTGCAGCTGTCACCTGATCGGACTGCAGCCACCACCCTGCCCGGCAGGGTGTCAGGTTAAACCAGTGTTTCTGTATTATTGCTTTGTTATATATATATATATTAGTAAAAGAACTGTTATTCCTATTCCTTGTATCTGTGCTTGAAAGCCCCTCAATTTCAAATTTATAATAATTTGGAGGGAAAGGGTTGCATTTTTCCATTCCAAGGGAGGCTCCTGCCTTCCTTAGTGGACAGCTGTCTTTCAAACCGAGACAGGGATGTAACGGAAATCTTGGAGGAGAGGGAAGTGAGATCTCTTACTTGAGAGCTTTGTTCCAGGTAAAAGTCCTTCCTGGTTATCTGCAGGGATAGTGCTCCACTCCGTCCGTCAATCTTGCCCTTTACACAGCAATTAAAAGCAGCTGATTGAAGATGGAAACTCCTGCCAGGTAGAACCTGGAAAGGGAATCAGGCTGCCTTTAAAAAGGAACATTCTTAATCTTGATGTGCTGCCTGAAAACCTGCTCGGTTACATAACCTGAAAAACGAGAGGTAGTCTGGATGTGCATGAAAGGCCATGGTCATCACTCAGAAATTTATTTCACTTACTGCTCCTACAGGGGCTCCAGGGGAGCTGAAGAGGGACTTGGGACAAGGACATGGAGTGACAGGACAAGGGGAAATGGCTTTAAGCTGGAACAGGGCAGAGCTAGATGGGATATTGGGAAGAAATTCCTCCCTGTGAGGGTGGGGAGGCCCTTGCACAGGTTTCCCAGAGAAGTTGTGGCTGCTTCATCCCTGGAAGTGTCCAAGGCCAGGTTGGACAGGGCTTGGAGCAACCTGGGATAGTGGAAAGTGTCCCTGCCCATGGTTCAGGGGGTAGAATGAAATGATTTTTAAGGTTCTTTCTGATCCCAGCCATTCTCTGATTCCGTGAAAACAGCATCGGTGGTTTCTCTGCTGTAGCCTTTAAAAGGTTGTAGAAAAATATTCAAGGCATGCCTTTATTCCTGTCTCTCAGCATTTCTTGGGTACTAAAGCATGGACACTTTTCCAAGGACAAGCATTTCCAGTCTGGTTTTGATATCCAAGTTAGATCTAGGAAAGAACAATACCAAGAGCATCTTGATGTTTTCTGAGTGTTTTTTGTTTTTTGTAAGGTAATTACTGGAAGAACAGGGTTCTATCAGATGCTTAAATTACTACCCCGAGAATTGGGATTTCCGGATTTAGCTCCCAGCAACAGCATAAATGCCCTGGGTGGATTTTGACAAGTCCTTTAACTTCCTTGTCCCTTAAACATAACAGATAAAATGGAGGTTATTTTTCCTAAGGCAGTTGAGCTCAAGCACTAATGACGGTGAGATGCTGCCGCAATGGAGACATTTGACAAATGTAAGGAATGATGCTGCTGTTATTACTGTGATGGATCAAAACTTTACTTCAGCTTCATTAACTTCATCATTTTCCTTCCCAGTGTATAAACTCACTATTTTTGGCAGCTCAGATCCCAAAGAATTCATCATTAGTTATATACTTATAATGTCAGCCTGAAATTCAAAGTAGGGTCATGCAGGTGAGCGAGGGGGTTTTTTCCTGCTTTTTGTAAAATCTGATTGTGAAAATTGTTTCTCTTGGCACCACTGGATAAAGCCAACACAGAAATTCCCCTCGGTGACAAGGAAGAGGAAGGGCTATTAATGGGTGCAGCAGAATTTGAAAAGAATGAATGTGAACAACTTTTGCAAAACATCGCTGGCAGAATTGGATTTTGGATGAGATTTCGCTGGAGCTGAAAAGAAACTGATAGACTTGGGCAAGCCAAGCTGGTCCTGCTTAAGAATTTGGGAATTCTCTGCACCAAGGACCAAGTTAAGCAGCTCCTTTGCTCTGGGGGTGTGCCCTGCAGGAGGTTGGAATGTTTGTGCCATCATCCCTGAGGTACAATGAAACTTTCCATGCCCATAAATGCTCACTAGAGCGGGATACAGGAGCCTTCTGCCCTCACTGATCCTGTGCTGACTGTCCAGTAAAAGGTGGAGTGAACCAGAACTGGTCTGGCACAGGACACAGCTGTCCTCATCACCTGGGCTGTCTGTTACTATTCCATATTAAACATGGATGGCTGGGATTTCAATGGATTTTTTTTTAAGCATCAGAATGTTAGTTCATTTTACAAGGACTCCAAATTTGAGGCATCTGGAGGATGAAGTTACTTACTCCTGGGTAAGTTTTTAATAGAGATGATAAAAAATACTAAATGCAACCCACAGTCATTGGTGAGAGTGATGATGGATCAGGGCACTTCGGGTGAGGCCCTCTGACAACATCAACAACCTTGGCTGGGCTAAAAGAAAAGTCCTGGAATTTTTTTTTAGAAGATACAAAGCAATTCATAACTTTTATGGATAACTACAACTTGGAAAAACCTTTGGACAATTGGATCATTGAATCAAACCATTAACCCAGCACTGCCAAGTCCACCACTAGGCCATGTCCCCAAGTGCCACATCTACATGGATTTTGAACACTTCCAGGGATGGTGATTCCACCTCTTCCCTAGGCAGCCTGGTCCGATGCTTGACC
This sequence comes from Dryoscopus gambensis, assembly GCA_013389985.1. NCBI lineage: Eukaryota > Metazoa > Chordata > Aves > Passeriformes > Malaconotidae > Dryoscopus > Dryoscopus gambensis. The sequence continues at coordinate 219,179 of WEIT01038541.1, read as the reverse complement.
ACCTTTTCAGTGAAGAAATTTTTCCTAATATCCAATCCAAACCTCCTCTGGCACAACTTGAGGCCATTTCCTTTTGTCCTATCAAGATGCTGGAAACAGTCTCAGGGTAACAACTCCTCAGATGGATCTTCCCAGCTCTGCCAGCTCCCTTTGCTCCATCCCTTTGTCTGTGTCTGTTCTGACAGAGGTAAAAATGCTGTTACCACCCACCAAAGACGCACCATGTTACCGTGCTGACACGGAAATCATAAATGTGATGAATATTCACATTGCAAGTGACCTTGCAGTGATTTGGGAAAGACCTGGATGGTCACAATCCAGTGTCAAGCCCTGTTCCTCACTAAAACTCTCTGGGTTGTAGTGAGAGACACTGCCTGAGCTGGTTTTCCCTCCAGAAGCATTGTAGGGTGAATTTCCCATTGGACTAATTAGCTAATTACCTAATGAGTTGTGGTGCTGTCATTGCCTTTCCATAAATCCTCCTGATAACGAGGCAGGTGAGTGCAGACTCCAAACCTTGGGCTCCTGCAGGTTCGATGAGGATAAACCCATCAAGGCATTGTGGAACTCGCTGTTGCAGAGCTGCTGTGGAAGCAGCATGTAATTAAAAACACTCCCCCGGAGAGGATATCATTTAATGTTCTTCACCTCGGACAGAGAACGCAACAAAAGGAAAGATCTGAAGCACAGGGAAAACAATGTCTTTTCATTTTTTGTAGTTGTGTGATTTGCTGGAATTCCTTCTATTAATTTTGCTCTCGATATTGAATTGAAGGTCAATCAATATTGAGCTGCAGGTCAGTCATTGAGGCTTGCAGGTGAAAACTGTGGGTTTTATTTCAGCAAACATGACATTTCTGTGGTGCATCTCAGACTCACAGTTTCCAATTTGCTACCCAGTCTCAAAAGCACAGCGTGGTCTCAGAGAAACAACAGGGGACTAAAAATGTGATATTTTCTTGAGGAACACAGGATTTATTAGACTCAATTAGACTGTGGTCCATTTGTTCTCGTTTCTTGCCTCAAGCAATGAGTGAATTCCAGCATCTCAAAGGCAAGGGGAATTACAGTGAAGAAGGAGACATGAAATTTGAAGGGTTTTTTCACTGACCTAAAACTCAGCTCTTGCTAAATGGAAACTCCAGAGTGAGCTGTGAGCCCTACAATGAAATTTGGGTCAAGCTTTGACTGATGTCAGGATGAATATGTGAGCGATATTTGGGCTAAAATGAAAGGACAACTCTCTCTGCCTTTTAAAGGTGTGAGAGTAACATTTGTTAAACACATGATGGCAGTGGCTGAGGCACCAGCCTTGGCCAAAGCCTCCTCCTTGTCCACACTGTAAGAAATAAAATATCTTCCCATCTGGGTGCCGCCGTTCCATCTTATTTTCAGCAAAGAAGAGGAAAAGAGTCAATAAAAAGAAGTATTGTTTTCATCCAAACTTAATTGTTTCTTGTCCTACACTCCCTTAAAAAAGGAAAAGAAAAAAGATAATTTTAAAGGGTGAATTCTTTTAAACTTAATTTTTTTAGTGTCCATATTTATGCTGCAGACTGGCGAGGGATGAGCTACAAACTGTAAATCCCACAGCAGGGTGAGAGAGTTCCGAGAGCCATCCTCAGCAGAGCCGCTGGATAAGTTGGTTAACATGGAATTATGGAATGGTTTGTGTTGGAAGGGACCTTAAAGCTCAGCCTGTTCCACCCCCCTGCCATGGGCAGGGACACCTTCTACCATCCCAGGTTGCTCCAAGCCCCATCCAACCTGGCCTTGGACACTTCCAGGGATGGGGCAGCCACAGCTTCTCTGGGCACCCTGTGCCAGGGCATCACCACCCTCACAGGGAGGAATTCCTTCCCAATATCCCATCTAAACCTGCAATCCTACTCTGAATTTGTCTCAGAGGAGCCTGTGGCATTTCTGAAGACCCCACGGCTCTCCATACCCTCTGTGAGAAGTTCATGTTGCACAAGTGCTGCTAATTTTTAATCTTGCAGCCCTGCCTGCCCTGATGCCTTGAGTTAAAAGGGAGACTGATCTGAAAAATCACCTGCAGCAGCTGAATTGCTGCTGCTGCTTTAGGGCTCATTAGGGCTCTCAATTTAGGAGAAAGCTTTAAAAGCCAAATAAAGGATGCCCAGAGAAATTCCCTCGGTGGAGATCAGCCCTTGGCAATGTCAGTGTCCCGTTGCCCCTTGGGGGAAATGCTGATTTCTGACTCTCCTGCCTTTAGGATTGGTGTCAGAAGGGGCTGGAGCTGAGTTTTGGGGTCTATTGGTCATATGTGGATGGCGCTGGAGCACTTGATCAAGATATAACACCATCAAAAATGGTGTAATATGCATTTCAGGTGATTTGCTTGGAAGGGAGAGCTATGATTACCTGCTCTGACCTCTTGCCTGCTGAAATAGGAAACAGGATTTTCAGTCGTAATTTCTTCTTCAAGTCTAATACTCATGCTAACGCTAAAGCTCAATTTCTAAAAAGAAAAATCCACTATAAGTTACAAAAGTTCTTGATTTAATAGTTGCAAGGATGGAGAATCCATCACGGAGTTAGTTAAGCAGATTAAATAGTTAACAGCAGAGTCTTGCAAATGTATTCCTTAATTTCTTCTCTAAATTAGAGCTCTGCAAATAATTGATATTTTGGTTCACTGGGCAAATTAAAAATAAAAAAGAAAGAGACTGATAAGGAAAGAAAACATTTTGGCATGAACGAACGGCTCAGTTTGTGAACTAAAACGCCACTACAAAGGTCCGAAAAATGTGAAGTCTAATTATAGCAGCCCAGAACTGGAGTAACGAGGGATTAGAGAGCGTGACTGATAATGCTCTGATAGGCATGATGTGCACAGCCCTTCACAGAGCGACAAAATCCTACGTGAGACGTCTGTGGGATTGCGCAAAGGACAAGAAACGTTTGAAAATGGGATTTGAAGGCGGAGAAGAGCCGGCGAACGCGTGGCTCTGCTGGCGATGGAGCTTTTTATGCCTGCTCTGAGCAGGGACAAGGTAATTACCTGGCTGAAGTGCACACGCCAAGAGGTTGCCGGCAGGAGGAGAAATCCTGATCTAAAAGTGGAGCTTAATGCTCTGGGTTGCTGGGCAGCTGGGCCCTGCTGGGTGTTGGTTGGTTCTGAGCACGTGGCTTTTGGCTTGCTGCCCACAGTGTGGGGAAAGAGCAGGACACTTCCAACCCGGAGTCCAGGGGTGCAGTTAGAGAGATTTAGGGCTAAGATGGGAGAGGGGAATAGAGACAGACTCTGGAAGAGGCAACCTTTTCCAGTGGGTGAAGCAGATCTTGAGCACAGCAGCTGGCTTAATTTCTTTACTATTATCATTATTATTATTATCATTATTAGGAAAAGAAGATCCAGAGTGTTCAGTCCTCAGCACAGGAAGGCCATGGAGCTGTTGGAGCGAGTCCAGAGGAAGCACCACGATGATCAGAGGGATGGAGCAGCTCTGCTGGGAGGAAAGGCTGGGAGAATTGGGGTTGTTCAGCCTGGAGAAGAGAAGCCTTGGGGTGACCAAACTGTGACCTTCCAGGACCTGAAGGGGACCTGCCAAAAAATGGAGAGAGACTTTTCGCAAAGGCCTGGAGTGACAGGACAAGGGAGAATGGATTCAAACTGAGAATGCGATATGTTTAGATGCGATATTGTGAAGAAATTCTTCCCTGTGAGGATGGGGAGGCCCTGGCACAGGGTGCCCAGAGAAGCTGTGGCTGCCCCTGGATCCCTGGAAGTGTCCAAGGCCAGGTTGGACGGGGCTTGGAGCAACCTGGGACAGTGGAAGGTGTCCCTGCCCATGACAGGAGGTGGAATTAAATAATCTCTAAGGTCCCTTCCAACACAAACCATTCCATGATCCCATGATTTTTTGTGATGATTATTTTATGATCTTAATATTTCTCCAATGGCAGTGAGGGTGGTTTTCCAGAGGGACTGGTGGAGGCTGTTCGTCCTCCCTCCATCTCCTTTTTCTGCTGTTCACCCTGTGTGTGCTGCCCCTTGCCTGGCAGAAAACATGAGCTTTGGTGCCTCTTTCCTTCTATACCTCTCTCCTCCACCAAGTGCATTTTGGCTGCATCGTACTCAGTGTTTCATATACATCAAAAAGAAAAAGAGGTCAATTTTCTTGGAAAACAGCACCTTTCCAGTAATACCTCAAAAAAGTTTCCAAAATGTCGTCCTTTTTGCAGATGTTGAACTGATTCATTGGTTATTCCAGCCAAGGGAGAAAAAAAAGAGTTATTTTTTCCATTTCTTTCTACAATTCTGGGTCCTTTTAGTTTCTGTTTCTGAACCTGTTATTCCTGTCCTTCCATCATGTGAAGGAGCCTTGAGATTCCTTGCAGGTCAGTGATGGTTATGCTGCTTTTCCCCCTTCTTTTACTCCATCCTTTTAAAATACAGCCCTCTAGACTCGTTTATCTTGTTGGAAGCAGGTTAAAAAAAAAACAATAAACGCAATGAGTGGGAAAATCTCCCGCAAACTCACCTAATAACTTTTCAACTGGTCAAACTCTGCCGTGGCCAGCAACTCTGTTATGCTCAGAAGTGACAACTTTAAAACGAAGCTCTGAAACATTTCATTCCTCCCCCAGACATTCCTCTGCCTCTGCTGCAGGTGCGTAATGAATGTCCTTTGGGGCCAACGGGCCGTGATTGAATGAAATACCAGTAAAGCAAATGGAATGAAAATTTATAACTTCAGCTGAAGGGCTAAAGATCCCCAGGAAAAAAGGATAAATATCCTGTGTGGAGAGAAAACATAAGCACTGCACATTCACCAAAGGCTGGTTATGCTTTCCAGGTGTGTCCAGCTGTGTAAGGTTTTGTGCCGCAGCAAAAATTAGGATTTACGTGATAATTAGCATATCACCAGCAAGCCTCTCAATGCCATCACAGCTCTTCCAGCCCCAGTAATATATTCATGGATTCCAAAACTAATTTAAATGATATTCCCATGCAGCGGATGTAGGGTTTGTGGGATGACATTGCATCGCTTTTTGGGGCACCCCTGGTTCTGAACGAGGGAGGATGAGGAAGGAAGGAAAGAGAGAATTGCACACAGCAAAAAATAACAATGAACACTGAGTTCAGGGCATTGTTGGAAGATTTCCATCTGATGGGATGAGGAATGGAGGAAAATGGATCTGGAGGTTTTCCAGTTCTGCTGTTGCCTCCTCTCACCCCACAGAACCAGGAGCTTGGCCTAGGGAAAGCCCAGGGCAGAGGTTTGTCCCTAGGGCAGCCAGCAAGGAGGTGATGTCCCGCTGCAAACTCAGACAGGAAAACTGTGGAAGTCAGAACGCTCAGCTGAGGGGAGGTTTTTATTGACGTCAGATAAAAGAGATGGGACCACTGCCAGCTAACAACAATTTATTACTTGAAAAATAAGAAATCAAATAAGGCATCAGTCTCAGAGGCTGTGGATTTAGAGTAGTAAATCATCCATAACTGAGGAGATAGTCACGAGTTTTCTGGTTACATGGCAATACAGAACTTTCTAGCCCAGTGGACAGTTAACACGAAGTTTCGTTTTGACTTTATAACCTATCACCCGTAGTACTTTCTACTGCGTTGCATCTGTCTTTCATCCAATAGTTTGTCAATGAACATAGACACATATACTTCTATTATAGCATCTAAATTCCTAACTATAAAATCTCATGATTATACTTAAAATCCCTCCACCATATTACCTAATACAGTTTCTTATTAACTTAAAGCATATTCTTACTTATAACTATGGAAACATAGGTTTATAATTTCTCTGCCTAATGCCTGTGTACTTTTATCATTACATCAACCCAAGCTCTTTCCAGGGCTGTAAATCGAACTCATTATTGCCCATGGAAGTTTCTACTTTTTCTGTTTCCCCCAGGTTTTACCCAGGGAATACATAAAAGCATCAAAAGCCTCTGCTTATCTCATCCAGGCCACTAAACGGGCAACACTAGGGGCGTTCCAAGCCTTTGGAGAAGAGCTCAGCAGCCTTCCAGGAAGTATTGATTACAGTAAACTGCATCTCCTGACAGGCTCATTCAGTGCCAAGTCAGTCATGAAGGAGTTGATGAAGCTGCCTGCTCCTCTTAGGCCGCCCAAAACAGTCCTGCAGGGTTTCTCTGGAAGAAATGAGAAAGCAGGCCCTGCTGCAAGGCCTAATGGATCTTTCTGACAGGGAAGGAATAAAATGTAGCTCTGGATTTACTACGGGAATTCTGCTGGAAACAAGGACTGAGTGTGAAGCTGCCCGGAAGATTCCAGCCAGGAAGGGCCACCTAACTCAATCCATCCACGGGCTGGGAAAAAAATCTGCCTTTCTTGTAAAGAGGATATTCCCAGCCCTCCTTTCCCAGCTGGATGAGATATTGGTGTCTTTGAAGGCTAAAATCAGATGTTTGTGGGAATACCTGAGAGTATCCAACGCCGCCAAACTGGGGGTTCCCTCCACCATGAGGCTCCACACCCTGATGCCCTGCAGCCCAAAAATACCAGAGTGGTGCAGCAGCTGAACTCATCCCCTGCCAAGGGAAGATTTAAGGAACAAAGAGGAAATTAAGTGCCAGCCTCTCCTTGATTTATTTGCTGATTGTCAGTTTCTTTGAGATGAAGGAGCTATTTTATGATGAGGATTGGCCCATTCTAGCTAAATGAAATCTCAATAGCGTTGTTCTCTTCCCCCGCCCAAAAAAAACCCGCATCCCAAAACAAAACAAAAAACTCACCTGGGTTTTATTTTAGGGCCAGTTGTTTGCTTTATTTCCCATGTCTGAGGCATTTTATTTCTTCTTTCATTCATCAGCTCTCTTCACCTTTATATTCTTCTAATACTTCAGAGCAGGATCAGGCAAATGGGATCGCTGTAACTGGAAAATTTTTTGGCAGTTGTCATACTGACCGTTAAAGAAAGGTACAAAAAAAGGTACAAAAATCCAAGGAGATATCTCAGCCAGCCATAAAAGAGCCAGTTCTCAAAGGATGGAAGGAATTGGGTGTGGGGACTGGGGATTTGTAAATCCTATAATTCAATCTCAGTGTATAGAAGTGAAAGTCTTATTTATTTTCCCTAAAAATGACAAGAACCTGAGGACAGTTTCCCTAAAATCTTGTGTGGCAGCAAAATTTTGTGGCTGCCCCTTTGCCAGGTGACGCACATCGTCTGAATGATTTTCCCACCTCAAGGAAGCATGGGAGCCATGAAATTCAGAGATTAATTCCCAAATCAAAGCTGGATAATAATCCTTTTGCCTGCATTGCCATCCTAGGATGGCCACCTGCTGTCCTTTGGGTGAGGGCGGCCTTTCAGACAGGTCTCTTTGAAGTTCACCCATCCTACAGCTGCTGGGGTCATGTTTGAAAGCAAATATTCACCTGAGAAATAAGTTGTGGGAATTTTTTTGACTGGCATGACCGTGGAGTGACCCTCAGGCTTGCTCACCATCACCGGTCAGGAAAAAGAGCTTCTACACCCCTTCCTTTCTATATCAACGGGATTAAAACTTCTTCCCTTTTCCTTCTTCAACCAGTGCTTCCTTCCCCTTTCCCCATCAAAATCTCTCTCTTCCTCACATGCCAGCTGAGTTAATATAAAAATCAGTGCCTGTTTTAAACTGGTTGTGTGAGGTGCTCATCTGCTTGAACACTTCTCCTCTCAACCCTGGCAAATCCTTGACTGTTTCTTTTTGCTCTCTCTTCAGATCAGAGTGAGTCATTTGCATTTTCATGGTGAGCAGCTTCCACGCTCCGTGAATCTTTACAGGGTGCAATAATGATGTTAAGGGTCTTTTCCAACCTAAATGATTCCATAATTATTCATGTCCTACCTGCTTTCCGCGCCTCTCTTTCCCTTCCCTTTTTCCCTGCCAAACCATTCCCTTCTCCCTCCCCCCGAAGGCACAAAAACCCACAATAATGTTTGTAGTGTCTCTACCAAGGCTGGTAAAGTTTGTTTTATGGCCTCTGGTCTTACAAAATGGTCTCCGAGTTGCAATTAAATCCTTGAAATTCACATGAGTGCTCGAAGGAACTGAGGGAAGTGGGAGATGCTGGGAATATTTCACCTAACAGAGGAAACAACTGACAAATGGGTTTTTGCTCTTGCTTTATTGCAGAGTGATTGTGAGAAGTGGGATCTACAGCACTGGCTTTAAACATGACAACAGTGGCAATTCATGCACAGGACCTCAGAGTGCCATTGAAGGGGGTCTCACCCCAGTGATTTTTCTGTTCTATCCCTCAGCTGCTGCTCTGCCGACCAAGTAGCAAGAGCTCATCTGGATTTTATTTGGTAAATATTAAACTAAACTGAGCTGTTTTTTCATTTTCCCTATCAAAGACTTTCAAACTCACGAGACAGGGAAACCTCACCCTGCCTTTGCTGTCTTTGGATTCTGTTTTCCCCTCATGGTGAACAGGAATGTGCTTCCCTCAGCTGCCATTCCAATGTTCCTGCTGTGGACGACACGGACAAAGCAGTGTGGGTTGACACAGGGGTGAGCAACCTCCCGTGCGTGACATGGCAGGTGATTTTTCCTTCATAAATTACAGAAGAGATGAAGTGTGAGATAGAAAACATGCAGCAGAGGCCAAAGAATTCAAATCGATCAAGATGTGCTGGGCCTGAGGGTGGTTAGAACTCGCTTTTCTGCAAAACAGGGATTTCTTTTGACTTTGAAGATCCTCAGGAGCTGCTGCAGAGAGCCTTTAGATGTTGTGGCTGCCAGCCCAGCCTCCCTGGTGCTGTAGGTGGAAGCTGTGTTTTACGGATCTCTCCAAGCTGTGCTCATTGTTCCCAAGAAAAATTTCGTGGCCCTTTTGGTTGTGGACACTTCATCCCTGGAAGTGTCCAAAGCCGGGTTGGACAGGGTTTGGAGCAACCTGGGATAGTGGAAGGTGTCCCTGCCCATGGCAGGAGGGCGGAATGAGAGATCTTCAAGGTCCCTTCCAACTCAAACCATTCCATGATTTTGTGATTGACATACCCACAGCCTCTAGCTTGGATTCTGGAGTCAGATATTCCCTTTTCCATGGCTGGGCTTCCTCAGCAAGGGAAATATTGGTTTTTTTCCAAATCTGAAAACCTGAGGGGAAAAAAAAAAGGGAACAAGCAAGGATTCCCAAAGTGTGGTCTATTGTCTAGATCTCCACACTGGATGCAGTTTTCCCTCTGATCTCTGCAAGAATAAATTCTGTATCCTTCCCTAAGGTAGTTACTCTACTCCAGGGACAGGAAGAACACAGGTCTGATTCACTATGGCAAAACATAACTTGGTTTGAGAGTGATTTTTTTTTTTTCTGTTTTTATTTTCTCCCTGGAGGAGAGCTGGCTGCACTCACTAAGTTTCTGCATGATGGAATTTTACAGGAATTCTATCACTGGGAATCCAGTGATCGCAGTGTGGTCAACAGGTACCAAAGGGCTGGAAAATTGACTACATGAAAATGGACTTTGCCAATACACTGAGCTGCAAAAATCCCAGATTCCTGCATGCGGGTCATTCCTGCTCTCTGAAATTTGGAAATGAAAAAACCAGCTTTCAAATATCAAATATCAGGCGACAATCCCGTTGAGCAAAAACTGGAACTTATCAAAGAAGGACATAATAAAATAATTGTAGCCACACACTAAGAACAAATTGATAAACAAAGAAAAACAACCAGAAAGAGAAGTTTCGAGGGTGTTTTTCCCTGTTGAGAATGGTTGCAAGCAGTTAATTTTTAACATTTTTGTGACTGGATTTGAGCAGCAGAGACTAAAAGAAGAATGTAGGTTGATTCTGGAGAAGGATTAGCATAGTGAATCAATTATTGAGGAACCTTTTATAATAGCACTGAGCTCTTTTTCCATCTTTAGATTTCGAAAGTGCTCTGTGCATGTAAGAAAAACCCAGCGTTTTAGGAAGCTCACAATGGGATTTTCAGCTGTGATGCCCTGGATCTATCACTTGATCTTGCAGTTCACATCCCTGTTGCACATCTCCATCAAATCCTTGAATAACTTCTGGCAATAAGAGAATATTTTTCTGCTATACTCTGTGATTCCCGTTTTACCCCCGAAAATGAGCATCAGGGAGCCACATTTCTTCTTGCTCTTAAGTGGTTTTAACCACACTTCAAAGTCAGGTCAGGTAGAGCCATACTATTACCTTTCCCTGGCCCCAGAATAATTGCATCTCATGCTTCAATCTGCGTGTAATAGCACCTCACAGATCAACTTGGAAATGTAAAACAGGGTGGCCCTTCTGCTCCAGGAACTCTTCTCTTGGCATTGATGTGTGGGGTTATTCAAGATGCTAAACTTGCCAGAAGAGCCAGTATAGATGTTGATAATAAATGGCAGAAATTTAAAGCTACTCCTTTCTCATAATTCTGCCTCTATGCCGTGCACACAAATTAGGGCAATGACATCCACAATGTAAACTAAAAAAAGCAGAGATTTAGACTGGATATTAGGAAGGAATTCTTCCCTGGGAGGGTGGTGAGGCCCTGGCACAGGGTGCCCGGAGAAGCTGTGGCTGCCCCATCCCTGGAAGTGTCCAAGGCCAGGTTGGATGGGGCTTGGAGCAACCTGGGATGGTGGAAGGTGTCCCTGCCCATGGCAGAGGGGTTGGAACCAGATGGACTTCAAAGTCCCTTTCAACCCAAGCCTTCCTGGATTGATTCTGTGATAGAGTTACAGAAGATCCATGTAAACTCCAGGAAACGGAGTCTTCAGCAGTATGATAATGACTTACCTAAATATCCCGGGAACATGGTAGTCTGGCTTTCATGGCAAAAGAGTGGCAATTAAACCAGAGAAATAATCAAACTAAAGAGATTTATTAAATGGTGTTGACATAGTCGGTGGCAGAGATGAGAACTTCTACCTCACCCACGCCAGGACCAGGAGGACCATAAAGCTGGCTGGCATTTTCCAGGAAGTCCTTCTTTTAACCCCATTTTCATAGAATCATGAATGTTGGAAAAGACCTCCAAGATCTAATCTAAACCCATCCCCACTTTGTCACCCAGACCAGAGCACTGAGCGCCACATCCCGTCACTCCTTGAACACCTCCAGGGATGAGGACTCCACCACCTCCCTGGACAGTGTCTTCCAATACTTGACCATCCTTTCCATGCAGAAATTCTTCCTCATGTCCAACCTGAGCCTCCCCTGGCACAACCTGAGGACATTTCCTCTTGTCCTGTCCCTTGTTCCCCGGGAGAAGAACCTGACCTCGCATTGCTACAACCTCCTCTCTGGGAGTTTTAGAGAGCAGTAAGGTCTCCCCTGAGCCTTCTTTTCTCCAGGTTGAACCCCCTCACCTCCCTCAGCCGCTCCTCACATGATTTATTCCCTAGACCCTTTCCCAGCTCCGTTCACTTCTCTGGACACGCTCCAGCTCCTCAATATTGAATTTTTGGCCCACACCTGGACACAGCACTCGAGGTGTGGCCTCACCAGTGCCCAGCACAGAGGGACAATCACTGTCCTGGCCCTGCTGCCCGTGCTATTTTGGATACAGTGTATTTTATGATAGTTTATTGCCTTGCATGTGTTCCTGGATATTTACTTAATCTGCATCTCTATAAATCAATGTTCTTTGTGCAATTTTCTTGGGAGACTTTCACTCTCCTTTACATTCTTTCCCCCATAATTTACTTTAAAGCATATTTCATGCCAACCCTCTGTCTGCTACTACTCATTCTCCAAAGTCGCACATATTTTGGGAAAAAAAAATATTCCATGCAGGAACTGACAAAATTTCTCAGAGTTGATCCTGGACATGACTGGCACCCACCTTGCAGTGGTGTTTGTCTGTTCTTACAAATAGAATTAAAATATCTTTTTCTAGTATAAGCAGCATCTCTTCATCAGTTCTAACATCTCTCTGGTCATTTTAAAACTCATTAATGAGATTCAAATGGAGCTTGAAAAGGCAGCAACACCACGGTGAACACATGCAAGGAAAGATCTTCGACATCCTGAGCTCTCATCTCAACAAACCCAAATTAGCTGTTTATTCGGGAGCTTTGTCTGCCCACAGTCAGCTACTGATGAGGTATTAATATTTCTGCTTTCCATTTAGGTCACAGAATGACTTTTTTTCAAGAAAAATCAAGGGAAAAAAAGCAATAGTGTATTGGGAAAGTATGACTGGAAGATGTCTGAAGCATCTCAGTGTCCACACTATGAAATCTGTGGAGTTTGGTCTTTCGGACAACTCTTGGCATCTCTGGTTTCACATCACTACAAAGAGTCTTTTCAGGCATAGAAATTTGCACGAGTAAACAGGAAATGCCTCTGCAGAGACATCAACCAAGACATTGCAAATGTCTATTGGCAGAAGCATCCTGAAATCACTCAGCTGAAGATTTCCACTCACAATTGAAGATATTTATTGCCACTTCCAGTTTCAGACCTGGGACAAGTGAAAGCAAAGAGGGGATATGACAGCGCTTTGGCCTTGACAGGTCACTTCAGAAGTGGCCCACACTGAGAGTTTTGATGCAGATCCCACTGAAATCTGTGGAAATCTTTCCATCCAATTAATTACACTTCATGGCAGATTGAGAGGCCTTTGTCACAGGCAGGTCAGCACTTGGCACGAGTGTTGATTTACCTGGGCCAGCAGCCAAGGGTTCCTATTTTAGCTGATGCCGCATTAAAACCTTTTCCAATGTGTTCCACAGCTCAGGGATTTTCTAAGCCCCAGTGCGTGGTCCCACCGAAACTGAGGCTGGAGTGGTGTTTGGTCAAAGGTTGGGCTTGATGATCTTGGAGGTCTTTTCCAACCTTAATGATTCCATGATTGTGGGTGATTGTGGTCTATTTCAAAACCTGTTTGAGCTTCCAGCACACCTCATACCCCCATCTTCCTTGCTTTTCTTGGCCAGGTGGTGTCTTCCAGGTTTTAGATCCAATCCAAAATGCAAATCTCGTTATCCTTGCTCACATCTGGTTGAAGGTGGGCTCTGAGAGGGGGAGTATGGGACGCTGTACAAGCCTTTCAGTGCTCAGAGGGGGCCTGTAAGGAAAATAGGCCCAAGTTGTTGCAGGGATCGATGAGATGGGACAAAGGGCGATGGTTTTAAACTAAAAAATAAAAAGGAAATTTAGACTAGAAATAAGGAATGATTTTTTTGCAATAAGGGTGGTGATACCCTGGAACAGGTTGCCCAGAAAGGTGGTCCAATGCCCCATCCCTGGCAGTGTTCAAGGCCGGGTTGGACAGGGCTTGGAGCAACCTGGTCTAGTTGAAGATGTCCCTGCTCACTGCAGGAGGGTTGGACTGGATGACCTTTAAATGTCCTTTCCAACGCAAAACATTCTGCGATTCCCTCATTCTGTGTTCTCGTAAAGCAACCTTCCTCCCACAGTGTTTTAGGATGATTATTTTCACACAGATTCGAAAATATTTCTTGTTCTTAAAACTCAGGATAAATTCTGCCCCTTGGAAAACTCTCCGTGCTCTTGCTCCACTGCTGAGACTTCTCAAACTCAGTGCAGTCCCACCCTTCTCTGTAATTGAGCCAGGCACCCGTAAAGAGAAGACAACAGGTAAAACAATCAAGTGGCAAAAGAATCTTTGTATGGGGTTGGCAGCAATGACTTGGCTGGAGTTGGTTGTTCACTGGCACGTCCTGATCTACCTGAACAGTTCCCTTTGACTCACCTTGGACTTTGGCACTTGAAGCACTCCTGTATATTAAGCAGCAAGACTCTGCAGCTATTTCTTTTTAAGTATAAGTTCGACTGCATGACCTTAATAGAAAACTGCCAACAAAAGCACAAAAAAAGTTTAATTGAATTAAGTCTAAATAATATGATCTTGAAGTTTTAATACACACTTATCTATTGACATTGTCCCGCAGCTGGAATAAAAGAACAAAGTCCTTGTTCTGCTCTTCTGCAGAGCAGGCAAATTCATAATGAACAGCAAAAGGAATCTGAAAGGCAAAGTCTTCATGCAATGTTTAATCCAACAGTGGAAAGTGAACATCAAAGGTTCTGCTACCAAAGTGGAGGGATAATCATAGAATGGGGAGTTTGGTTCCCAACGAGGAAACACCCAGGGCATGTGGTCCTTATTTCATGTATGACAGTGGTAAATGCTATAACAGTGTCCTGTGGGTGCATTTTGTTGTCTCAGCACAGGTCTGATGTATATTTAGGATTATCTTCCTTGACAGAGGAGGGAGGAGTGTTTGGAAGGGGATTTTGGTGCTTTTGAAGGCTAAGGAGCCCTTTGAATATTGTGGCAACACCAAACGTCCCCTTGTTCTGATAGGATATTGTGTGATGTGCGTGTGGTACAATTGCCTGAACCATTTTAGTATTACCCATATAAACATGTACATCACAACTTTATGGAGTCTTCAGCTCCATATATCTCATCTTTCCAGTCCTTCCCATGAGAGATCTGTGTCCCCCTTTTTGCTGCTGGAAGACCATCAGCCTTTAGAGAAGTTGGGTGAGGGTTGGCCATTCACCATCTCTTCTGCCAGAACTTGGTGAATAAATGAGTGGAAGGCAGACACAAAACAAACAAGAGGATATGATTTTTAAAGAAGCTTTTGTTGTGGTTTAACCCCAGCCAACAACTGAACCCCATCCAGCTGCTCGCTCTCACCTCCTTCGGAGGGAGAAAAGAATCAAAGGGGTAAAAGTGTGAAATTGTCAGGTTGAAATAAAGACAATTTAATAGGTCAAGCAAAAGCTGCAAGATGGCAATTTGGGTTCAAATCATCCTTTGAGGCCAAATGAACACTAAGAAAAATTCCTGTTGCAGCTTAATAAATTGGCAAGTTACAACGGTCTCAAGTATGGAACTAAAAATCATTGGAAAATGGAAGAAAATTGAGGATGCATTGTCTCTGCCTGCTCTGTTCTTACTCTTTCCCAAACATTCAAGTTTAACTGATTTTGGAGCCAGGCTTTGCTTGTTCTGAACCTGTTCCTCTGCACTTCTGTCCTCATGACTCCAACCCATACCTGTGTGAATACTGTGCCCTGGCGAGGTGGTTGAAACTTAATCCTTTTTTTATGATTAATTTCTGTAGGAACTGTGGGGAACTGCTATTTGTTAATACACACATTTCCCCGTGCTGCTCCTTCAGAGCTCAGGCAGTTGGAAATCAAATAATAAAAGTTAACATGAAGAGATTATTACAGCCCTTATAAGGACTTGGGGGAAATTATCATGCAAACAGATGGTGCTCTGAAAAAGTGTTAAAAATACTGCAGAATAATTTGTCTGGTTGACAAAAAGAATCGATATTAAAGAAATAGAAAGATAAAATGATGTTAGAGAGAGATGAGCAAATCTTTTTAAATCCCTCATGAAGCTGCAGCATTCCCAACATATTCCTTCTGATTTTTGCTCTGCTCTCTTCTTCATTTATGACTTTTTCATTTATGATCTCAGACTCCACTAATAATGGAAAAATTACTGAAGTTTTATTAGGCAGTTGGGAACTTGGTTATCAGAACCGGGTTTTCTGACTCCCTGTCTGGAATTCCATTCTCAGGTATTGCCCTCTGTGCTTTTCCATAATCACCTTTCCTTACCTTCCCATTTTCTTGTACATGGCTCAGTGATTGGTCTGGAACATGATCCCTGACGTCCAGGCTAAAACCATTTGGATCAGCTCGTGGGTGTGACGTCAAATGGCACAGAGCAATCCTTGGTTTCAGCTGAAATCCTGGGCTCCCACTTCCACTGGCAGAGAAACGGATGGAGGAAGATGCAGCTCTCCTTCATTCGTCGATGGGACAACAGAATCCATCTGGCTGGAGAGATTCCCCTCTATCAATCATCTGGTGGTGTATGATCAGAAGGAAAAATCACAGAATCCTCGAATGGTTTGGGTTGGAAGGCACCTTAAAGATCATCTCATTCCAACCCCCTTCCATGAGCAGGGACACCTTCCACCAGGCCAGGTTGCTCAGAGCCCCTTCCAGCCTGGCCGGATGAATAAATAACTAAACAAATACCTGTTCCCACTCAAGTTATAACAGCAGGAACCTCAAGATGTGTTTGACCTATTCCCTGGACAGTCCTACCTCATAAACCGGAGGACAAATGATGACCAGAGTCAAAATTCTAATTCCAGGAAATATCAGTGCCCAGAAATCAGACCCAAATATTCAACACAGCTTGAGTGGATTTTCACTGAGTGGGCTCAGTCCGGCGTAATCCTTTAGATTTATGGAATTAGTGATAGGACAAGGCTTTAAACTGAAAGAGCACAGAATTAAGTTAGATATTAGGAAAAAACCCTTTCCTGTGAGGGTGGAGAGACACTTGAAGAAGTTTTCCAGAGAAGCTGTGGCTGCCCCATCCCTGGAAGAGTTAAAGGCCCTGAGCAACCTTGTCTGGTAGATGTCCCTGCCCAAAAGAGTTGCAACTGGACAGTCTCGAAGATCCCTTCCAACTCAACCCATTCTCTGACTCTGTGATAATTCTCTCTCTTGCTGGATTCTGCTGCTGAACTCACTTTCCTTCCATGTAATCTTCATTTTATTTCTCTTCCTCTCCATGTTTTCTGACTGAGATCACCCCCTTGACTCACCTCCTTGCACTTCCAGCTCGAGAGGAGAAAATTAATGTGCACCTTCCTGCATCTCTATGTGCACATCTTTCCCATCGCCAGGTGTCAGAGACAATTACCTTCCTGGGCAAACAATGTCCACCTTTAATCAATTTCCACCAAATTAATTTCTACAAGTGTTGCATTATTACCAAGGAGGGAGATGAACAAAGGGAACGAAGACAGGCAGAAAATCCCAGGACACCCGTGCCTTGCTCCGAGAGGCAAACATAATTAATTGTAGTGGTTTGATTTCTGCACTTTCTCCTTGCCCCTGTGTCAAAACCCAGGTGCTTTAACTGGCACGTTAATTAGTTCTGTGTTCGTAAATGGAGGCACCACGATTGTTAAAGGCATAAAAGTGCAAGAGCAAAATGCTGCTGCCCTGGGCCAGCTGACAATTACCTGCCAGAATTAAACAGATCTGCCTGTAAAACAGAGATCTGAGGAGGATAAACCTCGTGGGGTCCAGGGCTCACTTGTTCCTTTGGGTTCCCGTCATAATTCCTTAGTCACGACTGATGTTGTGACTGATTCCTGATGTTACCTCAGAACAACATGAGGGGAACTTTCCCATCGCTGACCTGCCACTGATTTAACTTGTGGCTGTTTCCCAAACTCATATGGACCGGGAGCATGGCCAATATGTGGATACCAGAGGTTTTTTATTAATGTTTATTAATTAGACTCCACGGCTGATGGATTCCCCTAAGCTCCCTTTGAATCCTGTTCAATGTGCGGCACAAGCGGCAAAGCATCCCAGAGACAGGAGAAGGGGGAATGGCTTTAAGAGGAAGAAGGGTAGATTTAGATGGGATAATGGAAAGAAATTCTTCCCCGTGCGGGTGGTGAGGCCCTGGCACTGGTTGTGCAAGAATTCTGTGGCTGCTTCATCCCTGGAAGTGTTCAAGGCTGGGTTGGATGGGGCTTGGAGCAACCTGGGAGAGTGGAAGGGTTGGAACGTGGTGGTCTTTGAGGTCCTTTCCAACCCAAACCATTCCATGATTCTATGAAATAGGAGAAGAATTCCTGCAGTTATCTTTGTCCTCACCATGACCACAAGTTGAAGAAATCACTTTTATGAACATCTGGGGAACTGGGACAGCAAAGTCTTCATTTTGCCTTGACACTGTTCCTACAAAGGTTCTCTGGCAAGGCAATAAACTGAATTAGTGCCCTGTTTACTTTTGATACCTCTGATATCCAAATCCATCAATTCTCCCACCATGAAGAAGATGTTCACAACATCCTCTCTAAGCGCAGGCAAATGAAACTAAAATTGTTTGGGATGACAATGACCAGATGAATTTTTGTTTTAATTCAAGAGGACTCTGCACTGACAGAGACAAGAACATCTGCTAGAACGTTAAAATATATTTTCCTAAAGTGTAGGTTTAATTAGAAAAGTTGAGCTGGTATGAAAAGGGAAGCTTCACCAGTTCCTGTATTTGTGAGGGTAGACTAAAACAAACTGAGAATCTTATTCACAATTTTTAATATCTCTGCTTTTCATGCAACTCACTGCTCATTCTTCAAACAGAAATATAATTGAAAAGGAGCAATGTCTTTCTCTTTTCACAGTGATGATGGAGTAAAAGCCATAGGATTTTTAAGGCACCCTATACAGAGATCCTACAGGGTTTTCCTGGTGAACTCTCCCATCAGTATGGAAATGAAAACTTTAAATTCATTTGGTTTTCACAATGGGAAAACATCAGTCTCATGGCATCGAGGCTTTATGAAGTATGCAAGGATTTACTTGCTAAGAGCCAAACTGGAGTGATATTATATATTTACTAAGGATAAAATATCCCCTTGGAAATGAACGATTCCATCCTTTGAAAATCTGAGTGAGGGCAGGAGGTATCATAAGGAAATCTAATATTGTAGTGAAAAATGCAGAAAATACTAGTGCCATCTATTGACATGAAAATATAAAGGTGGAAAAGAAGCTGGGCTCATCTGCCTGGATCCAAACAAGCAGAGAGGAGGCTGTTTTTTTAATCACATCAAGTTAAGATATTTGTAAATATGCAGGTTTATGTTTAGTCTCTTTAATGATGTTGTATTTTGGGTAAATATGTTGACTTTCAAATTAATCACTGTTGTAATCAAGCTGCAGCGAGAGATGGGGATTTGCCTGTAATGGGAATTAGGAGTCATTGCTGAGTGGATAAATGCTGGCATTCTGACTAATGCTCTTAAACAGGTTTGCAATGTCATCACAGGCTGGATCCGGGCTAGGAAGTGGCTTTAAATCTCCCATGGAATAAAAAGTGGAAGGTTTTCTAGTTCCTAGATCTTGCCTAGCTTTCCACTGGAAAGTATTTCCATGCCTGTGTCAGGACGGAAGGAAAGAGGGATTTCCATTCCGAGCGAGTCAGCGGGAGGCAGCCGGCCCAGATGGGCACCTGACCCTGAAATCCAAATATCTCATTTCAGTGTTGGGGAGTCTGGATTAGCACCAAACGATCCTCTACTTTTCAAATTCAAATGAATCCCTCTCCCTGCATTCCCACTTTGTCAACAGAGCAAATCAGACTCCATGGGCTTGGGTCATCATTTGGCAAAGCAGGACTTTCCCAGTCCAGAACAAAAGGCCCCGTTCAGGATATGGGAGTGTTGAGCTCTCTGCCTTTGGAAAACCAACTCCGGGAGCTGCACTCAGAAGCCACCTCGGGATGATACCAGGATGAGAGGCGGGAAGGGAATTATGGATGTCACACTGACGTCAGGCTGTAATGTGCACCCATGGAGGGAAGTCCCTGCCACCACTAAGTTATTTCAGGAGTTGTTGTGTCGGCAAATAATTCCTTTCTGCAGAAAAATGCGATGTGTGATAGCAAAATCCTTTGGTTTTGGGAAGGAGCTTAATTATTGTGTCCTTTATAAACAGAAAATTAAAGCTTGAAAGGACTTTGGGATATAACATGGAGCACTGAAATCATCCATGATTTCATATGGAGCCACTACATTCTGATGGAGGCAGCACTTATTTTTTGCCAAGAAAAAATTAAGAATTCTGAGCAATGCTGAATATCTTTTCCTTCCACAACTATTTTCCATGCTAGAGGGACTTGGAGAATGTTCAGTGCAAAGTGGTTATCAGGAAAAAAAGTGCTACAAAAGGCTGGTACCTGGAACTGACCATGTACAGGAAAATATTTGAGCCCAATCTGTGATACTTTATCTGTGTGATAAAAGATGAAGTCCTGACTCCAGTGTCAGTGACTTGGAACTTTCTATACTTCCCTCCTAAAGGCAAAAAATCCCAAAAATTGAGAATTTTTTTTCCTCTCCTTACATCAGTTTAAAAAAAATAAATAATTCTAAAAGTCCCACTGCATTATTTTAATA
The DNA here is from genome assembly GCA_013389985.1 of Dryoscopus gambensis. NCBI lineage: Eukaryota > Metazoa > Chordata > Aves > Passeriformes > Malaconotidae > Dryoscopus > Dryoscopus gambensis. The sequence continues at coordinate 199,233 of WEIT01038541.1, read as the reverse complement.
AACCAAATGAGCCTTTGTCGAGAGAGAAAAGGAGAGAGGGAGAAAAAAAAACTGAGAGAAAACCTGGATGTTATTTCAATATTGACATTATTTAAAAACTTACGTGGAGGGAGGTAAAAGCCCTTTGCCGGGACTTTAGGAAGGGAGAATCAGGTTTTATCAGACTCATCCTGGTTACCGGCAGGATCTTGCAGCTCCTCACTCTGAACAAGTCTGAGCTTCCATTTCCCAGCCCAAAAGTGGTTGGAACAATGCCTCCTTTCACAGCGGGGATGTGGGATTTCTGTCCTTGGTGCTGCGCTTTGCCAGAGGCCCTGCTGGAAAACAAAGATTTGTATCCCCCAAAACGCTGTGACATTTTCACACTGTTCAAATACACTCTCTTAGGTACTTCAAGTCAGGACCTGCTTAAAGAAAACCTTAAAATGAATCTTACAGAGCTATTTTAAATAATTTTACACAGATATTTCAGTCTGTGTGTCAGCACTTTCCACCCATCTTGATTCTTGCGGCCCAGGACCACCACTCAGTGTTCTGTGTCTCTTTGCGCATTGGTCCCTGCAAATTCAGGAGGAATTATTTCCACTTCCCCAGCGTTCAGAAACACAGAGGAGAGGATCTAAACACCAACACACACTCGCACACAAACCCACTTTAATTTTACCTCCTTCAAGCCAAAATTCTGCACTCAGCTAAAGAAGGCTGAAGGTTTTCCTCTCTGGCTGGCTCTTCTTTTTGCCACCTCAATCCTCTTACTCTTTTCAATCTGCTTCAGAAGGTCTGATGGCAGTAGATCACAGGTAAACAACCTTAAAGAGAGAGGATGAATAACATAAAGAAGTGCACGAGTCGTTTGCCTGAGCAGAAAATGTAAATCAGAGTCAATGAAGAAAATAAAATATATCAGCTGAAAGAAACCCTGGCAAGGCAAAGCGTTTTTAAGATAAATCAGGCACAGGATGTGGTGTGCAAAGCCTCCTCCTCCATGGGAAACCCTGAAAAAGGATCACAGAATCAGGGAATGGTTGGAGTTCAAAGGGACCTTGAAGATCATCCCGTTCCAACCCCCTGCCATGGACAGGGACACCTCCCACTAGACCAGGCTGCTCCAAACCCCATCCAACACAGCCTTCAGCACTTCCAGGTTGTCCCTGCCCATGGGAGGGCTTGGAACTGGATGATCACAGAATCACAAAATCACAGAATATGCAGACTTGGAATGAACCCATCAGGATCATCAAGTCCAACTCCTGGCCCTACACAGGACACCCCAAGAATCCCACCCTGGGCCTCTTGAAGGTCCCTTCCACCCAAACCAGTCCTTGATTCTTTGATTTTTCCAAGAAATGCAGAATGCCCTGGAATAGAACAACGGTGACATTTGTAGATGAGTATTTTGGGAAGAGCCTTCAGCACAACTTCAGACCACCCAAATCTGTGTCTGAAGAACCCTCCTTGCTGTGGCTCTGCCCTTCCTCACCTCTCCTGTCTGATGCCTTGGTCTCCTGTTCTCCATCTCCATCCCTCTGCCATCCCCATTACACACCTCACTTCCCATGTTCTCCATGCCCGGCGAGCACCTAAACAGGAATTATTGCCGGAGGCAGCTGGGATGCAGATTGCTGGTGCTCAAACGCTGCTGCCTAAGTGACCTTTGGAAATCCGTGGGCATGAATTTTCCATTTCATTTCCCACGGGAAAATATTTACATATCATTGAGCAGGCTGAGCTTGCTGTTATCGTGTTGTCGCTGTGACTTACAAAACATTACCAAGAAGTAATAATAATAATAATAATAATAATAATAATGGTTATAACGACAACAACAAATCCCAGCTTTTGTTGGAATGGAAGCCTAACAGATGAGCTGTGGGAGCCTGGGGCACCACCATCAGAGCACAGCCGGAGCGGGTGCTTGTGGCATTCACCTCCCACTCACAGGTCCCCGTGTGCTGCCTGCTCCACCTCAGTTGTGGTAATTTATTCACCCACCTTTAGAAAAGAAGATGAAACCTCCTGGTAAGTTTGTGAATATCCAGTTTTAAACAAGGCAGCTGAAAAACTTTCTGAAGAAAGGAGGTTACTGGTAAACAACACTCCTCAATTTATACATGAGGGAGAGATTTATAATGTAAATGGAGGTGGGAGAGGGGAATAGAGGGTGACCTTCATCTCTCCAGCACCATAAAATTTCTTATTCACAGCACCAAAGAGGCCTGAACACCACTGTGTTTTCCTGTCCTCTTTTTCACACTGGTTTCTGTCAAATGTTAGAAGAGTGAAAGATAACACCAAAGAGGGGGGGAAAAAAAGGATTGCAAACATAGCACATTTGGTGACCCCCCATCTGCTGCTCTTGGCAAGAATCTCTCAGATCAGAGGGGGTTTTCTTGGTTGGACCCAGTGGTGAGAGGGAAAGAGTGGGAAGAGTTTTTCTGGGTATACTGAGAAGGGATACGACTTTCATTTTTGGCTGGAATTTGAGATTGAAATGTGTAACAAAGGGCTTGAAGGTACAAAAATCTTACAAAGAGGTGGCTAAAAAATCTACCAGTGGCGGCTCACCCATTTGGCCAGGATTGCTTTGGGTTTTCCTTTGCTTTGTGAGTGGGCTTGGGGTTCACATGTTTAGACCGGGAGTATTTTTATGTTCTGCTTTGTGAATACAGAGCATTGAGAAGTCCTGGAGCTGCCAAAGCTGCCATATTACAGCTATCAAATATCTCTTTATTAACCAATAATCACTATATTTTTAGTATTTCATGTTTAGAGATATCGTGAACCTGGAGTGACCTGGAGATCTTGAGACCCACTCAGAGCAGAGAAGCTGTAACATTCCAGCTATTCCAGCACTGAAATAGTTGCTGCAGCCAGGGAATATTCCTTGAGAGTGCGGCCTCGTTCATTTGCTTCCCCTTCTCCGTGCAAAATGTACATTTTATCATAACTTCAATAAAGCAAAAAGAAATCAAAATAATGTCTTTCTAGTTTAGACACCTAACATGAGGTTCGGGGAAAGAAGAATCTACAAAGTCACTCAGACAATTCCGTTTCCAAAAAGTGGGGTCCTGCTTGAGCAGGTCACATCTGCAGGAGAAGAATCATGAATTGCACAGATTCCCCCAGACGTCAAGGCAGAAATTACAGTTGTGCAGGACTGAGCCTCCCACTCCATCCAGCTGCTGCGCTGCCCTGGGGATGAAAGACCAGCTGGGTCACAGCTGTCAGAGGTTGGTTTATGACCAGTCTGGACTGGCCCCGATGCCTCACAGTTTTCCATGTGCTCTGAAAGAGCGGATAAGCATTGGAACAGGCTCCCAGGGAAGCGGTGCAATCGCCATCCCTGGAAGCCTTCAAAATTCCTTCTTGAAGGGGGTCCCATCATGCTCGAATTGCAAGAGCAGGAAGTACCTGAAGGAATCTGAAAAGTCCTGCTTTTCACAGGGGTGTGGGCAGAATTTCTTAAAAGGCAACATCCACATCTCTCACATGGATGAAACAGGGCAGGAAGTCATGGACTTCTGGAATGTGATGAACAGATGTCAGGAGAAGAGGTTTTGTCCTTTATTTCCTAAAAGGTATGATAGGACAAGGTGAAAAGGCTTTAAATTGAGAGAGGGCAGGGTTAGGTTGGATTTTGGGAAAATAATTCTTCCCTGTGAGGGTGGTGAGGCCCTGGCAGAAGTTTCCCAGAAAAGCTGTAGCTGTCCCATGCCTGGAAATGTTCAAAGACAGGTTGGACAGAGCTTGGAACAACGGCCTGGTTGTCCCTGCCCATGACGGGGTGGTTTGAACTATGCAGTCTTGAAGGTCCCTTCCAACCCCAACCATTCCATGATCCATCTTATCCTAAAATAGATGAGGACTCATGGTTTGGCCAGAGGAAGCACAGGGTGAATTCTTTGATTCTCTTGACTGCATCTCCGTGGTTGGTGCTCATGGTGGGAACACAATCAGCTGCCTCAGATGAAGAAACATCTGTTGTAGATACCTGAAATTTAGAGTCTACGTGGGAACCTCATCCTGAAAGGTCTCAGGGCTTCCTGAAAGATCTCAGGACTACCCAAAAGGTCTCGGGACCTCCTGGAAGGTCTCAGGACTTACACAAGTTGAGGTGGCATCTGCCCAGGAGCTTGAGTGTAACCTAAAAGGGAGAAGGACAGACTGGGGGTATGCGGGGGCAGGTGCACAGAGGGTCTGAATTCAGGGCAGAACTTTGGATACACTCAGGAATTCTTGTCCCAGAGAAGCTGAAGTGATGGAGAAAAGGGAGAAGGACAGACTGGGGGTATGCGGGGGCAGGTGCACAGAGGGTCTGAATTCAGGGCAGAACTTTGGATACACTCAGGAATTCTTGTCCCAGAGAAGCTGAAGTGATGGAGACTGAAAGCGCACCAAGAATGGTGCACCAGATGTTGTACCAGGGTTTGCACCAGATATTCTGCCTAAATTATGGAGACTCCTCAGGCACTCCAAAAAATGAAAACAGCACCAGGAGCCTTTGGAGGTTGCCCAGTTTGAGACCTTAAATAAGATGAGGACCTATCCCATGCATCACACGCAGTGAGTGACATCTGAGGAACAAGCAAAACAATCAAAAAGTCAGTGCCTTCAAATTTAATGCCCAGATTTGGGGCTTGACTCCTTCCTATTCAGAAGGAAAACTAAAACCCTTTTCATTCCCCATTGAAAGAGATGCAATTCAGGCACCCATTTAGAGTTAAAAATAAGATTAAATGGGCGTGTGGCGCTTTCGGCCTCTCCAGAGGAAATAAGTGGGGCAATCTCCACTCCTGTTCGCAAAGGCAACCATGCATCTTGCATGAGCTCAATGTCCCTGTCTCTTTCTTTCCAACTTTGCAAGTTATTGTGGAACTACTTAAATAGGGCACAGAAGAATCTAAATAAAGCACAGGAAAAAGTTTTACCTGAGAAAGGGGTGGCTGGATGTGACCCTTTGTAGTTTCCTTGCATTGTCTGTGGTGCCACAGCCAAATCCTCCGGAAGGTGAAGAGCACCTGAAGATCTGTGCCCAAGAAAGGTCAGAACTGGGAGAAAATGCTGCCTGCAGCCTTGCCTCAAGGTCCAGACTGAGCAGAGAAGTTCAAAATTCCCATTTGGCTTTGGAGCCTTCCCTGGGAGTGTCTACAAGAAGTTTGCTTTTTGAAGCTGAAACAGTTCTGTTACCCCGAGGTGTAATTGAACCCAGCAACCAACTGAGCCCCAGAAAAGCCATATATGAATTATGACTGTTCAGAAGCTTTTGGAAAGAGGGGTGTTTGTTTTCCTTTGAGGAAAATGGGCCTGTGGTAATTAAGCAATTAATTCACATAAAAATTATCCATTTTAAAAACATTTATGCTTAAGAATAATGACTTCCAGTAGCAGAAATCTCAAGAATCGGACTTAATACCCATTTCAAATTCATTGGCAATAGCACAGCAGGTTTCCTGGATGTGGTGAGCCAGGTTTTAAACAGTATTAGCAATTTCCTCAAAGTTATTTTTTTCCTGAAGTGACTTTCCCAAAGGACTTGTCAGATGAAGGAAAAAATAGAGGCAAAGCACCTAGAGAAGAATGAGTCTTTCTTGTTATATATATATGGCATTCCATGGAATGTAACTGCCTTTTTTTCTTGGAGTGGCCAATTGCTTGTATTCCCTAAAAAAATATACTCTGTCTGGGGACTGTTAGAAAATTCTTTCCCCAAACAACTGGAATTTTCTCGGGGCGCAGAGAGTTCCCCAAGATGAATCCAACAACCCAAAGCACTCTAATGTTGTGCCAACTCTAAAACTTCGTCAAGAATAAAAAAAAAAATTATCTAATAGGCGATTTTTTGGGAATTAAGTTGGCTTCTCTGGGGATCGTGCCTTTCATGGTGGATATTTGGGATGCTCAGGTCTCTCGATTCACTTTGTGATATGGTTTAATAAGCATGGCGGTATTCGTTCAAAGGTTGGACTCGAAAGTGTTTTCCAACCTTAACAATTACATAATTGCATTGTTCTGTAGTCAAAATTCCTTTTCTTTGTGGGATTTTCACTTCAGGCTCCTCACCTGAGCTCAGGAAGGAGCTGCCTACAACTGGGACCAAGGTACTGAATGCAGCAGTGCCAAAGGAGTTATCCATAAAAACTTCAAACTTCCAGGAACTCCTCTTTCTGCTGATGGTTGGCCGCGAGCAAATCTGTTTTGTGCCTCACTTCCTCTTTTAAATAGAATAATTCAGTCCAGACTCTCCTCATCAAACTGATACAAACACACGCAAGCTCTCAGTATAATTATTTCAAGGGGCTTCACCATTCCCTGCCACCCATTCCATTGCCTGTCTCCTTCCTTCTTTCCTGGTAGATGTCGCTGGAAAGACAAATTGATTTCAGCCCCCCTTTTCAGGACTCGGGAGGAGGCTGTGGTTGACAAGGAGCTAATTAGCCCTTCCAAGGTGAACCCAAGCGAAGGCAGTGGAGGAGAAGAGAGATGAGGGACTATTCTGAATGACAGCTTGGAGTGACAAGACAACTGAGGAGGAAGAGGCTGCAGCACTCACTTGTTGTCCACAAATTGTTCTCCCGTCTAATTCCCCAATATTGCCGTGTTGAGTTCAGAGAGTTACTGTCAATTAAACAATGTCTTGGCGAGGCGTTAAATTGCAAATTCTTGCTGATGGCTGCTCAAACCCAACTTTATAGCAGGTAGAAACAGCTATCCGGGCTCAGCAATCATTAAATATCTCAGGGAACAACACGTGCCCTCTCAAGGCTGAATTTTGAAGAGGGCAGCATCTGTAAAGCGGTCAGAATGAGAGTTACAGGGAATTGTGGGATCCAAACTTGCAGGAAACCAATAAATGTTTTCAATCCCTGCACCAGTCGTAAAAAAGACACAGAGATCCTGGAGAGATGCATTTCTTTATCAGTAACTGTCCTCATCTCTTCTGAACTTTTAGACAGCTGGGTAATAAAACTCAGGAAAAAAACTGAGAAGGCAAAATCTTCACTTTCTCCCGAGATGATTTGTGGAGAAACATTAAAATTCTTTCATGAATACTGTCAGAACAAAAAAATGATTTGTTTTTGAAAGATTTTCACCAGAACTTGCATCAAGGGGACAGGGGGAAATGGCCTTACATGGAAGCAGGGTAGGTTTAGATTGGATATTGGGAAGGAATTCTTCCTTGAGAGGGTGGGGAGGCCCTGGCACAGGTTGCCCAGAGAAGCTGTGGCTGCCCCATCCCTGGAAGTGTCCAAGGCCAGGCTGGATGGGGCTTGGAGCAACCTGGGATAGAGGAAATTGTTGTTGCCCATGGCAGGAGCTTGGAACCAGATGGACTTTCGGTCAACTTTTTATTCCACCAAGCCCTGAGCCTTAGGACAATTAAATCAAGTTTTCTAATGGGTCATTAATGCATTACAAGTCCCAGGCAGTCACATTCTGGCTGCCACCAGCTCATTTCTTGCCTGAGGTGGGTGGTACAAGAGCCTTGGTGGCATTTGCTGCAAAATAATTCACTAGGATTTGTCCTGAGGTTTCCTGAAGTTTCTGACAATCTCTTTCCTCTTTCACTCATTAGGTCTTATTCCTGAATTAGTTACTGCCATGAAAAGTCCTGGAGGTCTCCCCATGGCTGTGCCTCCGGGATCTTCTAGAGGCAGGATGTATTTTTATTCATCTGAGGTGAACGAACTAAAGGTCATGTCTGGATAATATTTTCTCATAACCAAGACCGTGAGTTCCCTGAATCATCCTTCTTGCCCTTACATGCGCTCTCGAGCAATCACCAGTGTCCTTCCCCTAATGATAATGGAAAACTTCCCTTTCCAGCATGGAAGCTTTCGGGATCTTCAAATAACACCTTTATCAGTCCCAAAACATACCACAGCAAATGAACAAACCAGCCATCTTAAGGGAGAGTTTAATGGAATATCGCACTATGAGATGCCTCTAGTGCCTGGTTTGTCCACTGGCCTTCCCTGTAGTTGTCCCTGTGGCACTGAAACACAGGTTCTAAATAGTTTTGAACCAAAGTTTGACCCCCAAATGTCATTTTCCCACAGAAAAGGCCGTTGTTTGATCCCTTTTGATCCATTTGATCCATTTCAATTTTCCTCTGACTGTTCTATCCCATGTTTATACCCCTGCAGCTTCATCTGCCAAATTGGATTTTCAGATTTGTTTCCCAGCACAAAAAGCCGCTGGTCAAATATTCCTGAGCTTTTCTCATTCTTCTGGTGGCGAAATGTGTGAGTGTTCAACAACTGGCACAGACCTGTGTCTGTAGGTTGTATCCCTTAATACATTCTCATTTGGGCCAAAATAAGAGAAGCGGGAGAGATTTCCAAAATCGCAAACTCATGAAATCACAGAACGGGTCAGGTTGGAAGGGGCCACAGTGGGGTCATCTGGTCCAACCTCCCTGCTCCAGCAGGGCCATCCCAGAGCACCTGGCACAGGATTGTGTCCAGACATTTCTGGACTATCTCCAGTGAGGGGGACTCCACACTCTCTCTGATCTCTGTTCAGCGCTTGGTCGCTGCACTGAAGTTCTTCCTCATGTCCAGGTGGAACTTCCTGGGCATCAGTTCCTGCCCGTTCCTCTTGTGCCATTGCTGGGCCCCACGGAGCAGAACCTGGGCCCTGCTCTGAGCCCTCCCTGCAGATGGGGACAGGCAGGGATGAGGTTTCCTCTCAGTTGTCTCTTCTCGAGGCTGAACAGGCCCAGCTCCCTCAGCCTTTCCTTATCAGAGATGCTCCAGTCCCAAATCATCTTCATGGACCCATTCCAGGATCTCCATGTCGCTCCTGTCCTGGGGAACCCGGAATTAGTCAGAGCACTGCAGATGTACCTCAGCAGGGCTGAGTACAGGGGCAGGATTACCTCCCTTGCCTGCTGGCAATGGTCTCCCCAGTGCACCCAGGATCCCACTGGGGTATCCTCAAAAATCCTCATCTTTCTCCACAGCTGTCCATCATCCTTGACCTGGCTGTTGCAGCACATTTGTTCTGTGCTGTCATTCCTTGATTATTTCTCTGGCACAGGGCAGTTTTCCACTCAGCTATCAAAAAGAGGAATACCATCTTCATCTACACTGATCCTCAGTGCCCACAGAGCAATAAAGATAGAAAACCGAGCCCAGAGTGGATACAAATTCAGGCTGCTTAATCTTCAGGAGGTGAGGGTCACCATCGCATCTCCAACCTCGCGGATCACCCAACCCTTTGGGTCCAGCAGAGCTGTTTAATTCTATTCCCGTGGATATGCCAGGGAAACGCAAAACCAGGGATGTCTGGATGGCCTCCAGCCCTCTTCAGATGACAGGACACATATGGAAGTGAGGGTGACCATGCTGAACATGGCAGCAGAGCTGCTCTCCTTAATTGCACCATCTGTCCTTGCAAGGCTGAGCGCCCCTGCTCACTGAACAGGGTCAATTTTTAAGCTCTGCTTGGGCAACTCGAGTTAATCTGGTCCAGGCACACGTGTGAGACTGACAAGGCTGGAAGCACGAGGATTGGACGGGTGGACAGCCTGGGGTTAACACAACCCATCTCCCAGTCTCTGATGGCTTCTTGTGCATTGTGAGGGGACACAATAACTGCTTGTTTTATTGGGAAAAACTGTTCGGAGGAGAGACACAACTTCACCAGGCCATGAGTGAGATGACCTGGAACTACCCAGACCTCAGAGTACAGGAGAACTGCGGTCACAAAGTCCCACAGTCACAGAATCATAGACTCATAGAATCATGGAATGTTTTGGATTGGAAGATCATCAAGTTCCAAACCCCTGCCGTGGTCAGGGAACCTTCCACTAGGCCAGGTTGCTCAGACCCTCATCCAGCCTGGTCTTGGTCACTTAGACACATGAAAAATGCAAGGTAATATCATGCCCAAGGCGCTCCCAAACTTGCTGCGTTCTTGTTTCTGCTCCTTAAGGTCTGAGATACACTTGGATTTCTCCCTCTTTCAGGTATGATTACCAATCCTTGGTCCTCAAAGTCTGCTTCCTCCTGAAATGCAACATTCCACATGGGGGATTTTTTGCAACTTCATTTCTAACTGCTCTCAGCAGCTTTCAGTACCTGCCCTTTACCTGCTAAAGTTGTGGTTGCCCCATCCCTGGAAGTGTCCAAGGCCAGGTTGGATGGGGCTTGGAGCAACCTTTCTAGTAGAAGCTGTCCCTGCCCATGGCAGGGGGTTGGAATGAGATGATCTTCCAACCCAAACCATTGTATGAATTTCTGATTCTATGAACTCACGTAGAATCAACCAAAAGCCTCTACCAAAAAAAAACCCCTTTCAAATCAGGACCACGACAGAAAAGATGACGGATGCTGGTAGGTGGATGGAGAGCAAATACAAAACTCAAGAACACTGATCAGTCTTGAACCACTCTTCCAAACATCAGCTGCAAATACTGGTGGCAAGTCCCCTTCCCCATGGCGAAGGATGAACGCTCTCACTTTCATACCCTTGAAACAGCTCAGACAGAAGCTGAATTCAGCTGTATCATTCTCCTTCTTTCCAATTCACTTTTTGTTCAAGGTCCCCTCAAAGCCAAGCAATTTTGGGGGAAATGTGTTTTAAAAGATGCTTTAATACCCTTCACTACAGACTGCCTTAGGCACACTGTGAATGGAGCAGCTGAAATGCTCATTTCAAGCTGCAAGCCAGGGAATATTTCCTGCCTGTTCCGAGCTGTTGATGCTAAGGTGACATTGTCTGTTTTGTTCCAACATGATACTCCTTGACTTTCCTTGGTTCCACCCTCACATCGTGGCTACTCCCTGAAAATGTCAGGTGTCTTCCTTTGTTGAAGATACGTGAGTCAAAATTTGATTTAAAGTGTTCATCTTGTTTACACCCAGTGCTTTGCCAGATTTTATTCCTAAAAATAAAGATTTCTTCTTATAGCTAATGATGGGTCTGACTTGACCCAGACCTTAAGGAATCAACCTAAGATTTTCAGACATCCATATATTCAGGCATCTCCGAGCCAGCTGGTGCTGCTAGAAACCGGATTCGTAAATATTTAGATGGGAGAAGGAAAAGCTGATAGACTCTGCTGTCCATTCTGTCAGGCAGTTCGGCTTGTTACATTCATCACTTAATCCTAATAGATTTTTGTTACAATTCAGTGTAAGCACCTTGAGAAACCCTGGTGACTTTCTTGGAGCTCAGCAGGAGAACAGATTGCAGCTCGGATTGGTTTGGGGAGGCATCAGGCTGCTCATTACCAAAGGGAGACTCCTGAAGAAGCTCCATAAATGGTTGTTTTCATGAAGAATTTCAGTTTCACAAGAGAAGAGGACGAGCACAAGCCACCAGTGTCTCCAGCCAGCAGGAGAATATCCCACAGTCTGAGACAGCTCCATTTTTGCTTTAATGTCGGAAATAAATTTCATCCTCACTTTCACTGAAGACCATTCCCCTTGGTGGTGCTCACCTCCACAACTCCTGTTTCCTGGGAGTTAGGGGTAAAAAATCAAATTTATCCACGGATTATTATTCTGCAGGCTTGAAGTTTGCTCGTCAGAGCAAATTCCAGTTGTTTGTAGGATATCTCCTTAAATCCTCTCTTCTTATTAGAATCATGGACTCCTTAAGGCTGGAAAAGATCTTCAAGATCATCAAGTCCAACCTGCAAGCAAAAGTCCAATCTTTGGTTGAGGGTTGGACTGTCTCCTCCTATCCTGGAAAGGTAAAATTTCCAGAAACACACAAATCCAACTGGATTTTATGAGAAGAATAAAAGGATTTTGAGCACTTCAAGTCAGCAGGAGAAAGACAACGAATGACGAGACAGATTTGTGTGGAGAGGAGTAATTGAGGGTTTTCAAGTCATGATACCGGTCCATCTTTTTTTTTTTCTAGTACACAAAACAAATCTGGAAAGGAACAAAAAAAAGTGGGTTTTAAGTGGATTTAGCTTCATTTATTCACCTCCAGAATCTTATTTTGTCCGTGGCTACCAGAATAACCTTTGTGGCTTAATTTTCAAGTGCTGCTCTCACCCACATGATGAATTTGGCCACGGGAACCAATTTTTTCTCCCATTTAAACCAAGATTTTCTCCTATTTAAACTGAGGCTGCTCGGCCTCCATCTCTTCATGCAGTACTGGAGATTTGGAGGTGGAGGGAGGAGGAATCCATCACATTCAAATTTTGGAGGACAACGCAGCTCATCCCAAGCATAAATCCTGTTCGTCTGAAATCAGCCCCAGATGTTCCACCCTCCTCATGTCCTCCCTTTCTCTGCAGCTTTGCTGCTGCGTTCCTTGGAAAAAAAAGGCTTTGGAGCAAGATAACCACTAAATAAACAGGGTTTTAGCACACCCGCAAATGGAAATGCTCCAGCTATTGGCAACTGCAATTATTTAATGAAGCAAGGAGTTTGCATTGATTTTGTGACTCCAGATGGGAATTAAAAGGCCTGTTATAATTAGCCCTAAACTCTCCTATTTATTATTGGGCTGAGCTGTGTCTGTTCACATCTTCGGGGCTGGAAATGATGGTGCAGCTGCACCTTGTGCTCTGTGTGGAAAATTCAGGTTCAAGCTTACACCAGGGAGGGGTGGAGGAATCGTTTATTTTCCTTTTGCCAAACCTCTTATGTCAGAAGTTCTCACCTCATGGGAGGAAATTGGGAAGAGAAGGTTTCAGGGAGACCCTAGAGCACCTTCCAATGCCTAAAGCAGCTCTGAATCACCCCTGGCTTTGTTGTCTCTTGCCCTTAACACTGGAAGAACTCTGGGTCTCTTCACTATCCAGACAGGAGATTTTTCCCTTAGCCACCTTTAGAGAGTGCTGGTAAAATGCCAGTGGGATTTAAAAAGGATTTGAGAGGTTGCAGGATAGGTCTGCGTTGGTGTGAACTGGAGCTGAACCTCAAGGAACAATAAAACAGAAGAAAACATGGGAAAACCTAGAGTGGGATTCATGGAGAAATAAATGAGGGCTTCAGGACACAGGAATGATTGAATATCCAGGCAAGGGCTCTACTTTGACACTGAATCACTTAGGATCCTTTTGGGAATGTTGAGAGATCCTCATCCCAAAATTACTAGCTAGACAAGATGTCTGGAAGTTCCTCATCCAGCCTCCAAGCATTTGTTTAATTAAAATCCTTAAGATCTCTGAGAAATGAGATTTTCCAAGATCCCTGGTGGCCTGTTGCACCAGTGCCTTATCCCTCTAAGAAAAAATATTCTTTCTCTCCCTAAAAAAATCAAGCTTCAATTTTTCTATTGTAGAAATCGAGGTTTCTCGTACTCTCTGGAGCGGAAGGGTTGATGTTTTGAAACCAGCTTTAGTCTGTATCTGGTGCCCAAAGGAAGGGAAACGTTGGAAAGCTCTGAGCATTATTAGTATTTCTCACGCTATTAAGGTCAAGTTTCATCAATCTGTTGTCAGAGAGCTGCAAAGGTGGAAGCCAGTCAAGCAGAGAGGATGTGTAAATTGAATTATGTGCAAGAAACAATAATGAAAAAGGGAAAAAAAGAAGGGAAAATGCTCCTCCCCCGCGTGTGTGATGTCCCTGTGTCCATCACAGAGCAAGAAGGGGCCAGTGAAAAGAAAAATGAGGTGGGAGGGAACTGTGCTACCGTGACCTAAAAAAAAGAGCACAGTTTGGTGCCAACCAAAAAAAATCATCTTTAGTAATGAGAAGAGGAAGGTGTAGATGTAAGAAACCTTTAGGGCATTTTTATAGGTCATGAGGGCCGGTTACCCAGCCTCAAGAAATAGCTGAGCTAAGGGAGGTATCAAATAATCAACCAAATTTGAGTTATTGATAAATATGTTTTTACATCCACCAGCACTGTGACAACATCTTCTTGGGGAAGAAAACTGAAAGTCGTGGAGCGCGTCACGGAACCAGACAGAAAGAAGAAAAGAGCAATTATGCAGATGCAATTTAGTACTGAACTCAGTTTAATCACTGGGGGTTTGGTGCGTGCATAAAAGCTGAAGAATTCTGAAATTAAAATATAAGATTATGATTTGATTAATGTGAGGAAAGGGTTATTTAGTTGGATTCCTGTGATTTACACATCCACAGGAGAATTTGCTCGGGGATCTGAACAGAGACACTTTTCTGGACAGCACAGGAATCAACTCAGATGTTTGGGAGGTCGAACAGTAAAGGGGTTGTTCATCAGGCCAGCCATAAAAAACAGGATAAACCCTGCTCAGAAAAAAAAGCTGGAAATTGGGAAAAAATGTCCTCCTTCTAAAAGGACATCTCCCATTTCTTACTCCTTAGTACATTGTGTTTAAGCACCTTTATTTTTGGTCAAAGACTGTCATTGCTTAGCACTATTCCACCTTCCTGCTTTTCTTTTTTTCACCAAAGGCATGTGATTTTTTTTTTTTATTCCTGCTTTTAAAAAGCTATAATTCAGGACAGCTTGTGAAATAGAAAACATGGCCAGAGAAAAGAGATATATATATATAGATAGATAGATAGATAGATAGATCCTTTTTTTTTTTCTGTTCTTCAAAAGGCAACAAAAATAATTATGAAGCTGTTGGGGAAAGCTTGGATGTACGATGGGAGATTGATCCGAAATTGAAAGATGAGTCCTTCAGTGATAATCAGGAACATGATTTCTTCAGTGGAGTGAAACGGAGCTTAGCAGATGACTCGATTACAGTTTCTAATTACTTATCAGATGCTGCTCTTGAGTCAAGAGAAAAAAAAGAGGGCATAACAAGTTCCAGTGGCTGGAAATTCAAGTCAGCGAAATTGGAACTGAATTCAAGGTGTGCATCTTAAATCATGAGGTTAAATCAACCTTCAGAGCAGACAAGGAGTGGACACGATAAATTCTCTCATCATTTAATCTCTTTAGGGGAAGATTATGTGTTCCTCTATCAAAAAAAAGGAAAGAATAAAAATTTTTTCTATGCAGTTTAAGCAGAAATAAATGGGAGAGTTTGTGGAAGTCGCTGAGACAGAATTTCATGCCCTGACCTATGTAGGTCAGACGAGGTTCTCAGACGGGTTTTGGAAGGTTTGAAACCAAACTGGGCTGGTTTTTTCTCTCCCACTATTCACAGGAAGTTCCTTTTTAACAATGTTCAGCCTCAGAAGTAGCCCTTAATTTGTACTTTATTTATTTGTTGAAGCTGCTGAAAAGCCATCAGGTTATGGAGGCACACTTGGAATGTGTCGTTGTAGCACTGATCCAGGGTGGCTTCCGCGTGCACATCGAATGGAAAAGAGGATTGCAACAGAAATATTCTGGGACCCGCCAAGCCCCAGGCCCCAGAGCAAGGATGAGGGACGTGCTCCATGGATGAGGTGCGGCTGGAGCCTCCTGCAGAAGGGTCCCCTCAACCTCCTAGAATTTTTCATGAGGATCAGTCCCCAAAAGACAGCAAATTCTGACTGGATTGGCATAAATTGGGAGGTCTCCAAGAACTACTGGTGGTGCAATAAATACCCAAGCTCATTATTCCTCTCTGGTGTTCGTGCTTCATCGACACTGGTGGCTGCTAGCAAAGACTGCCACTGCTTAGTGGGGCGCTGGAAAGATGCTAAAAACAAGGAAAAGAAGATTAGGACAGAAGAAGGAATGAATGGCTGTGGATGAATCTCTGCCAGGAAGTCCTACGCACAAAAAAAGCAAAGGAGCAGCTGTCTCCTCGATTCACCAGCCTCTGTTGTCTTCATAAATCACTTTGTGCCGCCACATCTGGGTCTTAGAAACTCAGAGAAGCATTTGCACACTTAATTCCTGTTTAAGGAGCTAAATCCCTTTCAAAATCCTTTGTCTTGTAAATATTTTTGTGGATCTGAGCTTTGAGGTTCTAATCTAAGGGGGGTTAAAAGGAGAAATGCACAACCCTGGATGCTGTGTAAGGGCACCGGATAAAGGGTGAGATAAAAGGGAAATACTGAACGGCCACCATGTCGTCGTGGGGGATTTTGGAAAAGTCACCATGGGATTGCCTTGCCCACGAGTGAAGGTGGAACCTCATAAAATCAGGAATAACCTGCTGTAGCAGAAGCTGTCCCTGCCCATGGAAGAGGGATTGGAATTTGATCATCTTTAAAGTCCATTTGAACTCAAACCACACTGATTCCACGATTTTATGAATCCATGATTTCCTGCGTTTTGGTGCGGAGGATTTAGGATTTTCTGCTGTGACAGAGGTGGAAGCAGCTGGAAAGGGGGATTAATTAGATTGTTCAACCCCATTTTTTTTTCTCTCCTTGAGCCAGAATGGGCTTTAAACCACCCACCTCCCATTTCATCACAGAATCAAGAAAGCAAATTTTACTCTGGTTTTTTTTTACTCTGTGCCCATCCAGACCTCTTCAATGACAAGAACTGAACCTGGATGAGCAGGGAAACCCCACAAACCACTGAATCAAAGGGAGTCTCTCACCCAGCCAGGCCACAACTCCTGGTAGAGTTCAGTTTTCCAAACCCATCTTTCTTTCAGCTCTGTGGCTGGACCTCGGTTCTGGTCCCATGTCTGTACAGAGCTCTGCACAACAGGAATCTTGTCTGAGGTAGACCTGAGGCCAACCAGCAGGAAAAAATGAGTGTGAATCTGCCTCTTTACCATATTAATCATTCCTGCACCTACCACATGTCCCTCAGAACAGCACAGCTCATTATGGAGAGACAAATGCTAACAGGAAATGATAACGAGTGTCAAACCACCAGGAGTGTGAGATTCTGGCCTGAGGAGAAATGGATGTTACTCACAGACTGATCTGATCCCAAAACGTGGGAGAGCATTTCTCCCCACAAAAACACGCCTGTGGTGCACAGTGAAGAGATCTTAGAGAGACCTTCAAAACCCTGTTAATTTGTGCAATTCGGTTGGAGGAAATCTGAGCTTTATCTGATTCTGTTAATATTTTGATACTTCCCGTGAAAATTAGCACGAGAGAATCTCATTAAACCAACACATTTTAACCTTGTTTCGTTGGGGCTGGTGTAATGTTGAGCTCACTGATTTGCAAAACTAATGAGCGCAGCCTGACCCAGAGTTGATTTTACAGCGTTGGTTTACCCAGGAAGTCTGGAAAGCTGGGGCTCTTTACTTTTCTTTTTTTTTTTCCCCCACTATTTGATTTGGACGTGTTGAGCTGAAGCCCCAATTAAAATCCTGCAAAGCAAAAGGAGTCCAGAATTCTGCAAAAGCATAACCGAGTTTCAAAGTCTTTTTTTTTCCCTCCTTTTCCTCAAAGATACTTGGTGGGGTCTAAGCCAAGTCTTTGCTTTGTTAGTTTTCAGTCAAGAGTGGGAAGAAAGAGGAAGAGAGTGTAAGAAAGTGAACAAATCACTGCATGAAGGAAGTAAAACTAAAGGGGACAAACCACAGACAAAGTTGTGATTTTCCTTTCCATGACAAAACCCATCTCCCACCAAACCAGAGCTGAATTCGCTTTCTCCTCTGGTTAAGATAACACTGAAATGTTTTCCAGGAGTGCTGGAAAAAGTAGGATATATATATATATAGGATATAAATCATTTATCCAATGATTTTTAGTGATTTTTTAAAGGAACAATTTCAGATGGACTTTTTTTTCCCCTTTGATGCATTCAGATGTTCCATTTTCATCTTAGCTGTACATAATCACACCACAATATACAGATGATAGAGATCCAATGTTTCTTTCAGGCCTTTAATGTGTTTCTGAGTTAAGTTTTCAAGGTCTGGTCCAGTTAGAGAAGAAAATAATGCATTTATATAATAATACAAGTATGTGAATTTTAGGAGGTAGAGACACTTCACCTTCCATCAAACAGTGAATGGGAGCAAAAAAAGAAAAAATATTCTTTCAAATGCACTTAGTTTTGTGCGACTTAAATCCCAACAAGTCCTCTGAGTCAGAGGAGAGAAATCCACTTTTCCAGGGTTATTTTCTGTATCTAATTTAAGACAAATCATTCACAGGGGAACTCCTGTGTCATCCAAAAGGAGTGGAATCCCTTTCCAAAATCTGCTGATGAACAAATTCCAGGCAAGTCTCCCTGGAGCTGCTCCAGCTGGGACCACAAGAGGTGAGAGTGGACTCCAGACCCGTTATTTTCCCTCACGAGCAAAGGCACAAGTTTGGCTCCTATAAATGAATTCCCACGCACAGGGAAAGACATTTTTTCTGGAAATCTCTGAGGCAGGATGAGCCACTGACAGGGGACCAATATCAAGCCAGATTCATTTCCTAAACGCGCAAACAGCTTCCCTTTAATCCCCATCTCTGCTCCTCAAGAGAGAGGTGACTCCGAATGTTTGGCACAGAACAGGCACTGCCCATGCTCTTCACAGACCTGAGCTTTTGGGAATCGCAGGATTTAATCCCACAGCAGCTCAGGGAAACAATTGCAGGCTGTCAGGACAAAAAAGCATCGCAGAACACAGGAAAGTGGAGCTGGAAAGAACCTCGTGGGTCGATGTGTGGGAAATGACAGCAAAACTTGGGAGGAAAAACGTTCCATCAATGGCGGTGTTATACACGAGGATATCGAGGGCTACTAATTTGTCCCAGACATAAATATATTCAAGAAAGCTAAATAAAACCTCTCTGGCACCAATTAAACTTTGACCTGATTCTCAGGGATGAATTTTAATTGCAGCTCACTGCATAGCTTTGATTGAATTTCCTTCTCTTGGATGCAATTGCATTTAAGCAAATCACATCCCATCGATCGGTGGTTGTTTGGAGCAAATACTATTTATTTCCTCTGCAGCAAATTATTTTTAATGGAATTCCTGGAATTGCATTTAAGTGTGTTGTACTTAGTCGAAATAGATTGAATTAGGGCACATTGAATGAAAAAAACACTGAAAACAGGCCGGAATTAAGTTGCATCAAATTTTGTTAAATTTAATGGGACAGTGAATTGCATTTCCACTGAAGCAAGGACAGGGAGGCAAGGAGAGCAAAATGAAGGCTGAAAGGAAGGCATCAGAGAAGGGAGGAAGCTGGAAGCAACTGGAATAAGGAGCTGAAGGCAACCGCAGTGCTAGAATATATTAGAGATAACACATTCTTACACTAAATCCATGTAAATACTTCTCTGGGATCTCAAGATGATGCGGTTCCAACCCCCCTGCCGTGGTCGGGATCCTCTTCCACTGACCAGCTTGCTCCAAACCCCAGTCTGGCCTTGAACACTTCCAGGGGCATCCACAGATTCTCTGGGCAACATTTTCCAGCGCCTCACCACCCTCATAACAAAGGATTTCCCCCTAATGTCCAGTCTAGTTGGAAAGTTCAGAGGGCAGGATTTGATGAACAAGTCAATCCCTGCTGATCTTTATTTCTCCTGACAGGAGCTTCAGTGGCATCCCAGCCAGGAGAGGCAGAGGAACTGGAAGCAGAGTGACTGCAGATGGCAACCGAGGATGGAGATGCCAACAGATTTCCATGTCAGCTTGGTGCTCCGCAGCCTAAGGGAGGCTGAGACAAGGCAGAGAGGCTTGCAGAGAAGTATGGAATGCTTATTTCATTCCTTCCTTCCTGAACAAGGGAGGCATGGGGGAAAGGTTCTTATATGAGTAATAAAATGAATTTCCCCAAGTCGGGTCTGTTCTGCCCATGATGGAATTGCTGAGTAATCTCTCCCTGTCCTTGTCTCGACCCACAAGGCTTTTGTTATATTTTCCCAGGGAGTACCTGGGAGAGGTGATGGACAAGAAATGGGCTGAAAAGTGTTAGAGAGCAGAAAGATCCTTCCCACGGACTGCAGGAATCTCTGTTCTGGTACCTGGAACACCTCCCTCCCTCCTTCTTCACCCCTCGGTGTCTGCAGGGCCGTTTCTCTCGCTCCTCTCTTCGCCAACATTTCTGCAAGTCTTTTTTTCCTCTTTCAAAATCTGTTATCCCAGAGATGTTCCCACCAGCCCTGAGGGGCGTGACCTTGGCCAGCTGCAGATCCATCCTGGAGCCAGCTGGCACCAGCTCTGTTGGACACTGGGGAAGCTTCGGGGAGCTTCTCATGTAAACCATCCTTGAAGCCCCTCACTATCAAAAAATTGCCATGCAAACCCAATTTCCCTGGTAATTCTGAAGGTGCCAGCTACAGGGACGCCATGAGCTACCCTCTGTGCAAATCAGAACGTTTCGAAAGCTTCTGGAGGCTTTTTAAAAAGTCATTGTTTGCTGTTGTTAAACTTTTTCTCCACTACTTTCTTCCTATTCATCCAATTAACTGATTGGAAGGGAAGCCTGCTCTCATCCAGGCCCATGGCAGGGTGTTGGTACTAAATGCTCTTGAAGGCCTCTTCCAAGCCAAACTGTTCCATGATTCTACGAGAAAAAAAATTACAATCTGCATCTCTTCCAGCT
Source organism: Dryoscopus gambensis (assembly GCA_013389985.1). Lineage (NCBI taxonomy): Eukaryota > Metazoa > Chordata > Aves > Passeriformes > Malaconotidae > Dryoscopus > Dryoscopus gambensis. The sequence continues at coordinate 178,918 of WEIT01038541.1, read as the reverse complement.
CAGTCTGAGCTGTGCAATTCCCAAACAGGAATATTTAGTGCTTGTTTGTGGATTTATTCAGAGACAGCTTTGGGGTTTTTTAGTGTAATCGGCATCCCCTCCTTCTCTGCTCTTTTCTCTCACTGTGGCAGCGTTTCTGCTTAAACCCAGCCAGAGGAAGAAGTTCAGCCACTCTGTGCTGCCAGTGAAGGCTGAGCTCCCCTCCTTGCCCAACCACTGCTCGTTGCCTTCCCCGCGTTTAATTCTCCTGTTTTGCGCATTGTGCCAGTTTTGGAGCGCTCTAAATGTCAGCGTAATGTAACAGCAGCAGTTCATATCATCGTTAACTGGGAGGCTGAAGGGAACAGGAACCAGAGAGCAGCAATTCATTAGTGACGCTTCTTTGTTTCTTGCTGGTAAAACAGGGGTTGCCTCCGTGCAGCTCTGAAGAGAGCGGCCCTCGTAAAGATGCTCCTTCAACCCTAAAAATGAGGAAATATGGGGTGAGAACACTCTGCCTCCCTTGTGCCTCTCAGAGAGCGACTCTGGGAGTAGTTCCTTGTGATTGATTGTCCAGAACCCCTCAAAATTAATAGAATCATGGAATGGTTTGTGTTGGACCAGAACCCCTCAAAATTAATAGAATCATGGAATGGTTTATGTTGGACCTTCATGATCTCCGAGTTCCACCCTCCTGCCATGGGCAGGGACAGCTTCCACTATCCCAGGCTGCTCCAAGCCCCGTCCAACCTGGCCTTGGACACCTCCAAGGATGGGGCAGCCACAGAATCCCCACACGACCTTTTCCACGGCCTCACCACCCTCGCAGGGAAGAATTCTTTCCCAATATCCAATCTAAATGTACTATCGGATAAACAGCTAAATTTGCCCTCAGCTTCAGCATTAGACACCAGCCTGCAGTGAAATGTTTACACCCAAAGAGGTGCTCATGGCTAATCAGGAAGAGGAATTGTTTGTCTGCAGCATTCCTTGAAGAAAAACATCTTCTAACGCACCCCAGAGCTGGTTTTTATGCAGAAATCTCAGTAGGAGAACAACGGCAACGCCAGCTTTGGAGTCAAATCCCAGCGGAACAAGCAGGCAGACAACCAGATGGCAGGAACTAATTTTGTTTAAATAATTAGGGAAATTAATAGGTAAGTTGATAGAATAAAAGCATCAGAGGGCATGGATGGCTGCATGGATGGACAGGAATGAGAGATGTGTCTAAAATAAGAAAGATGTCACCTTTTTTCTGGCCCAGGAGACTCCAAGTCACACAACTGGTTTTTTTTTCCCCAACGTGCCACAGCTTCTGCTTTATTTCATATAAATTCTGCCCGCAGTGCCATCTCGGACTCACACAGCAAAGGTTCCTGGCTGACATTTTAAGAGATGAAATAAAGAAATACTTAAAATAGTTTTTTTTTTTTTATTCAAAAAGAATTAGTTTGCATAACTGCAGAAGCACAAGGAATAAATGAGCTTCTCTGTGTCTGTATTACTGCACTTTGCACAAGCTTTGCTTTTCCAGCCCTCTAGTGGAAAGGGAGAGGTACAAGGAAAAGGATTTCCAAGATTCTCATCCTGGTGGAAATATTATTTCACAGAGAATCGTTACAGGGGGGAAAGACCTCCAAGACCAGAGTTTTTCAGTGCATGGTGCAGCTTCTTCCCACCTCTCATCTCCAAAGCTGCTCCAGAAAACCTCACAAAGAGGTCTTGGCCTTTTGTGGCAGTGGATTCACGGAATCATTAAGGTTGGCAAAGACCTCCGGGATCACCAAGGCCAAAACACCACCATGCTCTTAAAACCACGTTGTGCAGTAGTTTTTTAACATTTCCAGAGGCGGTGACTCTACCACTTCCCTGGGCGGTCTATTCCAATACTCAACCACTCTTTCAGTGATGGAATTTTTCCCAATATCCGACCTGAGCCTCCCCTGGCGCACCTTGAGGCCATTTCCCCTTGCACGTGTCCCATGGGTCCAGGTGCAGGCCAAGTTACGGCTGCGTTGGCAGCTGTGTCCACAAAAAAGGCTGCAAGATCCGGGATTAAACAAAGCTTCCAGTGAAGTTTCTCACAAACCTTTGTTAGCAGGGAGCAGCACTATGTAAAATATTTTTGAGGTTTAATCTCCTTAGGAGTTATAGCAGGGGCCACAGCAATAATTGAAATATAAATATCTTTTATAGAGGCTGCAAAGTATTGGTGGGAGAGGGGGGGTAATATGTAAAAACTGAGTTAGTGGTGTAGGAAAAGTGAAGAATTGGTTCTGTGATGCAGAGGAAACAGGGAAAGAATGAAAATGAAAGGACTCTGCTCCTGAGTTAATAGTGCTGATGGATGAAATGCCACTGGCTGAGCACATCCCATCTTGTTATGCCTCTGCTCTGAGGCAAACGGAGCTTGAAGAGCCTCCCTCCCCCAGAGAGCAAATAAAAGAGATTTAATTCAAACAAAAGCTGCTGAGGACAAACAAGGGGAAGAGATACAGTGGGAAACTGGCAAGGAAAAATGAAAGGAGGTAGACAGGCAGTGCCGAATGAACAAATAACACCCTGGCAGTGGGATACTTGAGCAGGGCTGAATTGCCAGGAGAACAGGGAAGGAGAGCAGTCTCCGGAGGGGAATGGCAGCCAAGAATTGACTGCTGGCAGATCACAGAATCATGGAATCATCGAGTCATTAAGGTTGGGAAAGGCCTCCAAGGTCATCAAGCCAGACCTTCAACCAAACACCACCAGGCCCAATAAACCTCGTGACGAAATGCCACGCCAGCTCCTTTTTGAACACTTCCAGGGATGGGGACTCCACCACGGCCCTGGGCAGCCTGTTCCCGGGGGAATTGTCCCCAGGCCATCCTGATCCCATTCCACCACTGGGAGGAGATCAGAAGCATCCCCTGAATCCCCTCCTCCCGCCTTCCTCTCTGGTTTATCTCTCTTTTTCTTAACCCTGGGCTGTGGTTGATTGCACGAGGCAGGAGCCACGGGGGGTTTGGTGGCTTTGTGCTCAGGGAATGTGGTCAGGAATCTTTTCTGGTCTCAAGCAGTCCTTGATCAGCCCTGAAGTCTACAGAAAACCACTGGATTTGGATTCCAAATGGAAACCAATTGAAAACCAATTTCCATTTCCAATGGAAAACCATTGTTTGGATTCAATCCACCTTACCATCTTCCCTCCCTTTATTGTTCACTGGCAGCACATGAATAGCCTGACACAGCCTGGGTACCAGAAAATTGAGTTTGCATTTTTTCTTGCTTATAAACCATAAAAAACCCCAGCTGTTCAGAATTTGCTTCTCCCTGCTACTATCTTATCACTCTATTTCTTTGAGAAGCACAATTCACCTTTCATGCAAGCAGAAGATTTTTGTCTTCGTGCAGTTTTGCAGACAAGCGAAGAGAAGTGGGTCAGAAAACCCAAATAATTCACAAATTATTTGAGCCTGAGAGGGAAAAAGAGAGAGCAGGGGGACGATGCCAGAGCTTCAGCAGTAATTCAGAGTCAGAACTCAGTGAGGGATGGCTGTCTGTGGGTGACAGCAGTGGCACCGCACTTTCCTGTCTCCTGCCCCTCCTTTTGGGAAATTAAAACCGTTCTGAAGGCATGGCCATGCAAACAGGTGTGGATCAATGCACTGAAAAGCTGAGGAGACTGCAGTGTATCTCAACCAAACGTGGGATAGTGACAGAAGCAAAAGTGAGGTCACTCCTGCAGCAGAGAGGTAAAAACACTTTGAAAGGACAGGACAAGGCCTTTGCTCTCATTCTTGGTGAAAAATCTGAATAATTCTGATAAAGATAAAGATATTGTCATAAAGCCCGTGAGAAACTGCATCCAGACCTCCCTTTCCTCTCAGGCTATTCCTTTGCTTGCTGAGTCGCTGTTGAGTGAGATATTGGGAAAAATTTCATCACCAAAGGTGTTGTCAGGCATCGGAATGGACAGCCCAGGGAAGCCATCCTGGTTTTGAAAATAAAAATTGTGTGCACGTGGCGTTTGAGGACATCGTGAAGGTGGCAGTGGTGCTGGTTCATGGCTGGGTTCTGTGAGCCTGGTTTGATCCCTCTCCCCCTTCCAATCCGGTCTGAAACTCTTTCCATGACCTCTGCTACCACCTGCATGAAGCAACATTTCTCTCTTTGAGACAGGAGTATCTTCCCTCTGTTCAGCTCTCCGGGATTTTCAGTCCAGGGCACTCCAAGGCAGCAGCACCCACCAGGTCTGATTTCCTCCTGGACAAATCCATGTCCAGGCAGGCTGGAAGCAGCAACCAAGCTGGCACCAGTGGCTCAAGCACTGCTCTGTCCCAGCCCGCCAGCATGGAGCTGTCACAGCCTAAGAAGGGGGAAAGATATTTTGATACCAGCTCAGAGCAACAGTGCACGTGCCAGAGACTTTCTTTTTTTGTGTCTGGGTTTGTGGGGTTTATTTTTAAATTCCTCTCCTTTATTTTTCCCCTGTTGATTTCCCCCCCGTTATCAGACACTGTTTCCTATTTTTCTCTTCATGTTTTATGTGCTTTCCTCAGTTTTAATTTGAACCATCTCCCTCTGGAATTCTTGCCCCTCTCCACCACATCTTGCCTTTAAATAAAGCGCTGAAGTTTTGCACCTCTGTGCCAGGGTTTAATTCCAACCTCAGGCCCCACAATCCTAACTCTTGGTTTAAAGATGAAGGTTTTCCCAGAGTTAAGGCAGCAGCTTGTCACAGGCTGTATTTCCAGGACAGGGATTGGCAAAAACAGCTCTCTGCAGGATAGAAAACTCAGGCTGACACTCCAGGAGGATTCTCCAAGAGGTCATTTAGAGAAACACCTCAGTGTTTCTCTGTTTTCTCTCCAGAAGTCCTGCCCAGGCCAGGATTGGGTACAATGATCCCAGTAACACTGCCCATTTTCATCCAGAAGGGAAAAGGAGAAAGAAGCAAGAAAAATTTGGGTCCTTGTGTCACTTCTGGTTGATGTCCCACCTCAGGAAAGACATAAAACAACTTAGAAAGAAAAAATCCTGTACCTCTTTCTTCATCCCCTCCTGTATCCGTGATGGGGTAAATTGGACAACAGGAGAGGAAAATGTCCTGCTGGCTTGTTATAGAGGCTGTGAGAGAAATTCTGGAAAAGGTCTGCATGGAGAAGGTTTGGGAATGTCAATTCTGGAAGTCAAAGAAGTAGCAAAGCTTAGGAGAAGGATGGCAAGTGTTGGTGACGCCAAAATTTCAAGCTCATTTCAATCCTAGCCTTAAACATGTGGCTTTCAGGGCAACCCAGGTGAAGAGATAAAGGAGTGAGTAAATCCTGAGGACCTGGGTGCTGCTGCCCCTCACCTCCTGCGGGTGACAAGGCCGAAACCTTGAAGCAGAAGAACCCAGGAGGGCGGAGTTGTGTGCTCAGACTGATGTCCCTTCCCTGCCGTGCGGTCATGGGCGGAGCAGGTCCATAAAAACATCTTCATGTCCTGCACACCGGACAGTTTGTGGGACAAGAAACTCACGGATGTGTGTCTATAAGGGTGCGATGTGGTAGATAGGGACAGGCGAACGGAAGATCTCGCGATGTGACGGAAAGCAAAGAGACCCCTTCCCCCTCCTCATCCCCAGTGATAAGCAATCACCCCAGGTATGCAAACCCACCCTAATCCCAGTAGTTTTCCACTCTCTACTAACCCTACCTACTCCGACCAGTCCCCCTCTGACGTAGCAAAGACCCCTAACTATTTAACCCCGTAAGATAAGATAATAAACGCCATTTTGCCGTCCACCACATTGGTGTCAGCGTGTATTTGGCCCGAGTGGTCCAAGAGGGGTTGGGCCGCCGTGCTGGATTTCTGGAACCAGGTCGTCACGCCTTCACTAGAAGGCAACAGTGCGAATGAGCAAAATTGGCTTCTTGTTTTTTAATTCAGCTCTCCTGTCCTGTAAAAGCTCACCTTGAGTTTTTAACGGCTGCAGTTTAATGACCTGTACTTGGGAGCACCACTGGTGCCCTCTAATTCCAGTCCGGTCACTGAAGGGGCGGGAGATGGGAATGTGTTGTGGTTTAATCCCAAGTGACATCTAATTATCACACAGCCTCTCACTGACTCAGCCCAGAGTGGAATCGGGGAGAAGCAAAAACTCATAGGTTGAGATAAGAACAGTCTAATAATTGAAGCAAAGCAAAAGATAATCATACTGGTGGTAATAATAGTACTGCTACTACTACTAATAATAATAATAGTAATAGAATGGAGAGAAAAAGGAATAAAACTCAAGAGCAAGGAGTGATGCATAATACAATTGGTCACCACTTGCTGACCGAAGCCCAGCCAATACCAGGGTGGTCCACTTTTAGACTCTGTTCATATTTCCTAAACATTTAGGCATTGCTGAAGGCTTAAGAAGACTCATAAAATCATCAATTAAATTTCCATTTTATGAACTGGCTACCAACTCTGAGCACAGTGCAAGTTCTTCACCATCGCTTGGTTGATCCCTGTTATTTAGGGGTCTGGAGCATCTCTCTTGTGAGAAAACAGTGTGGGAGCAGGAGGAGAGAGGAGAGAGGAGAGAGGAGAGGGGAGGGGAGGGGAGGAGAGGAGAGGAGAGGAGAGGAGAGGAGAGCAGAGGAGAGGAGA
>WEIT01038541.1:108231-171113 GCA_013389985.1 Dryoscopus gambensis | reverse complement strand
ACTGAGAGGAGATCTCATCAATCCATAAAATACCTCCAAGGTGGGTGTCAAGAGGATGGTGCCAGGCTCTTTTCCATGGTGCCCAAAAACAGGACCAGGAGCAGTGGCCATAAACTAAAACACAACAAGTTCCACCTCAACCTAAGGAAGAACTTCTTTCATGGAGGGTGCCAGAGCACTGGAACAGCTGCCTGGGAGGACGTGGAGTCTCCCTCTGTGGAGACATTCCAAACCCACCTGGACACCCTCCTGCTCCAGGTGACCCTGCCTTGGAAGGGTGGTTGGACTGGGTGATCTCCAGAGGTCCATTCCAACCCAAAATCTGTGACTCTGTGACACCAGTTGCTTTCCTCTTCATCTTGAGGCATTACCTGCTCTTTCCTGAGCACCCAAGGGTGCTGGGGTTTATTCTGGCACTGTTGTGCTGAAAAAGGTGCCTTTTGCAGAGGGAAAAGCAGGACCCAGAGAGGCGCTTGGTTACACCGAGTGTCTTTCAGAGAACTAAAAAGTGGAACCAGGCCTACAAACCCCAGAGCGTTCGAGAGGCATTCAAGTTGATTTTAAATTCATTAACTCGAGTATCAGTGTATTAACTGAGCCAGGACGGAACGAAGCATGAGCTAATTTATCCTTCTTGTGGGATTTTGCAGCTCCTGTTCGCTTTGTGCTGCATGGCTGGGTTTGAGTTAGCTCTGTTATCTTTGTGCACCGTGACAGAGTTGCAGCTTTTATCTCTTGCTCCACGCAGGGCTTGCCTACCTCTCTCACCAACCCAGGTGAATTTCAGTTGGAAAAGACTTCCAGTATTATTGAGTCCAACCTGTGGTGACCCCGTTGTCACCCAGGGCAGAGCACTGAGTGCCACATCCAGTCATTCCTAGGACACCTCCAGGGATGGGGACCCCACCACCTCTCTGGCTAGCCTTTTCCAAGTCTTGACAACCCTTTCCATAGAGAAATTCTTCCTGATGTCCAGGAACATCAAATGGAGGCCGTTTTCTCTTGTCCTGTCCCTCATTCCCTGGGAGAAGAGGCCGATCCCCACCCGGCTTCACCCTCCTGCCAGATGGTTGTAAAGACCAATAAAGTCTCTCCTAAGCCTCCTTTTCTCCAGGTTGAACTCCCCCCAGCTCCCTCAGCCACTCTTCATGGGAGTGAAGAAAACCTTCTCTAAAACCTTCTTTAAAACCTTCACCAGCTTTGCTGCCCTTCTCTGGACACGCTCCAGCACCTCAAAAACTTTCTTGAGATGAGGCATCCAGAACTGGGCACAGAACTCAAGGTTCAGCCTTTGTGTTGGGTCCGGCTAGGATGGAGTTAATTTTCCCCAGAGCACATCTGCTCAGTAATAAAAAACTAGGACAAAAAAAGGAGAGGAAACGTTGATGTTCATAATTTACAATGTTTATCTTCCAGTGCAACCACTACAAGCATGGAAACCCCGCTTCCCAGATTTGTAATGAATCTTCATTAACAAATGAAGATTCCTTCACCACACCTCCCCTGGGGTGACGGATTCTTCCCAACTGACAACGCTGAATATGTCTCAGAGGGCACATGAATTCATACCTGGAAAAGAATCTGAGATCCAGAAGCGGGTGATGTCATATAAGTAATTAAGCACAAGTGTGTGTTCAAAATATGTAGACAAGCCCACAATTTTTAAACGATCAGCATTAAACCAAGGTGAGCCTATCCTGAAATCCCACTTAGGGATGCTGAGCTGGGACTAAACCCTGCCAAGGTCAGTGGGAATCTCCCCAGAGAGGTTTGGACTCCGTTCACTCAAAAGTTTGCAGAACAACTAAACCTAGGGGAAGTCTTTTTCAGAAAGGAAGGAAAGTGTAAAGTCCTTTGTCCTGCCTAGAGTCAGAGATTCCAGGGTTAGCAAGAATTGTTGGTTTATTCTCCTTTGGTCCTTTGAGAATTGTCTCTCTGACCTAGGATATAGAGAGTCAGAGAACCCTTAAGTTTGGAAAAGACCTCCAAGATCAAGTCCAACTTTCAACCAAACGCCACCATTCCCACTAAAACATATCCCAGGTGCCACATCTACTATTTTTTCAACACTTCCAGGATGGTGACTCCACCCCTGCCCTGGGGATGCACATATCTTTATATCTGTATAATTTATACACATAACCAGGCAAATAATGTCTGATTTTACAGCCACAAACCATTTCTTTTTATTCCGTTTTTTGGGGGGGGGTTAGGTCATTGCATCTCAATAAAATCGAATGACAGGGAAACCATCATCTCCCCGTGGAAGCTGCTCAAACATCTCATTATTTTGTCTGTCATGCGGGAGGAAATGTGCATTTTGAGCCTGTGTGCATCTATTTTGCCTCTTTGAAGCCCCATTTTGGTCTCGGACACAACTCATCCCAATTCCAGCGTGGTCAAGAGAGATGTGCCAGTGGAAGTGAGAGGAGGATTTTCCTGTACCCGGTGAAATACATTCCCATCCCCAAGGTTGTTTTGACTTTATTCCTCCAAGCCCCAGGATACACACTGGATGTGCAAACATTTACATTTCATAAATCAGTCAGGGAAAGCCACTTTAAGCGCTGTCTTTACGCAAAGTGCATCTTCTTATTAAGTCAAAACATATTATGCAATGACTCTAATGTGCCTCAGGTGCACTTTAAAATGTATATATCTGTTTTCATCCCGTGCTCTTGTTATTTATTACGTGTAGCAATCACCGTTCTGTCCCAGCCGTGGGGGCCTGATGTATTTTGATATAATTTATAAACAGCTAATAAAAATCAAATGTTCATAGAGGCTGCCTGGGAGGAATCTGAGGTCTAACAACTCCTCTCAGTCAGCTGGTCGGTGGGAGAAGACAAACAGTGCGCCTTGATGAGTCATTAAGAAGCAATTTTGCATAGATGTGGCTTGATTATATAAGCACAAATAATTCCAGCTGTATTTCCAGCCTTTCTGCTCAGGCCGATGGAGGGAGCAGCCAGAAGGAACAGCTATTTCCATATCACAGGAGCAAAGTGGTCAGTTCCTCCCCGCACAGGGTCTTTCATGTTCTCAAATTCTGATTTCCACTCAAAACTCATTCCTTGGAGCCCAAGTGTTCCCTAAAACGTCCCTTAAACTGCCGGCAGAAGACACTCTGGGCTTCTCCAGAAAGAAAACCAGAAGACAGAAATGCAGCGCTTTGTGCTGTGTGGGCTGTCCACAGCACCAGCCCAGTGATGCACTGGATAAGAGGAAAAATTAGGTTGAATATTAGGAAAAAAATTCTTCACTGAAGGAGAGTTTAAGCACTGGAACAGGCTGCCCAGGGAAGGGCTGGAGTCACCATCCCCGGAACTGTTCAAAAAATGAGTAGAAATGACGCTTCACGATGTGGTTTAGCGGGCGTGGATGATCTAGGAGGTCTTTTCCAACATTAATGAATGATTTTGCGATCCTGTATTTGTTACTGGTCTGGCCCTGGGAGCTGCTCAGTCCCACCAGGCTGGACCTGGACTTCCAGCCTTGGCACATCCGTGCTGTGGGTGCAGACTTGATGTAACCAACACCCTCAAAACACACCTCTCAGGGCCTGAGGCGATTTCATCCGCTTGTTTAGGCTTATCTGGATGATTTGTGAGCTGTTTCATGCTGATCTTTAATCACAGTCTGCCTAAAACAGAGGCAGGCATGGACGTTTGCCAGGATGGTTGTTGAAGTGCCCTGGTCTCATGGACATTGCCTCTGGTTCAAGGAGAGGAATTTTTTTCTTCTCCCCTGAGATGCTCTGATTTCTTAATCCAGGTAGCACAAGTCCAGGGGCTGACTTGCCTTTTTTCCCCATCAAGACAGAAGTTTACAGCACACAAACATTTAATCGTAGAGGGATTTCATCCAGCAGGAGTTTCATCCATCATCTTGAGCTCTCCTCTTGTTATCAGTTTTGTTCTACTCTCCCTCTGGCTTTGAGTCACCCAGAGAAGGAGACATTCTTCACCGCTCAGAGTTTGGCAGAGGGACTCTGTAAAAAACCCTGTGAGTCCTCCTGGACCAGTTATTGTTGGGAATCAGCTGAGCTTGGGACAAACAAACAGCCTGGATGCTTCAGAGTGGTGGGAAGAGCAATATGAACTTGCCTGTTTCTGTCCCTCTGGGGAATAAATGAACATTTCTCCTTCTCCACGTGCACTCTGGAGCAGATGCCTGCTCCTTTGAAGCCAGTGCAGAAGCCTTGATTGACGTCAGCGGAGTCCCTCCATCACCTCCTGGGTGTGGTGGTTTGGGAACAGAGAATGGGTCAAGCTTTGACGGCTCCCTCAATCCCCAGGTTGATTTCAGGCAGTACCCACACACTTCCATGCGTGCATCCACGAAAGCGAAGGGAAAACAGCGGATGTGTTTTGATTACTGAATAACTCGGTGGGACGTGCCTTCAAATATGGAATCAAATTATTTTGTTCTGCACTCAGGTTTCAAGCTGAGAGATAAAACCACCTCTTTCGCTCTAATCTGGCTTTTAAGCGTATTGAAATGGAAGTTTAAAGTGTGAACTTTCCCTTCCTTCTCTTTCACACTGTGAGGGAAACTGCTTCTGACACGTCCCATGGCTTCTGCTGATCGCTGATGAATGGTGCTCAGGCCGTCCATTAATTTCAATTCCTCCAGGTTTCAACCTGTACCAGAGGGGCCAAGTGATAATGAACACGTATTAAAGCGACTTGCAACAGCACCATTCAATTAATTATAAACAGATTTTCAAAGGTATTTGGCCTTTCTGATGCCACCGTCAACAGAAGCTGCCGTTCAGCACCAAGCACCAGAGAAAGGCCAGAAGGGCAGGGAAGGCACCAGGAACTGCTCACATTTCCTCCTGTCACAGCCTTGGCTCAGGGATTAAACCTGGAAAGACTCAGGCACGTTACTGACCTCCTGCTGCCCGAGGAAAGAAAGAGGAATACAGATAACTTGTCCTTTTTTGGGTTCTCCAGTTCAAAAAAGACACTGGGTCAGCCAAGAAGCTTGGGAAAGCTGGGTATACAAGGATTTGCAAGGGGAAGCTGGGAGAAGAAAATGTGTCCAGCCTCAAGGTGAAGGAAAATCTTGTTACCGTATGAAACTCCCTAAGGGGAGGATCTAGAGAAGATGGATCCCAACTCTTGGAGAGACTAAAAATTTGGCTGGAAAAGTCATTGGGTGACCTGAAGTGCTTGGCCCTGCTTGGAACAGGTTTTTGGGCTGGTTACCTCGAAAGGGGGTATCCAACCTAAATTATTCTGAAGTTTTATGTAGAGGGTCCAATCTGAATTGGGCCACCAAAATATTCCTCCAGAGCCAGTGGATGTGGAATTTTGGGTATAAAATGCAGTGGCTGCAGTGAAAATTCCTCCATTTTTTGGAACTTTAGACATTTACCTCAAACAGAAGAAGAAAGGCCCCAGAGAAGACAGTAAATGTTAAAAAAAATTAATAAATCCTTTTTTTCTGTTTCTCTTGTCTCCCTACTTTCTCTCTACTATCCTTCATTTTCCTAGGGATTTCTCAGCAATCTCTGTCTCCTTTTTCTGTCCCACATCCTTTAAAACTTTAAAGACTTTAAAGAGCAGCATTTAAAGTCTCCCTGTCCTGGTGTTAACACGTGTTTTGGGTTTGGGTGTCCCAGGACATGCACTCCTGAAGATTACAAATTACTTTGTGCTGTTCCTGCTGTCTCCTGGAACAATTTCACCCCAGCAATAGCTGGAACTGTTCATGTAAAAACATTTATTATCCATTTACCACTGTCACTCTGTTCCTGACACGACTGTTTCTTCATCCTTATGGATGGAGAAAATGTGTTCTCTCCAAGGGGAGAGAAGAGAATAAAAACTCTGCTCTGGAACTCCATCCAGGATGGGCATGTGAGGAGGAAAAAAATGCCTTAAGTATGTTTTTTATCTGTCTAATCTTAGCCAGACCTGGTGTGTTCTCCCAGCTTGTCATTTCAATCCATGAATATGTAACAGGGGAATAATGACCTCCTTTTCCTACTGTTGAATGCCTTGACATTTTTATTTAACCTTGCAAGATATGAAAGTGGCATTAATTTAACTCTTCCCGCGGAGAAACTGAGGCACAGGAGAAGACTGGAATTTATCTGTATAATTTTTACTGTCTGTGACTTAATTTGTCTTAATTTAATTATCTTCATTCTCATTACAATTAAAGACAATCCAATCAACAGACCGAATGGAGTTTAGGGTGTGAATCGCCTGACAAAGTGCATGTCTGGTTTACTATGAGATAAAACATAGAATGGGTTGGGTTGGAAAAACCTTCAAGATCATCCGATTCTCCCCAGTCCGAGCGTGATTCAGCTGCCTTGGCACTGAATTTATTGACATTTTAGTCCACCAATCTATACATTTACATATTGCTGGTCAACAGGACAGAGCCAAGAGGAGCCCCATCCCCTCCTCCAGCCCCTGCAGGACACTTTGAGACACCTAAAAGAGGGCCAGGAACCAACGACCAGGCCAGCGAGGTGACTCCACGCATCACTTCTGCAATGAGGGTGGAGGGACCCGAGAGAACACTCAACTCGTGGAATTATAGACTTGCTAAGGTTGGAAAAGAGCTCTGAGTTCATCCGGTCCAGCTGTCAACACCACTAAACGCTGCTCTCATCCACAGCCCTTCTGAACATTTCCAGGGGTGGTGGCTCCCCCACTTCTCTGGGAGAAGTGTTCACCTGAAGCCTGTTCAGCGCTTGACGATGTCAATTAAAATTCCCAGATTTGAGTGCCCTGAATAACTTTCCCAAGGTTACCTCTGGTGCCTAAAGGTACTGAAATCACATCTTCCAGCACTGAGGGTAATGTGCTGTTCACTGTCCCCTGTGATACTTGATGGGGCCCCGAAAAGAGAGGAAAACAGCTGGAAAAGGAATTGCCCATGCCTGAGTCACTCACTACTGCAATGGCTTGGGCAAGACCTTAAAAAGGAGAAAAGGAGGCTCAGGGGAGACCTTATCACTCTACAGCCACTGAAAGGAGGCTGAGTGAGGTGAGGGTTGGTTTCTTCTCCCAGGAAACAATAGGACAAATGGAAATGGCCTCAAGTTGTGACAGAGCAGGTCCGAGTTGTGTATCAGGAAAAATTTCTTCGCTGAAAGGATGGTTAAGTGTTGGAATGGACTGCCCAGGGAAACGGCGGAATGACCGTCCCTCAAGTGTTCAAAAATGAGCAGACATTGCACTTGGGGATGCGGTTTGGTGGGTGTGGCGGTAGTCAGTCAAAAATTGGACCTGATGATCTTGAAGGATTCCTGGAAGACTCCAGCCTGAAGGATTCCATGGAAAGAGAACGGCTCCAAAGCCTCCAGCTCCCTGGCAGGCTCTCGCTCTGCGTGTGGCTGTCTGGGCTGCGAGCACAAGGCGCGGGATGTCTGTTTATTTGTATTATTTATTAAGTAAATTATTTCTGTGCCAGGCATCTGGAAACACGCCATAAATAAAACACAGCAGAGTTGTAAATTTCACTGCCATTCACAGGCAAATGTCCCTCAGCCCTCCCTGCACTGTCACAACAAACCCCTGTAAATAACACCCCCGGCTTGCTGTCAGTGCCAGAAGACATTGCAGAGCAAACCCAGCCTCCTGCCATCTTCCGGAGGAGAACTGGCAGGAGCCACTGACACCAAAACCTCAGCTCTGCACCGCCAGGAAAAACTTCCTAAGGAGGAGAGTGGAGCAGAGGAAGAGCGGATCCTCTTACATTTGGGGGCTGCCACACGACCCCTAAAGGCAATTCCATCTATCTCCAGCTCTCTTCCAAATTGCTTCGAACAAGGCTCTGAGAGAGAATTTTTCAGATAGGGGCGTTTTGCTAAGGAACCAAAATCTGCCATGACCTGCAGCACAAAATATAAACCCACACGCTGGGTCAGGCTGGGTTCCAGGTTCAGCCTAAAGTTCAGACTCATCCGCTATGAACCAGCATTGAAGGATTTAACAATCAGAGCTCAGGAGTTCTCCAGAAAGTGGAGAGCTGGAATATTCTTCAGTCCTACAAAATGAGCTCTGAGTCTGCATGGTCTGGATAGTCCAAGGGGAGCTAAGCAGGCTGCAGTTCATCCCAAGACCCATTTTGGGAGAAGAGTTCAAGTGAAGTTCCCAAAGTCTGGGGATATTTTACTTTTGGAGTGACACATTTCTTGGGTTTTTGGTTGGGTTTTGTGCCTTGGTAAGCTCACGGTGTCCTAGACAATTCCAGGGGATGACACAGCTGAAGGAAATTTGTGCAGGATTACCCTGTTCTGGAAAAATGGGTTTATCATAAAGCCAATTCTGTGTCAGGGGAGATCAGAGCTGGCAATTTTTAACAGAAGAAACAGAGGTGATCTCTGAGTGTTTTATGCTGGGATCTCATCAGCTCCCTGCCGTGGCAGAGCCAAAAGGAGATCTTAGCTGGAGCCCTGGATCTAGTGGCTCCAGGCTCTGAGGGACAGGGAATCCAGGCCAGATTTAGGGCATTTCAGTCTTAGAATCATAGAATGGTTTGGGTTGAAGGGTTTGAAAAACCATCTCATTCCAACCCCCATGGCAAGGGAGGGGACGCCAGGTTGCTCCAAGCCCCATCCGACCTGGCCTTGGACACTTCCAGGGATGGGGCAGCCACAGCTTCTCTGGGCAACCTGTGCCAGGGCCTCCCCACCCAATAAATCCCCATAATCCAGGACAAGGGGGAATTATTTCGACCTGAGACAGTATCTTTAGGTAAGAAATTAGGAAAAAATTCTTTATTAGGAAAGAATTCTTTACTGTGAAGGTGGTGAGGTCCTGGAATAGGTTGTCCAGAGAAGCTGTGGATCTGGAATTCAGACTGTGGAAGCTGGTCCAGTGGAAGATGCCCCTGCCCCCGGCAGGAGGTTAAAACTAAATGATCTTTAAGATTCCTTCCAACCCAAACCATACCGTGATCCCGTGACTCTGCGACACTCGCTCTGTCCTTCTGGCAGTCACACCTTCTCCTAACCTGGGCTTTCTGTGGCTCATCCCGTTCCCACTGCCCATCCTCTCCTCCCAGCCAGGCCCCCAGGGAGGCACAGCTCATTCCTGAGCTCGTTATGCTCAGGTATCGCTCAATAGGCTCAATAATTCACGACCCTCGCAGGAACCAGGGCTGCAGTCAGACTGAGGCTTCCAGTCAGAGCAGGAGGAGCCGGGCTCGAAGTGGAAGGACTTGTAATTAATGTCCTCTGCAATATGCAAATGAGATTTCCTTGCCCTTAGGCCAAAGGCAACTAAATTAGTCAAACAAAAAGGGAAGAAGAACAGGAGACAGTGTTTAAATTAGAGAACAGAGGGAGGAGGATGCTTTTATTCCACAGTAATTTAGATTACAAATCCACTCTCCCCTGGACCAGTGAGCATTTCTGTCTGCTCAGCTGCCTAATTTGTGTTTGGCTCAAAGGAAGAAGTTATTTTGTTCAGTTTTCTTTTTCTTTTCCTCTCCGACTCAGAAAGCCTGGAACAGAAACAGCCTTGGGAAGGAACAGCCAGGAAAGCAAAGCAAGACAACAGAGCAACAATCACTGAGGTGATCTCTGAAAGCTCCTGGGATTCTCCCAAATAGGTGGTTTGGGAAAAATTTTGGGGCAAGGGTAAAGAAAAATGCATTTTGCAACTTGAATAAATTCTCTTTGCTCCTTCCAGGGGGATGGAGAAGGGGCTGAGTGAGCCTCTGAATAGGAAAGGAAAAAGGTGGATGTGTGTCAGAGCCACTGGAAAGGGAGAGAGGGTGTTCAGAGACTCCCACAGGGATAAAAAAAGGCAGAAAAAGAAAGACCAGGACGTGATGAACACGCAGTGGGGGCCTTGAAGAATGAAACTGATCCTCTCTCGCTTCAGTGCATTACCTCAGCGCTGGTTTCATCCTTCATGACTTCAGAAGCCTCTCTGGCAGCTTCTGGGTTAATCTTTCCCTTCACAACCAACTGCAAAACACTGGAGAACCACAGACCTGCAAACCCATCTTGCATTTACCCATTTTGTTTCCCTCCACTGAGTTCCAGCATAACCACAGTTAGCACAACTGTGCTAAAAGTTGCAAAAACCTCGGGCAGGCGGGTCAGGAATGCTCTGGTCCATTGAGATGGGTTTCATCCGGTCAGATGTTGACGGATTCCTCCAAATAATTGGCTGGAGGTGAGTTATTTTCAGGAAATTCAGAGAATTTGGCATTTTTAGGAAGTGAGGCACCTCATCTTCATGATATTGTCTGGACTTGGGAAGATGAATCTAAAATGGTTTATAAACTCTGAGCAGGCAGGTGATTTTAATTTGTCGCAGTCTGCCTCTAAAGCACAGTGCAGGAACACAGAACCAGGGGATCACAGAATCATTTAGGTCACAAAAGACCTCAAAGATCATCAAATCCAACCATTAACCCAGCACTGCCAAGGCCACCATGAAACAATGTCTCCAAATGCCACACCCACACATCTTTTAAACACCTCCAGGGACAGTGACCCCACCACGTCCACGGGCAGCTTCTGCCAGGGCTGGACCGGCCTTTCAGTGAGGAATTTGTTCCAAATGTCTAATCCAAACCTTCCCTGATGGAACTTGGGGCCATTTCCCCTCGTCCTGCCACCTGGGAGAAGAGACCGACACCCACCCGGCTGCCCCCTCCTGTCAGGGAGTTGTGCAGAGCCAGAAGGTCCCCCCTGAGCCTCCTTTTCTCCAGGCTGAGCCCCATTCCCAGCTCCCTCGGCTGCTCCCGGTGCTCCAGACCCTTCCCCAGCTCCGTTCTCTCCTCTGGACACGCTCCAGCCCCTCCAGGTCTTTGCTGCCACGAGGATTCCACATCCCACACTCGGGTGAGGCGTCGCAGTGTCACACGTTACCTCTCCGAGAACACTCCTGGTTTGTCCCTCTGATTTTGTTATACAGATCCACAAGTTCCTCCTAGGACATATTCTCCTTTCTTTGGCACTTTCTGGGTGATGTCCCTGTTCAGAGAGCTCAGTTTTCCTTCCAGCCAGGAGACAGGACAGCCTGAAGCTGAGGAAGGCTGGGGTTGAATATAATTGCCTTTATTGAGCTAACCTGAGGTTTGATCTTTCTCAAATCACTCGCCCTCTCCATAATTCTCTTTTTCTTCCCTGGAGTTACTGCTGAGCTTGTAACTCTTTCAAGGGAGGAAATCAGCCCTTTTTATTTTCTTATTTAATTCCACACCTGCGTTTTTCCAGGGCCCATTTATTTGGTGCTTCTTCCCGAGGCTTTGTCTCCGCACAAGTCACTGTGCCTGCCTTGCCCACTAGGTGTCATGAAATGCCGAGCTCTCTGAGCTCTGGGCGAAGGGGACTTCGAGCTGCTTTGTAGCAAATTGCTGGAGTTCCTCCCTGGCCATCTGCTTTTTTTTGGAGGTAGCCCACTCAGCTGGGAGCTGTGAGCAAAAGCATCAGCTGCCGCCAGCACCATCCTATTTTCAGCTCCGAGGAATCACGACTGTTGGCTGCGCTGCCAGGAACAGCAGCTCCTGGCATTTGCTGGGGGTTGGTGAGTACGGGAGAGAACCCAGAGGGAGAAGGGTTTGGCTTCAGCTGACCCACGGTGAGACATGGACAGCTCTGCAGCTCTTCCGAGTCCCCCTGTCTGCTGCAGGAATAAATCTCCTCTCCTCATTCCCGAGCTGCTGGAAGGAGTAGCTGTGCTCGGAGAAGTTGTGCTTGGGATTGGTGGAGACACCTTCCAGGGAAGGCACTTGGAAAGGAGAAATACGAAGTTTACTGGCTGGAGATGTGACTCTTCAAGAGATGCAGGCTCTCCACAGCTTCATAGACAAAGGTCTTCAGGGTCTAAGCCTTCCTTAATAGGTTTTGGAAGCGTTCCTTGTTTTTTAGAATTTTCCTTTCATTTTTCTTTTATTCTTCATGCGATTAGTTCAGTGATTACCATTTATCTTTTCTATTTTAAAGACCTCTCTTCTCTTAGGACTGGCCTGCAGACAGCGGGGTTCAAGTGTGCGGGGGGATATTTTTCTTTTGTTGCTTAACTGGAGAGAAAGTGATGGTTAATGAAAGTGGTTGCTTATTTCTAAATGTTTCATTTCTTTCCTTGTGAAGGAAAGGAGAGGGAGAGGATTTCAGCTGCGAGGTTCCCGAGATGGAATTAATCAAGTTGCCCCCGACAGAGGTAACATTTGCCAAGCCGATTTTGTGAAGATTTAGACATCACCCCACTAATTTCAGGGACAGATTGCCAAGGGACATCCTGTCATCACAACAGGACACTTTTGTCCTTCTCCCTCACACACAAAGTGACCTTGTTCCCATGGAAAAGGTTGGGAAGATCTTTCATCCTGAAGCTCCATGTGAAGGTGCCACGTGAGTCAGAAGCCCGAGCACATCTCTCCAGAGACTCGTGTTAACAGCTCAGCAAATGCAGGATTTTTCTGAGCCAACAGCTTGTCAGACCCGAATAAGACTTCCACGTTCCCACCATTGGAAGCAAAACTCTCAGGATGTTTTGCAAAGGTGTTTCTTCCCTGCCAACCTCTCCCTGTTGGTGTTCTGGCCTAGTTTGTAAGCTTGATCAGGCCAGACAAGTCCCAGGAGGTGCCAGAGATGTGAGTCCCAGGTTTGAGGGGGAAAAGGAGGGTGAGACTTGGTCCATATGTACCAAATCTCTTTTAAGACCCTTCAGTTCTGGGATTAAGAACAGATGCCAGCTGGTTGCATTTGCTCCTCTAGACCTGGGCCTGCAGCTGTGGAGATTCAGCAGCGGAGGAAGTGCAGAGAGAAGAACAGAAGATGGCAACAAAGATGATGAAGGGACTGGAGCATCTTTGTTATGAGGCCAAGCTGAGAGAGTTGGACAAATTCAGTCTCAAATAAAGGGACTGAGAGGGAACCTCATCAATGCCCAGCGATACCTGCAGGGAGGGGTCAGAGGATGGACCAGGCTCTGCTCCATGGGGCCCAGCAATAGGAGAAGAAGAACAAGCAGGAACTGATGCCCAGGAAGTTCCACCTGGACACAAGGAAAAACTTCTTCCCTGTGCAGTGACCAAGCCCTGAACAGAGATTGTCCAGAGAGGGTGTGGAGTCTCCCTCACTGGGAATATTCCAGAACTGTCTGGACACAATCCTGTGCCTGTGCTCTGGGATGGCCCTGCTGGAGCAGGGAGGTGGCACCAGATGATCCCACTGTGGTCCCTTCCAGCCTGACCCATTCCGTGGTTCTGTGAGAAGAGACACCCACTCCCGGGCAGACAGTGGCTGCTGGCAGAAGAAGTCCCTTGCTGGGTTCTGGGGAAGTCACAGCAAAGCCCCACTGCTCGGCAGGTGAGAAAAACCTTGAGAAATCTGTGGGAGGTCAAAGAAAGTTTGAGCTTCATGAGGAAACACCTGAAACCCCTGTTCGCCTACCTGGGAGCAGCCTTGGAGTCCTCTACAGAGAGATCCTGCCTTGCCTTGTCCAGAGAAGCTGTGGCTGCCCCATCCCTGGAAGTGTTCAAGGCTGTGGACAGGGCTTGGAGCAACCTGGGATAGTGGAAGGTGTCCCTGCCCATGGCAGGGGTTGGAACTGGATGATCTTTAAGGTCCCTTCCAACCCAAACCATTCCATGACTCTGTGATCCCTGCAGAGTGACAAAACCACGGGGAAGCCGGAGCTGGTCAGCAGGACCCCGGTGGCCGGGATTATTTGGGGTGACGTCCGCCAGTAGCGTGGACGAGCCCATGTGCCCCAAAAGCAGCAGCAATCTCTCCAGGTCCCACCCGTCCTGCATCCAGCCCCGCGCTCCCTGCTGCCATCCTCATCCTTCTCGGGAGCGGTTTCCTCTGGTTTCGCGTGATTCGGAGCCAGGAGAGGGCAGCAATGCTCGCGGACAGACACGCGGTGCCGCCGCTGTCCCCGCTCCTCTCCGGGTGTCTGGCGGTGACATCCCGGAGCCCTGGTGGCACTCGGATGGACAGCGCTGTACAGAGGTGCCTCTGGCACTTCAGGCTCAGGTAAATCTATGAACAAACCTCTTTTATTGCAAAGGAAAACTTCTCCTCGTCTTGGTTTGCACAGGGCTGTGATTTGAAACCTTGTCCATCACCCCAGGCTGGGGCCAAGCAGCCTCTCCCTTTCTTCTCATGCAGAGAAGACTCTGGATACTTTTAAACAAGTGGTTTTGACTTAATTGCACTTCTTGATGAACACTTAAAGCCCTGCATGACTTAGAAAATTAAAGAAATGAACACCCTTTCTCCCCTCAGCCTCAAGTAATAAATGAAAAAATAAGAGGGATTTCTGAAATAAAGGCTTTCCCTCAATGAGCATTGATTAGAGTTGCAGATCTCTGCCAAGCAGTGGGAGCCTGCATCGAATGTGGGCAGATCAAAAGGGTTCCATCTCGAGATAAGAAAGATTTTATTTATTTTTTTTTTACAGCCAGAACAATGAAACATTGGGACAACCTTACCAGGGATGTCCCAGCCCTGAAGGTTTTCAAGCCCCATCCCTGGAAGTGTCCAAGGCCGGGTTGGACGGGGCTTGGAGGAACCTGGTCCAGTGGAAGGCGTCCCTGCCCATGGCAGGGGGTGGAACCAGATGAGCTTTAGGGTCCCTTCCAACCCAAACCATTCCATGAATCCATGAAGATGGAATTGGACAAACTGGTATACAATCTCACCAAGGATCCCTTCTCACATGGGAGATGGGAGTTATGACATCTTCTGCGTAAAGATCCCGCTTGCTGGACATGGGATGGGGACATAAAATCCTGGAGATGTCCCCCTGGATGAGTGACCTTTTGTGAAGGGGCTCTCTCCCCAAGGTGCCTGACCTTGAAGTGAGGCTCTGCCCTTGTTCCCAGCAGGTGGTGGCTGCCCCAATCCTGCAAAATCTCCTTCTGAGTCCGTGACTCATCTGCCAGGATGAGCGAAGGAGACTTTCCTGCCCCTTCTCCTTCCCCGAGCCAGGATGAGCCAAAGCATCGTTTGCTTTAAGGATGGAGCGAGAGAGATCCACAGGCGTAAAGCCTGAGCTGTGGAGCTGCGCCAATCCAAAGGCAGGCAAGGTGAGAGGGAAATGGCAAATGCCTCATTGATTTCAAAACTGCTACACGATCCTGCCTGGGAGTCTGCGAAGCTGTTAAAATTTAAAAAAACAAAAAAGCCTTAAAAGGACGCGGTGTTGATGGGGAGTTGGCAGCTTCCTTTGTGCCGGCTGCTTATTCTCATACAAAGCCTTCCAAACGTGGAATGTTTACCCAATGGAAACCCCTTGGCTTTGTGTTTCCCACTCTGAGCCTCGCACAACTCATTCCTCACCAGCTGGAGCTCTGAAAAATACCTTCCTTACTCACCAGCGGCCTCCCACACCCAGATGCCACCAGGCCTGGAGGAGCTCGAGGAACAGGGGCTGACCAGGACATCTTTTAAGCCAGCACAGAAGCCCCTGACTTGCCCTCCTGCCCTTTTTCTCAGTTCCTGCCTTTAAATTTATAAAAGGCACGACGATGTACATTGCTTTGGTGGTTGGTTGAGACAATTCCTTGGAGTTTGAGTCCCTTCTCTGCCGCCGATGTCTCCCGGGGCAAAGGGTCATTGTCATTAAGGCCACATCCCTGTGATGGGCAGTGGTGACACAGGGCTCTGCATCCATCAGAAGCACCGAGGCTGTGAATTTGTAGTGCCAAAATCTCCTCTGTCTCTCTAACACGGCCCATTAGGCCCGGCTCAAGGCTAACGACTTTCCATCAGCCAGGAACGTGGGCAGAGGCAGCTGATAATTATAGACATCCTGCAACTCTTCCCTTACAAGCTCAGAGAATTCTTCAGCAGGATGAAGTTCAAAGGGATGCTGAAGTGTTCCTCTGTAATGAGACAGTTATAAGAGTTCCATCTAAAGTCCTCTAAAATGGGGTTTTATAAAGAATTATGGAATTGTGGAAAGGTTTGGGTTGGAAGGGACCTCTCCCCCTTCGCCTTGGGTTCCCTTCTCTAAATTTCACCTCTCTTCTCCTGTGAAGACCATCATGAAGACCCTCACGGCTGCCCAGGAGCATGGGTTGTTACCACAGAACCTCCTTAAAATGTCACAGAATCCAGACTGGTTTGGGTTGGAAGAAACCTTAAGGATCCAGTTCCAGCTCGCAGCATCTGGTGCATAAAGGGTGAAATTTATTTTGCTCGTCTTCCTCTTTCTCAGATGTATTTGGTGAGCCACTCCTGCTACTCTGGAAGATTTCTTGCTTACCTCAACTTCCTTTTCCCTTGGAATAAAATCTCCTCTCTTTTCGATTGAAACTGAATTCCCTCAGCCCTGTTTCTGGACCCTGCTAAGTCCTGCTGCTCCCCTGTTCCCACCTTCAAAGGGAACAGACGACCTTGCTCAGATCCTCTCTGGGGAGTTGCACCGAGCTTTGGAGGAGGGGAAAACCTCGCTGCTGCACGCAGCCACCGGCTCATGCGTATGCCACTGTCAATTCATCTAAAGTCTGTTGGACAAATTCCAGCACTCTGCAGGGAAAGAAAAAAAAAAAATGCAAAGAGAAAGAAAAAGAAAGGAGCTGGCAGAGGTAAGCGGATATGCCAAAAATTGTTATATCTTTTTTTTTTAAATTCTGATTCTCGGGGTTCTTTGGGGTTTTTTCTTCCTTCATTAAGGTGGTTTTTGGTATTGCAGTGGTTAGGCCAGCCCTAAGCTAATTGTTAGCCTCTTAACTAATTGTTAATTAGTGATGAGTGAGGATAGAGAGAACTCTGAGCCTTATCATGGAATTATTCAGGTTGGAAAAGCCCTCTGAGGTCGGAGAGGCCCATCACTAACCCAGCACCGTGTCCACCACCGAACCACATTCCCGAGCCACATCCACGCACCTTTGAGCACTTCCAGGGATTGGTGACTCCAGCACTTCCCTGGGCAGCCCGTTCCAATGCTCGACCACCCTTTCACGAAAGAAATTTTTCCTAATATCCCATCTGAACCCTTCCTGGAGCAGTTTTAGGCTGTTCCCTCTTGTCCTATCCCTTGTTACTCAGGAGGAGAGACTGACCCCGACCTGGCTGCAGCCTCCGGTCAGTTCCAGAGCTCAGGCTGTTCTTTGCTTCCCAGAGGAGAGTCCTGGGTGTGCAAGGAAATGCTCCGCACACTTAAGAGGACACACTCGACGGACAACAATTTCCCACGAATTTCAGGATGCAGGGGAGCAGGGTCCAGGGGTCAGGATGGCCGAGCGGTCTAAGGCGCTGCGTTCAGGTCGCAGTCTCCCCTGGAGGCGTGGGTTCGAATCCCACTCCTGACAACTTCTTGGCTGGCCAGAGCCATCCCGCAGGGAATTTTGCTGCCTCGCTGTGTGAGAAACATTCCTGGGAGTCTCCCCGATCTGGTCCAGCCCCGGGATTAACACCCACTATTGGTTGTTCAGGTTGGCAGTGATGAGGTTGAAGAGTGTCCCTCCCGCTAATCAGCACCTGGCTCGGGGGGAATTTTGGCTTTTCCGGTGTTTTTCAGGCATTGAGGCTGCCGGCAACAGGTGGGTCTCACCTGTCTCAAAGGGAAAAAGGGTTCTAACCCATGAGTTTTGGGGCTGATTGAGGGCTTTAAACGAGGTTTGAAGGGGAAGGGGATAAAACCTGGCTCCCTGCGTGGGCCCAGGGGCACCATGCCAGTGTTGGGATTGAAATCCATCTGTTTGTGGCATGGAAGGCTCCACAGAGGGACCTGGGCAGGCTGGATCAATGGGCCAAGTGTTCAAAAAACGAGTAAATGTGGCACTTTGTGACACGATTCAGTGGCCGTGGTGGCATTTGGTCAAAAACTGGTTCTGATGGTCTTGGAGATCTTTGCCAAACCTATCAATTCTGTGATTCTCAAACCCAGAAATCCTCTTCAAACCTAAACAAGACAAGGCAAAAAACCCCACAAAACAAAGCAGCAGCTGCAGCAGTTAAACCCGGAACAATCTTTTTATTGCCCAATTTTTTTCCTAATGCATGTGAGGCTTCATAACTTTTATGCTGCAAATTCTTCGAGATGATGTCTTTTACTGAGAGTGTTTGCTTTATTGAGAGTGTTTGAGCCCTGCAGTGTTTGGCTACTGCTGGTGGTGGAAACATCCTCGTCTGCCAGAGCACGAACTCTCAGCAGTAACTGCTCCACTCCTTTCACAAGAATTTTTTGGTCGTATCTTATCATCTTTGCAATCAAATCCCGGGTCCTGGATTTCTTCCATCACTCATTTTCAAAAACAGTAGCAAGTTCTTGAGATCCCTGTATGCCTCCCAGGCAAAGAGGGCAGTCCAGCAACCAAAGGTGCATAAAATGAGCAGGAAAACTGGTTTGGCTTGAAAGGCGAAGAAATTGGACCAAACGAATCATCCCATCTTTACTCTCTTAGTAAAAACAACGAGGCAGCACTTTCTGCACTCTCAGGTGTGCACCGTCCTCTAAATATCATCACCAAAGGACCTTTTCTGCTGAGGGGAAGGGGAAAAAAGTGCAGAGCTGATGTCAGCGCAGTGATGAATTTCAAGCTTTAAGTTAAAAAAGAAAGTCTTCCTTTGAGACAGACATTGTGGAAGGAACGACTTGGCTGCTGCAAGAGCCCAAGTCCAACTGAGAATATAAAACCATGAAGGTTTTCACGTCATGGCCAGAGCTGGTGACTCCACCACTCTTCTGAGGTTTAACCACTCCCCCAGTGAATATTTTTTTCCCCGATATACAACCTGAACCTTGAGGCCGTCTCCCCTTGTCCTGTCATTAATTGTGTGGGAGAAGAGGACAAGCCTCTAATTAGAATATCTGTGTGCAACAGATTTCCCAAAATCAGATGTTCTGGTGCAATCAGCGGTGAGATGCTTCCCCCAAAACTGCTGCTGAACAGAAAGGGCTGAGTGTTTTGGGATCATCTGGCTCCCGCCATGGAATGGTGCTCATTCAGCACATCAAAATATCAAGGAATCGTTGGTAAACTGCAGAGGATGGTGGAGAACAGCTCTGAGTATTTCAGAAGTCAGGAGGGAGATGAGATGAAAAGGAAACAATGCATGCAATTTGTCCAATCCCTGACTAAGGGACCAGAACTGTCTACAGGCGTTTGCAGAAGGTAAAACCAACAAAGAGTGAGGAAGATTGGCTTTGAGCGGAACGAAGAGTGTTATTAGGAGCGGTGGGAAGGGAAAGAAAAACCAGCCTGAACTGCTTGGAATTTAATGCATTCTGCTGTAGACATTCCTATTATGTAACATTTGTGTTAAAAACTTCATCTTTCCAGAAATATCTGGGGTTTTACAGAATAACTGATGATAATTCATCATCTTTTGTTGTTGTTGTTGTTGTTGTTGTTGTTGTTTTTAAATAGAAACAATCAAAAAAATAGTTCTGGCTTTCAGTGATGGACTTGAAAAGAAACACCATCTGTAGGCTATTTTTTAATAAACAGGATTATATAATAAAAGACTTTTGGTTGGAATTTACTCTGATTCCTGGGTCCTTGGAAAGGCAGGAAGACACCAAAATCTCCTCTGGACACACTGAGTCCAATTTAGAGACACCTCAGAGACAGGACCATGAGGGAGAAACGCCGAAAAGTTGTTGGTAGAGAAGGAAATGGGTTGAATTCCCCAGGAAATCTTTCACTGCAGGAGAAAGACACTTTCCCCAAAATTTGTTCATATATTTGTATCTATATTTATACATACACATAGGGAACTGTTGCTTTTCACACGGAATTTTATAGGAAATGAATATCCTGCTCCCCAAACCTGGCGCGCAGAAGCCGGATGGTGGGGGAGATGTTTCTTTTCTGATCCCATGATGTGTAAGATCGTCCCCACAAATGATGCAGCCCAGGAGGAATTCTGAAGCTCTTGAGGAAAGTTAGCTCCCATAAATAGGCAGGCAGGTGGATAAACAGAGACACAGAAACAGGGAATTTGCTTGTTCCGACAACTTTTAAGTGGATACCAACTTGGAATGTTTCACAGAAAAAGCTGCTCCTTTTCTGATGAGCTTTGACATTTGAATTCACAGGAACTTCGTGGTTTTCCTGAAGTCAGAATTATCCCAGCAGCTGACTCCTTGCAACATGGCCGGCACTTTGATTGGCATCCAAATGCTCTGGAGCAGGGATCCCCTCTTGGCCAAGGCACTTTAGGACAGCCTGGTGACAGGTGAAGTTCAGTTAATGGCCTGGTTTTCTCCTTTAAAATAACCCAGGAGAACGTGGAATGAACACGTTCAGCTTTGAAACATGGGGCATTCAGATAATGCTTGAGAATGTCTTTCCCAGGGTGAATATCCTGAGCTGGGAGGGATCCACAACGATCATCGAGTCCAGCTCCTGGTCCTGGACATCCCAACAATCCCACCCTGTGCCTGAGTGCATTGTCCAAACACTTCCTGAGCTCTGGCAGCCTTGAGGCCGTGACCACTTCCCTGGGGAGCCGTTCCAGTGTGTCTTGGTTTGGAAAGACAGATGTCTGTTAAGGGAAGGCAGGAGCCTCCCTTGGAATGGAAGATGCAAGCCCCTTCCCCTTGAATTATTGTAATTTTGAAATCAAGGGCTTTCAGGCAAAGATAGGGGGAATAGGACTAACAGTTCTTTTACTAATATATATATAAAACAAAACAATAATACAGAAACACTGGCTTAACCTGACAGAGTCAGAGTATGACCTGGCACCCTGCCGGGCAGGGAGGTGGTACCAGTCCGATCAGGTGACAGCTGCAGTTCTCTTTGAAGTGGTTCTGTTGAAGCGGTGATCTTGTAGAAAAGGTCTGGTCTTCCTTGGAAAGTCCAGCGGTGCTTGTGTAGCTCCTGTCCTCTGGGAATCCAGTGGGAAAGGCTCTGCTCTGGTGTTTGAGATCTCAGCTTATATTGAGCATGGAATGCTTGGTTCCTCCCTCTGGGTGGAACATCTCACAGTGGGATGCTGATGGGCCACTTAACAGGAGATGGTCCAGGATCGAGTTATCAATGAAGGCACTGATGGACCCATTCACAGAAGATAGTTCAGAGCGAGGAGCACCGCCCCACCTGGTCTCAGCAGCTCCTGAGGATGGTCATAGAATACAAACTGCACCCCAGGACACAGTGTCTGACCAGCTCTCAGCGAAAAAATTTTCCTAATTTCCAACCTCAACCTCCCTTGGCACAACTTCAGGCCGTTCCCTCACGTCCTGTTGTTGGAACCAATACCAAGTTTAAAACGTTTTTTATAGAACTTTAGTCAGGGGTTTTGTTCTCCTTTGCCCCGGGGAGAGGGAATTGAAGTTTCTTTTCAAAAGACTGTTTTACCAGGAGAGGTCTGATGAGCTGAACATCTCAGCAGACTGGGAGTAGCAGAGGAGATACACAACAGATAATGACCGTTAACGACCATTAATGAACATCAGCTCCAAACATCACCCCTGGCGTGCTCAGAGACCCCTGGTCTGGGAAAAGAGAGATAACAGAGAATGAGAACCTAATTAACATTGGAGACCAAGAAATCCGTATCCAATAGGAACCCAAATACTAAGAACTGCACAACTTTGGACCAGTGAGCATTGAACCAATAAATTTCTATGAGTTTCGACTGTATAAAATATGTGAAAAATCCAGTAAAATTCATGTGCGATGCAAGGATTTTCTCTGCACAGCCCGGGCAATGTGTGGATGAAATGATTCCTGTTGCACCTCCTGGCCAGAATAAAGCAATGCCTCGATTCTCCAACACTAAAAATGTGATTGGAGAGTTTTTTTGGTTTTCCCGCAGTTTCGGTGACACTGTCACTGATCACCAGAGAGAAGAAATCAGTGCTGCCTCTCCAGCACACAAGTGCAGTCCCATCCTTCATAATCTCATAGCACGGCCAGAAGTGATCCTTCTTTTTCCCTGGAAATCGCCTGTTTTCCAAACGGATGGCAGTAGTTCCATGTTCGAGCAGGAAGGATTTGGGGAGAGAGAGGAAGACACCCCAAATTTTAGGTGTTCGCAGTGAGCCAGTTGTCCAGGCAGTCAAGGGGAGTTCACAAGGGCTGCTCCAGCCTCGGGGCCTTGTGGGAGGCTCCGTGGTGGCATCCAGACAAATCACCTCCCACACGCCCTGCCTAATTACTGTTCTTAGCCCAATTAGCACATACCAATCCTCCAAGTGAAAGCAAAGCATCTGCACCCACTGAAAGGCAGGCCCTGAGCTGAATCCAGAATGTGTCTCCTCTTCCCAGCAGGAAATCTGTGCTGGTTGGAGCTGTGCTGCCCTGCTGGAGCACGAAATCAAACCAGAGCTGACAAGAAACACACCAAAATTGTGTCTCAGCTCCCGCAGGCCCCTGAAACGCAGGGAGGAGCTGACACAGCAAAGTCAAAGGGGTTCCAGTCCCAAGGTTTATTCCATGCCCGGCTTAATTGCTCACAATTTACATGGGAAAAGCAATAATTTCTCTTTTCTTTCTCAGTTGCACTCCAGTGTTAAGAATCCAACCACATTTTCCCCCTTTCAATCATCGGGCCCAACCATTATTTTGACGGGGCGTTTTCCAGTCTGATTTTGCTATTACTGCATGGTGGATGGTTTATATTGCTAATTAGCACCTATTAAGGCTGTTATCCCATTCAAGCCTTGATGGATGGAGATGGAAAGGAATAAGGCATCAGAATAAATCAGAGCAGCAGAAACTGAGTTCTCCTGTGGGAAATCTCTCCGAGTTGAATGCGCCTGGATGTGTGCAGCGGAATTTTATACGTGCACCTTGTATCGTTGGTGTTACAGCTCTCAAACCTCTTATCCAAGGTCTGGATAGTTTAAAACAGAAGAGTTTTCATCCTGGGTGATCTGAGAACAGCTTCCTGTCTCCAGGATCCCATGAGAAACTGAAGATAACCAGGACAAATATAAGAACTGGGGGGAAAAAAAAAAAAAGTATGAGTAACATAAAATCAGTGTTCAAAAATCTGAAGTTCAGTTATAAAAGTTCTGCTGGGCAATGATATCCCGGGAAAACAGAAAATTTACAACCTGTGGAAATGGGAGGGAAGAAGGAAAGATCCTTTTGCCTCCTCATGTTGTTGGGAAGCTGAATCTTGGAAAGAGCAAAGGTCACTGATTCTGAAATGATGATTATTACAGAGAAAAGAGGAATGTAAGTGATGTCACTGCTGAAGAGAATGTGATTTCCAGGGATAACCCACCAGGTGGACTCTGAGAAACCCCAGACAGAGCCCAAGACTCTGACTGAGCCTTGTAGCCCTGATACAGAAATCTTCCCCCATGAAAAATTATGAATCAGAGCTTCTTTTTTAACAAGACATTAAAAAAAAAACCAAAGGAAACATCCTGCCTCTTCAATTTCCCAGGCTTTCCTTCACCCGAGGCCCCCATTTTTGGGATGTAGGGTGGCACAGGCATCTTTCTTGTTCCATATGAGCTGGCAGAAACCCCAGCAGGCCTTCAGATAAACATTCATGCAGAAGAAACCACTCCTGATATTCCATCCCCTAATGAAAAATCAATTCCAGCCTTTATCCTGTGTCTTTCCTTTTTTTTTCTGTGACCTCTTTGTGGGCTACATCAAAACCAAGTCTGCCTCCAAACCCCATGCAGTGAGGTTCCCTGCCTTTATGTGGACAAAACATTTCCATGTTTTTTTCCATGGAAGAGGACTCCATATGTGGTGTAAGCTGGCAAAGCTGCAAAAATCCTGGCGAGATGGACCAACAAATATGAGCTCTGGAGCTGGGATTGCATTCCCTGTGTTGGAGATCTCCACGTAATTCCATCTGCAGAAGAAATCAATAAAAGAGAGTTGATGGAAAAAACTGGAAGGGGGAATCAAAGCCCATCTGGAGTTAAATCTGGTGAGGGATATGAAGGGCAGCAAGTTTTCTGCAGGAATATCAGCAGCAAAAGGGAGAGTCAGGAAAATGTGGGGCTGCTGCTCAGCAGGGTGGGAATTCTGGTGGCAAAGAACATGGAAATTGCCCAAGTACTCTTCATTTAACTCTTCACTGATAAGATCAGCCTTCATAAATCCCAATTTCCTGGACCAGCGCAAGGAAGATTTATCCTCAGGGGAGGAGGATGCAGTCAGGGAACACAAAGACAAAATAGACTTGCGGAATGCATGGATGAGGACAGGATGGATCCATGGAAACTGACGGCATTGCAAGGTCACCCTCCTTTGTCTTGGAAAGGTCACGGTGACCACGGAGGTTCCCAGGAGCAGAAGGATGCCACTCCTGCCCTTAAGAAGGACAGAAAGGGAACTCAGGACAGGAGTTCCATGGGAAGCTGATGGCGCAGCTAATCTTGGAAACTGTTTCGGAACACGCGTTCAGTTCTTTGAACTTCAGTGAGGGAACTTAATGGTCATCGTGGCAATGGCTGTGGAGAGCTGGAATTGATGGTGTGCTGAGATCCCTGGGTTTGGGCTGCCTGCTCTTGTCTGAGTCTCTTCATGCTCTCTGCAAACAGCTCTGAGCAGGAACAATCTGTTCCTTCAGTCCTTAACTGCAGAGGGATTTTGCTCCTGGGTCTGGATCCTACCAGAGCTAAAATGTTCAGCATTCCAGACCAGAACCATTTGGATGGATTGTTGGCATCAAGGGCTGGAACAACTGAATTTAAAAGGGTGGAATGACCCACAGGAGGGGCCCTTTTTATGAGGAATGCAGATGGATCTTGGACAGCCCCACCTAAACCTTGGGCGACGCTCTCAGGTACGTGGTGATTCTCGGAGTTATCCAGTGCTGGGCCAGGATGATCCCTGTGGGTCCCCTCCAACTCAGAATATTCCATGGTTTGGTGGTTCTGTGAATTCTGAAGTCACTGCTGTCTGTACTGACGGGGCTCCAGCTGGCACATGGATGAGGACATCAAGATAGAGGCGTTTGGATCTGGACCAAACCCCTCCAGTCTCGTGTTCCCACATTCCCCGCTCCAGGACTGCAAACCACAGCCCAGGGATCCTGGTGGGAGACAGGCAGGCGGAGCAGGAAGTTGTTCTAGCTCGATACCTGCTCCAAGGCTGTTCTTCCAGCCCATTCCTGAGGGTCTGATCCATCCCAAAATGCTTTTGAGTTGGATTTCGATGGGGTGACCTGGCTGTCCTCTGTGCGTGTGGCTGTTCCCTTTTTTGTGTGTTTTCCTTGTAGATTTTGAACTTTTCTGAATCAAAACCCCTCTGGCAAAAGAGCAGAGATCTCAAAGGTTCTCAAGGGTTTTATTTCCACAAGATTCAAAATCAACACGACAAAAGTCCGAAGGGAAATAAACTTCATTAACTCTGATACTCATGGTGCCATTGTTTTACTCTCTTTATTAACTCACAAAAAGGTGAGTAAGATCATTTTCCTCTTCAAATAATGATAGCAAATATTATTTTATGCACTGCCAGGCAAAGGGTAGAAGAGAAAATCTCTGCCCACTAATGTTGTTCTATTCAATGCACGAATAAAACCATATTTCCTTTCACAGAAAATCTTTATCCTGAGATAAAAATAAGTCTCTGCTCTCTTTTTGGAAGTCCTGGTAGAGATATAACTTATATTGAGGGTAATGCACAGTTTTATGAAGGTAATAATTGATAGTTTGAAAGTCTGGATGTTTGGAAAATCAGTGTCGTCCAACCTGTGGTGTGTCAAACACGAGGTGTTCTGCAAAATCATGAAAGAAACTCGTCAGTGGAGAAGAGGAAAGACCCAAAATTCTGCTTGACAGTGAATCAGCCAAAATATAAACCAGTAAAAGAATAGTTAAAGTGATGCTCATTTTTAGGTGCCTAAAACCCAAAAGCCACTGCAGCAACACTACACAAACAACAGCAGAAACGGTACTGGAAAAATCGCTGGAGTGCTGTTAAAAAAGGTTATGAGTCCCTGGTGTGAAAGTGCAATTCTTGTGCTCCTTTTTTCATGGTGTTTATGTTTCTTAGGAAGTTTTGGGCAGAGAAGTTGGGAGAAAAACAATTTGTTTGAGTAATTTTCTGCTGAGCACTCTGACCAAGGAGCCTTCCACTTCCAACTGTGCATTGGAGACAGAAATAAAACAGGGGAGACCTGGCCAGGTGCAAAAGTCGGGAATAAGCAGAAATGAGGAAACTCACAGCAAATGTGTGACAAAGCCTCATGAAATATAAAAGAGAAGAGGCTTTTCCCCAGGGATCCCAAAAATTCAGTTTTGTTGCAATCCAAAAAATACTGGGAGCTGTTGGGCTAATGATGGGAGAAATGGATCTGTTCTGTAAGACAATGATCAAAGGACGTCTTTGTTTTCAAACTCAGTTTGGTTTCTGCTCATTTTCTCCAGCAGATCCAATGACTTTTCTTTAAACAACATTTTCATCAAACCAGAGTTCAGCAATGCAAACCTTTAGCAGAACAAAGACAACTCAGTGAGGATTTTTTTGTCCTCACTTTAATTCAACATTTGGGAAAACCCACTTCAGAGCTCTCTCTGGCTGCAGAACCCATCACACTGATGCTGAAGGGCCTTTCCAAACCCTTCCAAGTCTTGTCACCAGTTCCTTGTTCATGGACCAGTCTCATGTTCTGAGATATTATCAGGATGAGTGATATCTGTTTATTTCTCTTTAAACTCCCCTTGTCAAGTCTGTTCTTTATAACTGTGAGTCAAGGGGCAAAACAGGAGCTGTTTAAGGTTTTTAAGTAAGTGGCAGGATAAGAATCCAATTTTTGTATCCCAGGAATAATTCTTAGATTTAGGGAGTGGGGAAGACTGAGGAATCGCAGGAAAAGCCTTCAGGGATATATTGATAGAGATCCTGAAAGTTCATGGAATCACAGAACAGTTTAGGTAGGAAGGGACCTGAAAGATCTTCTCATTACAACCCCAGGGACACCTTCCATTAAACCTGTTTGCCCAGGGAAAAAAAGTGTTTGAGAGTTTATTTATATAAATATCCCCACGGATCCCCATCGTTTGAATAGCTTGGTCCATTTGCGTTCACTCTTAATTGGTAGATTTTGTGAGCTTTGCTTTTTCTTTTTTTAGTTTCTTCTGTGTTGCAGTAGAGGCTCATCTGTTCCGTGCTCCAGCCCCTGTGAGACACCAGCAGGTGAAATCTGCCCTTTGGTCTCACACAAAAATAATGATTCACTGGAGTAATTGCTTTGGTTCCTGCTGTATTTTAGACGCAGACTTACATTCTTTCCTTCTTTCTTTCCTTCCTTCCTTCCTTCTTTCCTTGCCTCCTCCCTCCCTTCCTTCCTTCCCTCCCTCCCCTCCCTTCTNTCAGGGAAGGGGATGGGGGCTGTTCCCAGGCTGCTGAGCTGGGCAGGAGCACTCGGGACTGGGCTCTGCTGGCCTTCCTTCCCTTCCTCCTTCCCTCCTTCCTTCCTTCCCTACTTCCTCCCTTCCTTCCTCCCTTCGTTCCTTCCTCCCTCCTTCCTCCCTCCCTTCCTCCCTCCCTTCCTTCCTTCCTTCCCTCCCACAGGCTGAGATTTTTGAGAGCTCTGGCAAGTTCTAAATACTGTTTTTGCTGACTTCTGGTTCTAAACACTGATTTTTGCTTCTCAGCCTCTCACACATTTTTAATCTCCAAATGGAAATCTTTAAAAAGCAGCACCTGGCTGAGCAGGGGACTTCACGACCGAACTCTCAACAGCCCGGAGGCCACTGAGCTCTGTCTCTTTATTTTGGGAATCTGCCACTTGGAGGATCTGTGGGCTTGGAGAAGCCTCCCCTGAGTCCTCGGTATCCCATCTTCAAAAAGCTTGGCAAACAAGCAAAAGCCAGAGCTGGAATCAGGGTTATGAGAACTGAAAAAGAGCCTTGGGAAGTGCTAAGAACAGAGAATTTATTTAGGTTGGAAGGGACCTTAAGGATCATCGAGTTCCAATGCCCTGCTGTGGGCTGGGACATCTTTCAGCACCTCTCCCAACATTCCAGGCTGCTCAGAGCTCCATCCAAACTGACCTTGAACACTTCCAGCGATGGAACATCCACAGCTTCTCTGGGCAACCTGTGCCGGGGCCTCACCTGCCACATCCTGTGGAAATCTTCCTCAATGAGGGCTTCTTTTTGAAGCCAAACTACTTGACAACCAAAGACCATTTCCAAGAACAATTCCCACATAACAGGATTTAAGACGCCCAAAGAAGGAGCTGTTCCTCGTGCTCGCTTCGTGCTGCATCTCTCTAACTATGCCCCTTGTCAAAACAAGCAGCAGTGTTCCTATTCCAGTTTATTTTTACTCAAAGCAAACATCAAACTGAACGAAAATATCCCCCTGGCTGCTTTGCACACAAGATCAAGAGGGATGGCACCTTCAGAGCCTGTCCTTCCCACAAAGGAAATAAACCTGGTGTTTATGGCAGGAGAGCTCTATTTTTAGGGATCCCAATTCTGTTTCCTCTTCTTTGTGTGTCTTTGGCACTGCTGGGGTGCAGGCGCTGAGTGACGCTTTTGGCTGCCTGCTCAGCATCCTCAGACATGACCGCGACAACTGTTGCACCCCAAAATACCTTGGTTTGCCAAGTCCACACAGTTTTGATGCTTTCACAGTAGCCAGTGCACCCAAAACTCCATATATGAGGGTGACTGCTTGAAGAAAATGAAAATGAAGTTCTCTCTTTCTCTCAGAGCCTTGATGCTTTATGTGCTTTGTTTCATGCCAGCGAATCAAAGCAGAGCATCCTGAATTAAATATAGACAGCCCAGGAATGGTGCCAGCTAGTGAATTCTGCAGTAAGCGGGGAATCCCACCTGCTTGCAGGTGTCTCTCACGTTTTGAGGGATAAGAGCCGTGGGTTTAGTCATGTTACACCCCCCTAAGTCATTTCAAGGAATTCCCAGAGCAGGAAATTGCCGTGGTGCAAGGAATATTGGCTCAGATCTCCCCCAGCAGAGCTCAAAGTGGAACGGAAGGGTATGAACAGAGGAGCATCCAAACTGAGGAATTCACGTTAAATTGTTCTTTGGAGTAAACTCAGCGTCCAAGGCATTATAGTCCCTGAATGATTTTTTTCACCGTTAATAAAAAAATAACAACCTAAACCATTAAAGAGCTTATTCTTAAATCTTTGAGGAAGATACACAGAGAATGTTGCTTCCCCAGCTGCCAGACCTTAAGAAAACGAGAAATGCAAAATGATTGTTGCTTGGAAACGTTGCAATTTTTTTAATTGCCTCTACCTACCTCTAATTTTACGGATATCACGGAATCAGGGTTGAAATGGACCTAAAGGATTATCGAGGTCCACCCCCCTGCCATGGGTAGGGACACTTCCCACTATCCCAAGTTGCTCCAAGCCCCATCCAACCTGGCCTTGGGCACTTCTGGGCATCCTGTGCCAGGGCCTCACCACTCTCACGGTGAAAAGTCTGGGCTGTCTAAGGAACAGATAAAATAACCTTGATCGAACAGAAAACATGGTCCAAACCACCAATTCTGATTAGCCCAGAGCATCTCGGAGTATTAAACACAGCGCCTTGAAGGGAACCTTTGCAGAAAGCAAAACTGCACTCTCAGGACATGGAGGGAGGCAATGAAAGGGTCAAAACCAAACAAATTAAGGGCTAAGATCAATTAACTGATCTTTGAAAAGAAAAGGGGCAGATGTTGTTAGAGAAAATGCATGAGAAGAAAGGATGTTGCGGGTCAAGCAGGTGCTCTGGTGGTTCCTGGGATGATGGTTTGTGCTTATTGTTAATTATTCACCCTCTTCCAATTGTTTATTCCCTAATTTTTCTCTTTTGGGCCTGTTTAGGTATTTAACACATTTTTTTAATCCATCCAGGAAACTCCTTCTTGCTCTTCAGTTTCGACGCAAGGGTTTATTTTCCATTGTGATTTTGAGACACTGGCCATTAATATCCCACAATAATTCTCTCCAGAAAGGGAGGCTCTTAAATTGCCATGTACATAAGTGACATTTCAACATGTCTGCCCTTCATTAACCCACAGAGATTTCTCAAATCCTAATTAGGAGCCAGAAGAGGAATTTGTTCTCATCCTTTGAAGACCTCCCTTCCCCCAGAACTTCTGCTGTAATTTTTAAATACCTTTTCCTCTGCCTTTTCATCCCACACAAGTGCACCAGGGCAGCTTTCCTGGAGGTCCTTTGCATTTTCAGAGCTTATGGGGCATGGAGAAAATTCAGGCATGATATTGTAACCATCTGGAAAATGGATCTTTTCTGGGATGAGAAGAGAAAAGAGGATAACGTCCTTTTTTTGTGTGCTCTTGGCCAGCAGAGCTGGGTAAACTCCACACTGGGCACAGGAGAAAGAGAGGAACTGCAGCTCCTTGCAACCACGGACTCGTGTGATAAACATCACACAGAAACAGAGAATTATAGAGTTATAGAAGGGTCGGAAGGGACCTTAAAAATCATCTAATTCCACTAAATCAGGCTGCTCAGAGCCCCATCCAGACATTATAGGATTTCTCCTGGGTGCCGGGTGAGTCAGTGAACCTCCAGTGGCTCAGGCAGGTCTTGAATTTACAGTTCAAACCCAGTTTCAGATTGATCTCAATCTCTTGTCTCAGACAAAAAGCTGCTTTGGCTGGTTTCAAAGGAGTGATATTTCCATGAGAAATGTCTCCTTTCAGGGGATTTGTCTTTTTTTAATGAACAAACCAAACATCCCCTCCTTCCCTTTCACTCCAATCCCAAACCATCACTTGACATTTTTCAGTCTTCTACCAAACCCCTCAAAGTTTTGTATTTCATCTAAAAAGGTGTCAGCACCGCAAAGTTCAACAAGAAAAATAAACCTTGTGGCCGTTCTCCACGTGGCCTTGCTTGTCCTGTGGGGCCTGTCTCAGTCAAATCCAGGAGTTTTTCTTGGTGCTGGCTCTAGGGAGCCCAGTTCACAGAATCCCAGAATCACTGAGGTTGGAGAAGACCTCCAAGATCATCAAGTCCAACCTGTGACCCAGAGCATAGCGCTGAGTGCCACCTCCAGCGGTTCCTTGGACACCTCCAGGGATGGCGGCTCCAGCACCTCCCTGGACAGCCCCTCCTAATGCTTAACCCCTCTTTCCATGAGGAAATTCTTCCTGAATTCCCCACTCCAGCTGGAGGAACAGTTCTGTGGGTGGCAGCACCAGCTGTTTCAGTGCCATTCCTCTCTTGTACCCCTGAGGGAAGAGCCAGCCCTTGGGTTTTGTGCATCATGTCTTGGTTCAGAAGACAGGTGACTGCCAGGGGAAAACCAGAGCCTCCCTTGGAATAGAGAATGTAAACCCCCCACCTCCGAATTGCTATAATTTTGAAATTATGGGGCTTTCAGGCAGAGATATGGAGATAGGAATACCAGTTCTTTACTAAGAATATTACAAACTACAAAGGTAGTGGTACAGAGAGAAAGAACAACAACAAACAAATAANAGAGAGGCTTTGGCTCCTCCCACTGAGTGGAACGTCTCCCCAATGAGATGATGTGATGTTATCAGTCTCAAGGAGAGCCTTAAATGGCTCATTCCCAGGTGATATCCCCTTGGAGGAGGATGGGTGGAGCCCATTAACAGAAGGCACCCGCCCTCCTTCCCCTGGAGTTACAAGAGATAAAAATATCTTTCAACCGGTTTGAACAGATGAAAATAGAATACACATTTTTGGTTACATATTGCAACCCAAGACACATCATGGGGATCCTGGAGCGGCGCGGTGCTCTGACCTCAACTCTCTTCCGTAAATTTGGTGGAATTAGCAGTTGGTACACTGGAAAATCATAGAATGGCTTGGGTTGGGAGGGACCTTAAAATCTTGTTCCGAGCCCTGCCGTGGGCGGTGACACCTTCCAGGTTGCTCCAAGCTCCATCCAACCTGGCCTTGGACACTTCCAGGGATGAGGAATCACAATTCCTTATAGAAGCAGATTCCTTATGGAAGCATTAATCCTTGCTGTCATGCTCCTCATGACATAATTAATATCTTAATCTGGAAGAGAAGAGCATTTGGGAAAATCTGGTGTCCCGGTGATTCATTTTGTTTCTATTTCAGCTACATTTTAACATTTGTTGGGCTGTCACCGCATTAAAGGTAAATTCCAGCTCAGGCTGGTTTTGCTTAGCATGGGTATTTTACCATGGAGATCTGTCTTTGTGCATATGCTGGATGATATCTAAATTTGCCTTCATGTTCGCTGCCCTGAACTTACATTCACAGCGAATGATTTCGCAGATTTCCATTCCATATCCCAGGGATTTATTTATAGAGAGTGGAAAGAACATGCGTTTATTTTCTTTACTAATTTGTCACTTTTAATGCTTGCCAGCCAGATTTCACTTTTGAAAACACACAAAAGAGGGAATATGTAAATCCAGTTTATATTTCTGGAGGTTTCCCCATATCAAAAGGATTCAGAATTAAAAGAAAAATTAAAAAGAAACAGAGAAGAAAAGCTGAATTAATCTTATTTGGAAAGAACTCAATCCTTCTTCAGTATTTCTTTATGTAGGATTGCTGGCTTTCCATCAAAAAACCCTCCTTCCACAATACCTTACATTTTTCACCCGGAACGCCTTCAGATGTTGGAAAAACAAAGTTGTTTTTAGGATAAATCAGTTAAAAAATAAAAACTGCTCACCTTTAAAACATGAAAATTCTTTCCTTTCAAAATCTTTCATATCCAGTTCTAAGGCTTTCCTGGTTTTAATTAAAATTTGAAGACTTCTGACAAAAACAAACTCTTTGCATGAAAACTTGGATGAAGAAAGCTCTTTTCCATGCCTGAAAATGTATGATTTCTTACAGCAGCCATAGGTTTGCTTGGAATCATAGCTAAGATCCCTTTTCCTCGGTAGTGTGCAAAAACAAACACGTTTTTTAGGGAGTTTCATCCGGCTGCTACTCCTTGTTTGCAAACAGGGAATATTGTGTGATTTCCTGCAGGGTATATGAGAACAAAAGGTTCCTCGCACTCGATATTTTATCCCACACTCCAGAGTTATTCATCCAGCCCCAAGTGAAAACCCTAAATAGAACAGGCAAAGCCTCTCTTTGCCTTCCTCCTTCCCCTGTTTCATGATGATGAACACCAAGCTCTGGGCAATGAAAAACCCCATCCACAGCTGGGATTTTTTTCCCCTCACTAAATAATAAATAGATACAGGAATGTAAATTTTCATCTCCCCACAAACACAGTTTTGAGTAACAGTGGTGGATGGAATCTTTGCACAGGAGACAATGACAACCGAATCACTCCGTTTTGTCACACGGGGAGTGACTCCTGTTCCTCCTTTTACTGATCCGGATTTCACTTTTTTAGCTTTTGCGTTGTCTTAACCAACCCAACCTCTGCAGACAGACTGAGAGATTTCGGGGTGCTCAGCCTCGAGAAGGGAAGGCTCTGAGGAGACTTCAGAGCTCCTTCCAGTGCCTAAAGGGGCTCCAGGAGGGCTGGAGAGGGACTTTGGATGAGGGATGGAGGGACAGGACAAGAGGTGATGGTTTTGAACTGAAAAAGGGTGGGTTTAGATTGGATATTAGGAGGGAATTCTTCCTTGCAAGGGTGCTGAGGCCCTGGCACAGGTTTGCCCAGAGAAGCTGTGGCTGCCCCATCCCTGGAAGTGTCCAAGGCCAGGCTGGATGAGGCTTGGAGCAACCTGGGATAGTGGAAGGTGTCCCTGCCCATGACAGGGGGCAGAATGAGATGATTTTAAAGGTCCCTTCCAACCCAAGTCATTCCAAGATTCTATGATTGCAAAAGACTTCTTGTCCTCCTGTAACCACCACGACTGAAAAGCCAATTTACCAAAGGAGCAGGGCAGTGAATGAACCATCTCCAGCTTCCCCAACTGGAATTTTATTCCTGGGAGTATCCGCCAGCCCGCAGTCAACTTAAATGAGAGCCACTTTTACTGTTATCTTCCTTGGAAAAAGTTTAAAACTGTTTAGTTTGCAAAATTTAAGTTTTTTAGTGACGCTAGAGATTGTGCTGAGATTTACTTGGATGCTCCCCAAAGAGAAAAACCCACTGTGCTCCTGAGCACCACAAAAATGCTTACCCAGGCCTTACACAAATAAAAGCTTTTTATGGCTGCCATAGTTAATAGAATCCTTCGAAATTATAAATGGAGTTTAGATTACATTAAAAAAAGGAGCAGCATTTGAAAAACCCTAATAAAGTATGGCGGAAACAACTGCTGCATTATTTATCTCCTGTAAACACATGAACGTTGTGAGTGGGGAAACCGTGGCCTCCAAATTATCAAACCATGAAGGTTGGAAAAGACCTCCAAGATCATCAAGTGCAGCCTCCCATCCAATACCACGTCCGCTAAACCATACCCACAAATGCCACATCTGCTCGTTTCATGAACACTTCCGGGGTGTCGACTGCACTCCTTCCCTTGGGAATCAAATCCAGTGCTCAACCACTCCCTGAGTGAATGTTCACATATTTGAAGTGAACCTTGTTTTCATTTTCATATCTCCAGGACATTTTTCAAAAGAAAATTCTTAATCTTCACATATACCCACCCAGCACTGAATTTAGGGCAGTTCTGGGGAAGGATTCATGTCCTTGTGGAACAAGACCAGAGAGCAGGAATGATACAAGTGAGAATGCCCAAATCTTTGAGGGTTCCTCCAGTGCATTTACAGCGTGATTTGATTTCGATCATTGAGTGGTTTGGACTGAAAGGGGGCTTCAAGATCACCCAGTTCCAAACCCCCTGCCATGGACAGGGACACCTTTTATGAGACCAAGTTTCTCCAAGCCTGGCCTTGAACACTTCCAGGGATGGAGCATCCACAGCTTCTGTGGGCAACCTGTGCCAGGGCCTCACCACCCTTGCAGTGAAGACTTTTTTCTTTTATCTCTGATCTAAAACTCTCCTCTTCTACTTTTAGTTGCCCAAATGTCTTTCTCAGACTGATGTCTGACTTGACAGAGTCAAGTCCTCCTTGACAGTCTTCTGCTGCTTGAGCTCCATGGTTTTTCCATAGTCCTGCTTGCACGTGGATCTCAAATCTACCCCAAACCTGGTGGGTGTTTTGGAGGCTGTTCCAAAACCACCTTTGCCTTTGACACCTAGAAATGTTTTCCTTTCCAGCCAACATTCATTTGAGATGAGATTTTAGCTCCTTGTCCTGGTGCCAGCTTCATCCTGCAGCTAAAATAATTCTCCTACTTCCTGCTGCTTGTCTGGAGGCAGAGTCTGCAGACCAGACCCACTCCTACTCGGCTTCCAGCTCCAGCCAAGCTCTTCCAGTCTTTTCTATTAAAAGAAACTCTTCTCAAGCTCTGCCAGTCCTTGCAGGTTTTCTTTTCCTGTACGGATTTCATGTCGCACCATCTTGCCTGACTGAAGGTAAGTGGACTGATTGGTGATATTCCAAATAAACTTCCAGCTTGTATAAATACAGAAACTTTGCTCTCACCACAACATTCTCTGCTTTGCAGTGGTGCAGCATCACAATCCCCTTTTTCACATCTTTAGTGTTCAGAACTGCCCTGTGATTAATTTGTAAACACCGCTTCTTTTTCGTCATATTTTCAACTTGTAAATCCCAGAAATAAGCCAAGGAAGGACCCTGTCTTAGTTTAGAAGACAGATGACTGCCAGGGGAAACCAGAGCCTCCCTTGGAATAGAGAATGTAAACCCCCCACCTCTGAATTGCTGTAATTTTGAAATTATGGCGCTTTCAGGCAGAGATATGGAGATAGGAATACCAGTTCTTTACTAAGAATATCACAAACTACAAAGGTAGTGGTACAGAGAAAAAGAACAACAACCAAATAATCCCAGAAACTCTGACAGAGTCAGAATACGACCTGACCCCCTGTTGGTCAGGGTGTGGGGAGCAGTCCAAAATAAGTCCTCCTGGAGCGGCAGATGTGGCTCCATTGGAGCAGAGGTGATCCTGTAGAAGGGTCCGGTGGTGACAGGATGGGTCCAGTCTTCCTCGGGGAATCCAGTGGAAAAACCAGCTGCTCTGGTGTTCTGAGTTGCAGGTATTATGCAGGTAGAGAGGCTTTGGCTCCTCCCACTGAGTGGAACATCTCCCAGTGGGATGATGTAATGTTACAGATGACAAGGAGAGCCTTAAATGGCTCATTCCCAGGTGATATCCCCTTGGAGGAGGATGGGTGGAGGACGAGATAAGGAAGCACTGCCCCACCAGGTTTTAACGATTGACCCATTAACAGAAGGCACCCGCCCTCTTTCACCCTGGAGTTACAAGAGATAAAAATATCTTCCAACTGGTTTGAACAGATGAAATAGAATACACATTTTTGGTTACATAT
This sequence comes from Dryoscopus gambensis, assembly GCA_013389985.1. Lineage (NCBI taxonomy): Eukaryota > Metazoa > Chordata > Aves > Passeriformes > Malaconotidae > Dryoscopus > Dryoscopus gambensis. The sequence goes on along the minus strand of WEIT01038541.1, from coordinate 134,954 downwards.
TGCAACCCAAGACAGCCCCAGAGGGGCAGCTTCAGCTCCATGAATTAAGTCAGTGTCTCATAGGCCAACTCCTGATTTCTCTACAAAGCTTGGGTTTTGTTTTGAAGCCAACCCAAAACCTGAAGTGTAATCCTTGCACTTCAGAGCTGGTCACTGCTTCCCATACCAGCTTTTAGCCCAAACTTTTCCTGAAATTGTCCATTCCTGGAATCTCTTCTCTGTCACTGTCTGTCTTACAACGTGTTTCCCGTCATCTTCCTCGCTTCAGTCGGGGCTCCTGATCCCTCATCCCATCTCAGGGGTCTTGCACAAGGTTCATGTCCCATTCCTTTGGCACACTCTGGATATCACAAGGACGGCACTGAGATGTGTCCATGGCAATATCATTTACTGAGAGCTTTGCTTTGTCAGGCCAGCCCAACAAGCGACAGAATTATGGTCTGAAAATGGAGAGAGGAACAATAGAAAGGATTAATCCCTGTGACTCACCCCAGAAATGCTCCTTCCTGTAGCCCTGTTTTGGGATAATTCCCCTTGTAGAAATACTTCCTTTCTGTGTTTGTACATTTGTCTTCACAAACCGCTATCTTTTGGACTGACAAACTCTAAGCATTTCTTAAATCCATACTTAAAAGAACTAAGAAACACTGGTGGGAATTGCGGAATGTTTTCACGGAATCATGGAACGATTTGGGTTGGAAGGAGCTTTCAAGATCACCTTGTTCCACCCCGAACCATGGGCAGGGACACCTTCCACTGTCCCAGGTTGCTCCAAGCCCCGTCCAACCTGGCCTGGACCACTTTCAGGGTTGAAGAAGGCACAGCTTCTCTGGGCAACCTGTGCCAGGGCCTCACCACCCTCCCAGCCAAGAATTCCTTCCCAAAATCCCATCTAACCTTGCCCACTTTCAGCTTAAGGCCATTCTCTCTTGTCCTGCCACCCCATCCCTTGTCCCAAGTCCCTCTCCAGCTCTCTTGGAGCCCCTTAAGGCTCTGCAAGGGGCACTGAAGTCTCCCTGGAACTTTCTCTTCTCCAGGCTGAACACCACCAGCTCTCCCAGACTGTCTCCAGAGCAGAGGAGCTCCAGCCCTGGGATCAGCATTTGCTGGGGATCTCAGGATCTCAGGATCATCTCAGCCGAGGCCCAAGGTCCCACATTATCCACTTGCACCTGCCAGCTCCCAAATCCTCCCAGCTCCCTGCTGATGGCATAATTCCAAGTAATTCCTGCCACAAACCATCACACACCCTCCAACCTCTTGTGCATGGAAGTCGCTGTGCAGTGGCCGGGAAAACACATGGAAAATGAGAAAGGGAAGAGTTTGGTGAGGGTTAGACACCCCAACAAATCCCCAGGGCAGCGAGGCAGAGACCTTTTCCCAAGACTTCTTGCTTGGCACCAGGGCACAGGGACAATCTGTCCTCAAACTGCTGAAACTCTGTCTTTAACTCATTTGAACCCTCCCCACACTTTTTAATTACTCATTTTAAAGAGCTATTTCGGTTCCTGTGCGCATTAGGCTGCGTTAGGTTATGATTTTTTTAATGCCACGAGAGAGAAAAGAAACCTTTCACTCAAAACTGACTTTTTAAATTTTTTTTTTTGATTTTGCAACCAAGATAAACAAAACCATCATTCCAGTCTGAGACCAAAGTTTGTTGTTCTGAACTCCATGCCTCTAGAGCTGAGCCTGGAAGAGACTTTTCTTCCCTCCGGAAAGTTCAATATCTGTGAAAACAAAGGTCTGTTTACGTCTTTTATCAGCTGGTCACAGGAGATATCACTGTGCAGGCACTGCCGTTCCCCTGTGCCACCCCTTGGAAGCTCAAACACTTCACAAAACTCAAACTTATCAGCACAAGACCATTTCTTCTGGGTCTCATCTAGTGTGGGTGGTGCTTCCACTTCTCATTAGCTCAGGATTAGGGGAATAATGAACTGCAGACACCAGAAGCTCAGTACCAAGATATTTCAAGCTCATGGACAAGTCAAGCAAGACTTTTTTAGAGAAGATTCTTGAATATAAATATCTAAATTGCGCTTACTTGGCTTTTTAGGCAGATATCTGTTATTTTTTTGCCTTGTGCTTTAACTCATCAGTGCCTGTTTCCGGTCAAGATACACGAGGATAAATAAGGCCATCACTTCAAAGGAGGAAGGAGGCAAAAGGACACCTTGACCTTCCCAAAGAGCTTGGAAAGCCACAGAGAGGAAAATGAACCATTCTCCAAGACTTTTCATGATCAAGAAAGCTTGTCCTGAGCTCAGGTCTTCATGATTCTTCAGCCACAGAGAATAAACCTACTGCTGTTCAGCACAGTCTAAAGGCCTAGACCCTGCTTCAGGTTAAAGCTGAGCCAGAAAGGAAAGGCAAGTCTGGACTGAAACTCAGCAGTTTTGTGCTCTTTGCAGGAAAAGTTGAGGGCAAAACACAGAGTTCATTCCTGCTTCCCATCAGTGCCACCACGAGGAGCAGAGAAAGACTAAGTGCAAACCCAAGCGAAGGAGGGAAGAGCTGGGAGGGCAAAGGAAGATGCAGCAAGAGCAGACCTAAGGTGAGAAAAATCATAAAGGTTCATAAAATCATAAAATCATGGTACGGTTTGGCTTGGAATGGACCTGAAAGATCAACTTGTTCCAAACCCCTGTTCCAAACGCCTTCCACTATCCCAGGTTGCTCCAAGTCCTCCATCCCGGCCTTGGACATTCCAGGGATGGGATGTCAACAACTTGTCTGTGCCAGGGCCTCACGTCCCTCATGGGGAACAATTTCTTGCCAATATCCAATTTAAATCTGCCTTCTTTCAGCTTAAAGCCGATTCCCCCTTGTCTCAAGTTCCCAGGTCCACATCCTACCTGCCAGTGAGAAATAAACATTGTTTGTTGATAAATAAAACTGTGACAGGGAAAATCTTACCCCCGTTCCCTCTTATTCCCTCTTCCCAGCTCTCATTGGAGACGTCGAGAAAACACCCATGGTTTTATAAGGGAGAGAAGAGGGGAAGTGAGATCCGACTGCTTCTGCCAGCAGGGAGAGACCTGAAATGGGTCTAAATTTGCATTTAGATTTGCTTTTTTGGCAGCAATGTTTTCTGCCGGGTGCCAAGAGACCCCTCTGGGCTTGAATCATTTCTCAGGGAAGAAGAACCAGCAGCAGCTATTTCATAACCAGAGATACTCTGGGGGAGGGCTGTAAGGATTAGAAGGGGCTGTAAACACTGGGGGAAACAAGCCAGGGCTGGGGGATGATTCACAAGCTGCATCTTCTGCCGGTGCAGGGGGAGGAAGAGGAAAGGTTTGAATGAGAGCAAGGCAGGAAAAGCCTGTGGGAGACAGAACCCGCCCTCAGCATCATGGCAGCCACAGGACGTGGTTTGGGACTCGTGCTTTTGCTTCTGGGCAAATCAGAAGTGTAGCAGGGAGTCACAGAATCGACTGGGTTGGGAGAGAATTTTGAGATCATCAGGTCCAACCTTGGACTAAAACGCCACCAAGCACTGAGTGCTGTGTCCAGTTTTCCCTTGAACACCTCCGGGGATGGTGAGTCCACCACCTCCCTGGGCCGTCCATGCGGGTGCATGACAACGCTTTCCATGAAGAAAATTCCTCCTCATGTCCTTCCCTGGCCCGGCTTGAGACCGTTTCCTCTTGTCCTGAGAGAAGAGGCCGACCAGCCCAGCTGCCCCCTCCTGTCAGGGAGTTGTGGAGAGCCACAAGGTCCCCCAGGAACCCCCTTTTCTCCAGGCTGAGCCCCCTCCAGCTCCCTCAGCCGTTCCTGGCTCTCCAGACCCTACCCCAGCTCCGTTCCCTCCTCTGGACAAGCTCCAGCCCCTCAATGTCTTTCTTGAAATGAGTGGCCCAAAACTGGACACAGGACTCAAGATGTGACCACAACCTGATTATCAAGTAATCCGCTGTAATTCTATGACAAACTTATAAATTAGATATTACACTGACAATATTTAGATACTTTATTAGCAATAAATCTATTTTTAATCATCTGCATAATCCCGGTGTCCTACTTCTGGCATGGAAGCTTCTCCCAGCAGCTGTGTCACACAGAGTGAGGCAAAGCTGGAAGGCCTGGTGAGACCGAGGACACTTCCATCTGACACTGGGTAAATCTTAAATGAAATATAGGTGGGGTCTTTAGCAGGAAAAACGAGATCAAGGGTGGTTCTGAAGCACTGAAATGAGAGCAGACAGCTTTGTGTGAAAGCCTTGTCTCTGCTTGTTTACTAGAACATTCAAAATTAAATCGTTCTGGACCAGACTGACATGATGACATCAGAAATACATCCTTGAAGGTGAATTTCAGTGGAAAAGGACCTATAAAAGAGCAGAATATCAAGATGAGAAGCCTGGAATAACACGTGGCCCCTTTGCCTCTCCAATCAGTAGGGCTGTGCCATCCAGGGCAGCGCTGAGTTGCTGGCACAGCTGGTTTCGAGTGGTTCACCTCACCTGAAACACGTCAAAGATGGTTTAACCTGCTCGATTTTACTTCATCCCTGGGTCTGACTCACAGAACAGTCAAATTTGGGCTGTGACATCCAAAGCCTGATGGCCTGTGGTGAATCCGGATGTGAATTACCTCATTCCTTTCACTCGCTGTGGTGACTCATTCCCAGTTCTTGCTGGGAACAACACTTTTGGCTCAGTCCTTTGCAAAGGAGCATAAATCCCTCAGAGACGAATGGTTTATCCCTGCCCGTTATCAAACCTGGGCTAAAGCAGCGAATTCAGGAGGAGTCTGACCTTGGGGCTTCCATCCATGCTGTGAATTCTGCTCCTGGGTGCTCAGCTTTGCAGTCCACATGTGCTGATCCAGTGGTCGCTGCCAAAATCCAGCTCTGGCAATTTATATTTAAGACCATTCTCAGACAACTTGCTGTAGGATCCCTGCTCAGCCAGAACAGGTGGGCACCCCACAGCAAGCTGAGTCCAGCCCCAGTGGTGCAGAGAAGAGAATCCGAGATTTCCAGTGCTTTCCTGATGAGCTTTTCCATATTTTAAAAGCGTTTTTCACTAAAAGGCATTGGTTATTGAAGCCAAAATGCTTCTCATACACATCTTTTGGATAGGAAGGTGATGAAGGGGATTGTTTGATTAGAGTCATAGAACATTCTAAGTTGGAAGGGGCCTAAAAGGATCATCAATCCCAACCCCTGGACCTGCACAGGACACCCCAAAAATCACCCACGTGGCTGAGGGTGTTGTCCAAACACTTCTTGAACTCTGCCAGGATTGGGGCTGTGACCCCTTCCCTGGGGAGCCTGGTCCAGCTCCTGACCCTGCACTGGGTAAAGAACCAGCTCAACAACGAAACAGCTGAATCAAAAATCAAAAACCCAGTTACAGAAGATGGAGGAGGTTTCTGAAGGCCCAAAATTCTCCTAATTATGATGCCAGAGCAGGAGAGCAGAGGAGAGCTGGCAGGACAGAGGGGCGTCCTATGCCAAAGGCAGCCACAAGCTTGGTCTTGCTGGCTTTTTTATTTCATCGTAACATCACAGAGTGGTTTGGGTTGGAAGGGACCTTCAAGATCATCTCATTCCAACCCCCTGCCAAGGTCAGGGACACCTTTCACTATCCCAGGTTGCTCCAAGCCCTTAATCTTCAGAAAAGAGGGGGAAGCTCCTGCTCCTTCTCTCGCAGGAAATGAATAAACAAACCAAGCTGGAGTGCAACAAGTGAGTTGGTTGAGAATAAGACGACAGAGCAGAGGTGAAGCTCTTCAAGTCTTAGTCCAGAAATGCAAGATCTGGCACCCTTCCCTTGAATCCAAAGCTAATTCCCAGTTGGATAGCTGGTCTTTATCCCGTGACACCCACACTGACGTGGCATATCCGTATCCTTCCCTAGAACGCTATTTCCCATGGTTATGGATGGAGAATGATTTCCCGAGGCACTGAGGTTTGGGATTTAGGCCTTGCTGTGAATCCTGCAGGCTTAACAAATAATAATAATAAAAAATCAATATTGCTTACATTTGTTTTCAGATCTTATCATTTGCGGGTGCAGGGAGATAGCATTTATTGATGACTGAGTGAGCCCAGCAGTGCCTCAGTCAATTCCAATCACTCCACTTCACTGCAGCCTGCTGCCCCGTCCCTGGCTGCACTCTTTATATTTTTAGTGTATTACTGCTGTGATGTTTAGGATGCAACAGGCAGCGTTGCTTTTGTGAGGGGAGCAATATCAAGCCTGAAATACTGTTGCTGGTGATAAGCGAATTCCCTCTCCACGCCTGAAAAATCAGGAATGCCCTAATCCGTGAGCGAGGGTTGTTCTGACAACCCATCTCTGGGTGTAATTATAGCTGAAGGCTGGGATCTGTCTCGGCAGCAGCTGCTGACTGGCACTGTCGCCTTCCCTTGTAGCTCCTGAGCAGTCGCTTAGCTCATGAATATTCACTAGTACAGTGTTGGGAGCACTGATAAGAGCTTCAGAGAGAGATTCATTCAATAGAGTCCAGGCTGCAGATCCACCAGCCCGAGTGAGTGGGGCTGAGCTCCAGTGGAAGAATCACAACAGGGGAGTAGAAGGAGAGCTAAAGGGAAATAACTTGGCACAGAGAACAACGGAGGGGAAGAATGGATTGTTCCATGCCAGGAAGCGAATCCCAGAGCACAGCAGAGAGGAAATGGCAGTGCTGCAGTCAAACAGAACAGCTAGTTGTAAATAAACGGGAATTTGAGGTTTCAAAGGCATGAGAAGGCAAAAGAAAGGGGGTTTGGCTCAGTTCAAGGAGCAAACTCACATGGGAAGAAAAGCGTTATGGCTTTAGCCTGGAGGAGGGCACGGTTAGATGGGATGTTGGGAAGGAATTCTTCCCTGTGAGGGTGCTGAGGCCCTGGCACAGGTTGCCCAAAAAAACTGTGGCTGCCCCATCCCTGGAGGTGCCCAAGGCCAGGTTGGATGGGGCTTGCAGCAACCTGAGCTAGTGAAAAGTGCCCCTGCCCATGGCAGGGAGTTGGAACTGGATGACCTTTCAGGTTGTCTTGGGTTGCAATATGTAACCAAAAATGTGTATTCTAATTTCATCTGTTGAACCGGTTGGAAGGTATTTTTATCTCTTGTAACTCCAGGGTGAAAGAGGGCGGGTGCCTTCTGTTAATGGGTCAATCGTTAAAACCAGATGGGGCAGTGCTTCCTTATCTCGTCCTCCACCCATCCTCCTCCAAGGGGATATCACCTGGGAATGAGCCATTTAACATTACATCATCTCATTGGGGAGACGTTCCACTCAGTGGGAGGAGCCAAAGCCTCTCTACCTGCATAATACCTGCAACTCAGAACACCAGAGCAGCTGGTTTTTCCACTGGATTCCCCGAGGAAGACTGGACCCATCCTGTCACCACAGGACCCTTTCTACAGGATCATCTCTACTCCAACGGAGCCACATCTGCCACTCCAGGAGGACTTATTTTGGACTGCTCCCCACACCCTGACCATCAGGGGGTCAGGTCATATTCTGACTCTGTCAGAGTTTCTGGGATAATTTGTTTGTTGTTGTTGTTTTCTCTGTACCACTACCTTTGTAGTTTGTGATATTCTTAGTAAAGAACTGGTATTCCTATCGCTACATCTTTGCATGAAAACCCCATAATTTCAAAATTATAGCAATTCGGAGGTGGGGGGTTTACATTCTCTATTCCAAGGGAGGCTCTGGTTTCCCCTGGCAGTCACCTGTCTTCTAAACCAAGACACAGGTCCCTTCCAACCCAAACCACTGCAGGATTATATGATTCGGGCTGGCCAGAAATGTGCGTGTCTTCACCTTCTGTGGAGGAGCAGTTGTGCTCTCACGGTGGTTCCTGCCCATACCTGTTGCTGGCACAGCCTTGGCACAAACGCTGGTCCAGGGATGATCTTCACCCTGGTGTCCTGCAGAGAGGCCCCACAGACGGATCCACCCCACTGAGTCAATGCACAAACTCAGGGCAGAGCCATCAAAAAGTTCTTGATCATACAAAACTGAGGGGGAAAAGCCACCCACTCCTAATGAACTTGGGCTCTTGGCTGCAGTGAGTAGCCAGTCTTATTCGTTATACATAAGTAAGGTCTTTATATCCACAAACATGATGTCTGCTATGGATAAACACCTTTGGAGCGAGACTTTGGTGGTGCCCACGTGCCGTGGAGAAGTCTTGCAAAGCCCTGATGAACTTGCTCAAAGCAGACTCTAAACCACGCCCACATTTTTAAGGAACATAAAGGAATTAGAGAGTGACCAAAGGTGGGCCATGAAGATGGTGAAGGATCTGGAGGGGAAGCCATGGGAGGAGCTGCTGAGGTCACTTGGTTTGTTCAGCTGAGGAAGAGGAGGCTGAAGTGAGACCTCCTTGGGGTCTGCAGCTTCCTCATGAGGGGACGAGGAAGGGCAGGCTCTGGTATTTTCTCTCTGGTGACCTTACAGAGCCTGAGGGAATGGCCTGAAGTTGTGTCAGGAGAGGTTTAGGTTGGATATTAGGAAAAAAGTTCTTCATCCAGAGGGTCTTTGGTCACTGGAACAGGCTCCTCAGGGAAGTGGTCACAGCACCAAGCCCGACAGAGCTCAAAAAGCATTTGGACAACACTCTCAGACACAGGGTGGGATTCTTGGGGCTGTCCTGTGCAGGGCCAGGAGTTGGCCTTGATGGCCCTAGTGGATCCCTCCCAACTCAGGATATTCTATAACTCTATAATTTTGTGTGCAGGTCACCTTGCATCTTCTCCCAAGCTTCCCGTGAAGGCTGCTTTGGAGATAAACAGTGGAAATGCAAACTGGAGCGGGCACAGGACTGAGAAATCAGTTGAGCACCCAGAGAAGCCAATGCACGGCTGGCACCCAGCAGCAGCTCCCTTTATTGCTGTAGCTATTACCACAGATTTTACATCAGCGTTTAGCTCTGGCTGGGCCCTGTTGTGCCTTTGCACTCATGGAATGAGATTCCCCAAATGGAGCCATCTGTGACGGCCGCCCCGAGCTCCCCTTGCAATCAGCAGGCGCTTCCAGAGGGTAACTCCTCTCACCCTAAAGCAACCAGCTAAGTGCTGTGAGATATGAATCATGTTTGGAAATGCCTGGGTTCCCCCCGTTAAGGGGTCTGGCTGGGCAATAGGGTCCTACAATACCTTTCTTTACATGGATTAGGGCTAAATCACAAATTTATCATTCACAGGTGCTGAACCTGGGGATGACAGAATTTGCTGTTGGTCACTGTTTTTCTCCCCATTCCCAAGTAGGTAAGCTCATCCAAGGCTGCCTCTTTTAACTTCCCAAGACATATTTTACAGTCAGACAATCTGTAAACATGAGAAAAGGATGCCCCGTTCCTCTCGTAGGTGCTTGGTGCAGAGCCACGAGGAGATTTCAGCTCTGTCCACCCCTGAAGACAGAAATTATCATCTCCTAGAGTCCATCTCACTGTGTTAGCACTAAAAAAGGCAAATAGTTCAAGTGTGGGTGCCCACCAGCCTCAGACACCGAAAAAGCTGCGAGATCCTGACACGCTGGCCTGGAGGCAGGAGGGTATCTTGGAGGTCAGGAATTCAGGCACCATGTCCTTCAAAGCAAAGACAGAGAAACAGCTATGAGCACCGGCTTCCCAGCAGGAAAATCAGGAATAACAAGCAAAATCCCGGGCTTGGGCAGGATGGATGGGAGAGAGAGTTGCAAAATGCCTGCTGGAGATTTAAACAAGGGTTTGGTGTGGGCAGTGAGTGCTGCTGACACCTGGGCAGCTCCCGGGCCTTGCTGGAGGGGTTGAGGCACCCTTTAATTGCATTCAAGGGGCTCATTTTAATAAGAAGTAGCAGCGTTAATTGCTTGGGTTGTTCCTGCCTGATAAAGCCCTTTCAGAGCTGTTGGGTAATTGGGTCCCTTTTCAGGCCACATGGACACGTTAAAATGTCCCCAGAACAAATCCTCTGCCCCAGTCTGTGCTAAAAAAAGGCTACAAACCCTCCGGCTCCTACACCTGCAACCCAGAGCCCAACTGCCCAGCAAACAATCCCAAAAGAATCTAAAACAGTGCAAGGAAACCCCAACTGGGGACACGTCTTTGTCCAAGGACCCCATGGGATGGTGTGACCCCACTGAATTATGGACGAAGAACTTCAAATTTTTCCATGTCTTTATGGGCTTGGCCTCATTAGCCTGGTTAGATTTGGATCCTTGTCTCTCCAGAGCAGGAGAGATTTCCTCGGAAATTTCAGTGTGTAAGTTTGAAGAATACAGAATTATCCACAGTATCTCTTGGATTGTATAAATGTATCATTTCTTCTTTCCTTGTCACTGTTCAAAAGCATCACAGGCAATTTGGACTCAGGCTTGGCTGTAGCTGGAAAGAAAAGAACTTCCTCCACAAGCAGCTGTGGGCTCCCTGTCAGAATCACGGGATCACGGCATGGTTTGGAATGGGAGAGACTTTCATCATCTCATTCCACCCCCTGCCATGGGCAGGGACACCTTCCACAGTCCCAGGTTGCTCCAAGCCCCGTCCAGCCTGGGTTTGGGCATTTCCAGGGATGGGGCAGCCACAGCTTCTCTGGGAAACGTGTGCCAGGGCCTCACTGCTCTCATAGTGAAGAATTTCTTCCTAATATCCACTCTAAACCTCTCCTTCAGCTTCAGGAAGTGTCCTGTCCCTCATCCCTTGTCCCAAGTCCCTCTCCAGCTCTCCTGGAGCCCCATTAGGCACTGGAAGGGGCTCTGAGGTCTCCCTGGAGCCTTCTCTTCTCCAGGCTGGACACCCCCAGCTCTCCCAGAGAGGGCTCCAGCTCCTGGAGAATCTCTGTGGCTTCCCCTGGACTCTCTCCAGCAGCTCCACATCCTTCTGCTGGGGACCCCAGAACGGGACACAGCGCTCCAGGCAGGGTCTTACAAGAGCAGAGTAGACTGGAGAGTCAGCTCCTGTTTCTCGCTGCCTCTTTAAAAGATAAACTTTTACTCTGGAAAGTCCGGAGGAACGTCAGAGCCTGGTGCCACCTCAGCTGCCTCTCAGCACTTTGCTAACCCACGACTGATTAACAATTTGCTTTCATCTCCATTTCAGAGCCTGTGGAAGGAGCTGTGCTGAGCTCAGAGTCTGGGACTCACTGTTCCAACGCGGGGAAAAAAAAAAAAAATAAAGCACGATCCTATCAAAGCTGTCATTCCCTTTGGCAAGCAAACCCATTAGAGATGCACGAGGTGTGCTCTGAAGTCTCTCCCCATTTACTTCTCCATCGTCCGCCCGCTGCAGATTTCTCCAGTGCTCATTCCTAATGAATCCTGCTGTTCCACGGAAATGACCCGTGTTGGGCTGCAGCGGGATGGCCGTGCCTGCCTGGATTACCTTGGTGTTAATGAGAGGTGGCAGCGCTGTGACGGAGCGGAGCAGCTCTGGGGAAGCGCCGCGATTCAGCTGAGCAGAGCCGGGACGCCCCGAGCTGACAGAGATCACACAACGCAATTAAAAAGCAAAGATCGGGTGGTGTCAGGCTCTGCAGGGCTTGGTCAGTGGAGCATCCAGGAGAGGCTCCTTCACATCCCGTTTAGTGAGGGAGGGATCAAGCTCGGGAGTGACATCCCAACTGCATCACCCCGTTAGAAACAGGAGGCACGAACTGCCATCGAATTGATGAGGAGGATGGAGCAGCTCTGCTTTGAGGAAAAAAAAAATGAGAGAATTGGGATTGTTCAGCCTGGAGAAGGCTTTGGGGTGGCTTAATCATGGCCTTCCAGTGCCTGAACAGAGCCCATGAGGAAGATGGAGAGAATTACTTACAGGAATATGGGGGAATGTCTTCGAATTGACAGAAAAAGCAGGTTTAGATTAGAGGTTATGAAGGTCCCTTTCCACTCCCAGGTGGTGCTGGAAGGTGGGACAATTATCCGTAATTTAATGCTACACTGAATAAGAGGAAATGGCCTTAAGTTATACCAGGGAGATTTAGCCTGGACATTAGGAAAAATTTCCTCATCAAGAGGTTTGTCAAACACGGAACAGGCTGCCCAGGGAAGTGGGGAGTCACCACCCCTGGAGGGATTAAAAAGACTTGGAGACGTGGCACTTGGGGACGTGGGTTAGTGATTGGACTCGATAATCTTAGAGGTCTTTTCCAATCTAAACGATTCTGTGAACCTGTGACTTAAATAAAGGAGCAGAGGGATCTAGAACAGCTCAATGGTTTGGGTGATTTTTCATTTGTTGCATGAAATCAGATCCAAACCCAGGGCCTGGAAGCTGAGCATAAATATTATCAAACTAAAAACGTGGTACAAACTTGGGCTATTGGGATAAATAACCATGGGAATAAACTGCCTTTTTTATCAGCTGGATCTTTCTGAAAAGGCCGAGAGTATTTCAAAAGAGAATTATTGCAGAAGCTCTGGCTGTCGGGCAGACATAGGAACTGCCGGGAGATTTTAATAACCCGTCCCATGAAGTAGGTCAAGCCACAATTTGCAGAAGTCAGGAGAGGCTGTTATGAAGTTGGAAAGTCTTTTCCAGCTTTTCACTGTCCTTGAGCTGGATAAAACCAGTTCATATGCGGAGCCCAGGACCTGTAAAAGTCTTTTGGGTTGAACCACTTCAAACCGACCCAACACCTAAACGAGACCCCTGTTAGTGCAGATGAAACAAATCCAGCCTCAGGTACCTAAAAACGGCGAGATCCTGACGTGCTGGTGAGTCAGCAATGCAGCTGGAGGCAGGAGGGTATCCTGGAGGTCAAGAATTCAGGCACGGTGTCCTTCAAAGCAAAGGTAGAAAGAGCTCTGAGTACTGGCTCTTCGTTCTGAAAATGAAAGCCTAATCCACCTTTCCTGTTTTTCTTGGCTTTGGGGGTTTTTTTTGGTGCTGTTGGTCGTTTGTGTGGGATTTTTCACGTTATACCAACACCCTGATTCAGCCCTACAGGGTATGAATTTACCTTTAGTGAATTATAGGGTTCAGGCGAGCTTTGGCTGTTTCTTTTCATAAATTTTCTTTTAAAATCAGTGGATAACAGCAGCTTATTCAAGTGTCAAACGCCATTTAAAATACTCAGGATATTGTGTCGTCCTGCATTTACCAGTCAGGAATGTGGTAACAACTGATTCCCTGCAATCAGCACGGAACATTTTTCAAGGAAAACCAGGGTTCAGGGAACTCTTTTGTGTAACTGCCACACTCATTCCTCAGTTTGGAGTAAAAATATTATGTGAAGAGCTGGTGACAATGACCAGATCACCAAATCTAAAATCAAACCCAGTTTTAGAGCTGGATTTCTGGAAAACTCAGTGTCTTAAATAAGCCAAAAATGATGGAGTTTACGTGGCAGAGAAAAATAAATCAAACCATTTTTTAGGGAGGAAAAACCTAAAATTCAGGTTGGGAACAGACTGAGCATTGTTTTTTAATTTTATTTTTCTGAGACACGACAAACTTAGGATGGTTATAAAGTTATTACTATTATTATTATTATTATTGTTATTATTATTATTATTATCATCATCATCATCATCTCCATTTATTTTCCCTCTCCAAGCAATCCTTATCTCATCTCTCCCTACATATAAGATCCCAGCTGGAAATGTGTGCTGGATACTGACACACAAATTATCAGCACCAAATGTATTTTTCTCGCCTCGAGAATGTCTCTCTCCAGCCTGGAACAGCCTGTACAATTCCTGTCCTTATTTATCTCATTAATGTATTTACACGTTGATTGTTCTTCCTCCTCAAGAAAAACATGCAGTGGAAAACTCCAGGGCCAGATTCCCACTGTTTTCTCTCCTTGAATACCAACCTTACCCTTAGGCAGATTTTTTTTGCCATTTGCAAGAATCAATTCCAATTTCATAAGTGATATCAACTCTCTCCAAAACATTTGGATCCAAGATTAAGTGCCTTTTCACTCTGCTCCGTGGATGACTTTCCTGAAAGGAGGAGGCAAAGAATAAATATAAAAAATTCTATAAAACTCGGAATAACACTCAGAAAGCACCGGCGAGACTCAATTTTCATTTAGAACTCAGCCAAAAATAATATTCTGGATCGTAACAGATCAGTTCGCAGCTCCTAGCTGCTTCTTGATTTCAGAGCTCCCATGGCCTTCTGTCGCAGTGACCGCTCGACCCGGTCTAGCTCTTTGGCCACCGCGGCGAGAGCGCGGAGCAGCCTGGGACCCAAGGTCCTGCCGCTGCTCCTTTGGGTCTATAACTCTCCTAAACTCCTGAGAGCCAAAGCCGCAAGGTCGTCACTGGGCACCACAGGACAAGGAGACAGTAAAAGGAAGGCGAGGAGGCTTTTCCCTCGGGTACAGGTCAGAGCTTTATTCCCAAGGTGGTCCACGACCAAAAAAGACCTAGAACAGGCTGCGCAGCAACTTAAGTATAGGCAGGAATGGAGGCGTGGATCCCAGCCAGTCCCATTGGTGGATCCCCATTTCCAAAGGGAAATCTTGGAGGGAGGGATGTTGTGGGAATGAACAGGGACAGGGCCCAATCAGCCAAAGGGGTGGAGGGAGAAGGGTCACATGCCCCAATGGGACATCGAGGAAAAGGGGAATTCCAACAGCGAGGTATCAGAGGGGGCAGGGTCTCAGGAGATTGGCAGGGGCCATATAAGGGAGAGCTGGGCGGGTTTAGGTGATGGACAGGGAAGGGACCGGAACAAAGGGACGGACTTGGGTGATGTGCAGGGAAGGGACTGGAATAAGGGGCGGGGAATGGCCATAAGAAGAAGGTCGGGGCAATGGCTTGGGCCTGGGATGTACCACCCAGGGGAAAGGAGGAGGGGGAACAGGGATATACCAACTTAGAATAACACAAACTTTAAAACCAAGGAAAATGATGAAAATAGCACACCACAACAGGCTTCACTTTTCCCAGCCTGAGACTGAAATTCCATTTGCGAACCAGGGTCCTTTTGGTGTCATGTTAACCATGCTGGTCCTGGCTGCCGAACAAGGCTTTATTACCTGTAGGCTGCACCCTGATTTAATCCAGGTCTGCAGGAAGAATTGGGTACGCCTGTGCTGCAATTTTATTTTTCTCCAGAGGGAATGAGCAGAAAAGGGAGCCAAGGCAGGAACTTCTTCTTGACTTGGTCTTCTCCACCAAAATCACCTTAAGAAAAAGTGGAATCGTGGAATTGTTTGGGCTGGAAGTGACTTAAAAGACCATCCAGTCTACCCCTGCCATGGGCAGTGACACCTTCCACTATCCCAGGTTGCTCCAAGCTCCATCCAACCTGGCCTGGGACACTTCCAGGGATGGGGCAGCCACAGCTTCTCTGGGAATTCCATTCCAGGGCCTCCCCACCCTCCCAGGGAAGAATTCCTTCCCTACATCCCACCTAAACTTGTGCTCTTTAACTGTTGCAGACGAGCTCTGGTTTCTGTGGGCTCACAGGCTGCCAGCTCTAGAGGGATCTTGTCGCGGGCTGATGGCCCGGACATTTGTTTGTTTGTCTGTTTTAGGCTTTTTCTTCCCAAAGTCCAGTCTCAGAGCCCAAAGAAAGATGGAGTTTGCAGGTGCAGGTTTCAAGGATGTTTATTCTTTTTTATCTCTAGGCTTGTTAACAGCCATCACAGCTGGATTGCTACAGAGCTTCTTACAATCCGAGATCCCCCGTGAACTGCCCGTTGGATGGGACAGCTCGCACCTTTTCCAGGGTTTTGGTAACCCAACCATCTCCTGAGACGTGTCCTTGTTTATAAATCTATACCAATTAATTTAAAAAAGGTCAAGTCTACCTTGACCAATGTGTTTGTGCCACCATCACAGCAGAACATGGAGCAGAAAGAAGAAAGAAGAAGGAACAAAGGACAACTGGGACAACGCCCAAATTCGTCCATCTTGGGTCTCTGTGACTCCATCCTAAAAACCCCAAATTCTATATTTTTCACCCAGTGATAAATTATATTGCTATCTTTTTTACAGTTTTGTAGCTTGTAATTCTTCTCGTAACGTTGGTAACTTTTCCCATGGGCTAAGGTCAAAAACGGTGCTATTTTGGGCTCTCTGCCAGGGTCTCGGACCCTCCTACTGGGGTCTCTGACCCTCCAGGGCAGCCAGAGGGGTGCCCTGGACTCCAACAGGATCTCAGAGGAGGACCACACAAATTATTTGAGGCCTGGAGCACCTCTCCTGTGAGAGAAGCCTGACAAAGGCAGGGCTGTCCAGCCTGGAGAGGAGAAGGCTCCAGAGAGACCTCAGAGCCCCTTCCAGCACCTAAAGAGGCTCCAAGAGAGCTGGAGAGGGACTTTGGACAAGGGATGGAGCGACAGAAAAAGGGGGAATGGCTTTCAAGTGTCAGAGAGCAGGGTTAGGCGGGATATTGGGAAGAAGTTCCTCCCACTTCTGGATAGGAACAGCTGCTCTTGACGTTCCAGGACCATCCCACGGCCCAGAACAGAATCAAGGCTCTGTAGGATCAAGAGCTGAGCAAGGAAAGGAGCCCCTTCACCCCACAGAACCACCGAGCAGACAAGGCCAGGGGAGGAAATGGAGACCCGGGGAACAAAGGGATTTGCCCGAGGTTTCAGAGCAGCAAAGGAGGGAACCCTCCAGGCTCTTCCCTCAGCTCGTGCTGCAGGGGCCCATGTGTGTCCCCGTCCTCAGGGATGCTTCGCCTGCTCCCTCTGGAGTTCCATCTGCTCCCACACTGCTCTTTCTCCTGCCCACTTGAGGAGAAGGCAAAACTGGGAGACGAACCAGAAATGCTGGGTCTGGATCTTGGCCTGGTGGTGGCCCAGGCTGTCAGATGACATCGACTGCCAGCTCTTGTTGCTGCTCTGAGGCTTTTTGCTGGGGAATGTTCAACTTGAGGCCTTTCCCAGCCTGGTTTTGGCCTCTGGTCTTTCAGGTGAGCAGCTCTGAGGGGACAAAGACCACATTTAGAGCTTTTATGACTATGGCAAGGCCCCTTTTCCCCCCTGGAGGGGTATCCTGGTGTCTTTACCCCTTCCCTCTCCTGCTGACCCTGTTCCACATCCACATTCCCAGTTACATCCGGAGCTGCTTTTCCATTAGCAGAGCTGCACTAATGCTGCCTCTTTTCCCCTTTATAATTTTGATAAGCTCCATCTGTGCTAGGGGGAGGGAGAGTTGCAGAATATAATGATGGAGTTCTGGAGCCATCTGAAAAAGAAAAGCAGAAAAAGGTAACACGCACGCACATAAAGAAGAAGGAGAAAAGAGAGTTGTGAGGGTTCAGCTGTGGTGCTGACACAGATTGTGGATGGCTGCTCTGTCTTTGCGTGAGGCCATTAATCAACATTTTTGCCTGGCTTGGGGGATTTTTTTGGTTTTTTTCTTGTTTTTTTGTTTTTTTTTTTAAGTACTGCAGTAAACAGGCAAGAGCTGTGAGGGAAAGTATTCGAACTTCACATATGTGAGGCAGGGAGCGAGCTGGGAGCAGGCAGCAGACGGGGAGTTTCAAAGGAACGGACAGATAACAGCCCCTGCAGCAAAGAAAACCTCGGAGACAGGATGGGAAGCTCCAGCTTGGGATGATATTCAGGAAGGTTTTATTAGGAGTCTTTAAAAGTCCAAGCAGGAGAGTTGAGCTGGTTTGTTTTAAAGGGATGGGGGAGAGGGTTTTAGGTTATCCCAGACAATTCTTAAGCCCTGCCAGAAATAGGTGTTTGTCGTGCTGCAGCCTCCCCTGGATTGGGGTTGCATGGCAAGGAAGACATCCACTCTGCTGTGGAGCCAGCCTGGGAGAGCTGGGAATGCTCAGCTGGAGAAGAGGAGCCTCCAGGGAGACCTCAGAGCCCCTTCCAGTGCCTAAAGGGGCTTCAGGAGAGCTGGAGAGGGACTTTGGACAAGCAACTGGAGGGACAGGATGAGGGGGAATGGCTTCCCACTGCCAGAGGGCAGGGTTGGATGGGATACTGGGAAGAAATTCTTCCCTGTGAGGGTGCTGAGGCCCTGGCACAGGTTTCCCAGAGAAGCCGTGGCTGCCCCTGGATCCGTGGAAGTGTCCAAGGCCAGGTTGGATGAGCTTTGGAGCAGCCTGGGATAGTGGAAGTTTCCCTGCTCATGGCAGGGGTTAGAACTCGATGATCTTTTAGGCCCCTTCCAACCAAACCATTCCATGATTTTGTGTCTTGGAGAAGAGCAGGTTGAGGGTGGGAGGGTTGGAAGGAGACACCCGAGTGCCAGCCTGGGGGCCTGTGACTGGAACACAAACAGCTCTGGCCGCATCACTGCGAACAGTTAATAATCACCAAGAGGCTTCTCAGCATCATTTTCCCAGTTTGAAAAGCACCCCAGCGCTCCAACACTGGGAAAAGCGTGTGATTAACAGGTCAATGAAGCAGCATCTTTAATCATGCCAAACAGGCAGCTGAAAGGTTTGGGGACTGGCAGGAAACCTGAGGTTCTCAGACAAAAATCCTTGTCTAGAACTGAGTCATCCTGACAGCATTAATGATAGGAAATAAAGTCAGGGAAAAAATGAGAAAATGCTTTTACTGTGTCATTTCAGGAAAAGGACACAATGCAAATTAGGCCACTATTGCAGATAATTAGAGGTGAAAGAATGGATGCCTTTGATTAAAACTGGGAGCTAAGGCGGGTTGGAGCTGCAGAACAATGCCCTGTTTTCCCTTGGAAAATCACAAACCAAGGAAAAGATAAACACAGACATCAGGGAGTTCAAAATTCTCTCTTCCAAAGGCAGATTTGGACTCAACTATTAGAGACATTTTAAAATGCTCAGCGTGTCACTCCAGATAAGTGGAAAAAAATCTATGGAATGGACTGTTAACCATGCTAGCTGCTTTTCTAGAAGATTCTGGAGCTGGCCCAAAGGCCAGGAACAGCAGGAGAGCAGGAAACGACAACCCAAAGAACATCAGGACCCTCTTGGAAACGTCTTACAGCAATGTGTTCTCCAAGGTCTGAAAACCCCTTGAGGGACAATTCCAGGTCTGAATTTCCAAATTCTCTGCAGTCAGGTTGTTCCATCTCCTCCAGCTGCCCCAGCCACTCCTGTCCTACATCTCCTGAGTCCTGAGCCAGTCCCATGCCTACGGCGCGTGTGGAATTGCCTCTTCTTTAGAGGGATGAAGGGACAGGGCATGGATTCAAAGCCCGTTTCATACAGTGTGGATCTTTCTCTTGATGTGCATAAGGTTCTGGATAAATCTGTGGAAAGCTTTCCCACCAGTGCCAGGTTGGATGGGCCTGTGAGCAGCCAGGTCTCGTGGAAAGGGTCCTTTTGTGAGGGAGGTGAATAATCTTTAAGGTGTCTTCCACCCCAAACCATTTGATAATTTTTTGCTTCCTCCTCCTTAGCCCCCCCAAATTGCTCATGGCAGAGAATTCTTGCTGGGAAGAGTAGAAAAGACAAACTCCACTCGGATGCAGAGAATCTCATCTCCTGACCTAAATATTTGCTGCATGCAGGAAAAAAAACCCAGTGGTTCAGGTTTCTCTTCACCATCCTCACTCTGCACTTGGTTCAGAGGCTCCATCACACGAGAACAGCATCGGTGTGGAAACCCCTCCTCAATCCCACACGTGTGAGAAGAGCGTTGGATTTGTTTGGTTGTTGAAGCCTCTGAGGGTGTTTTCCCTTTTAAAATTCCAGCTCTGTCTTTCTGTCTCCTCCTCGGTACCTGGGAGCCTCATTTCTCCCGGAGTTAGTGGTAGGGGAGTGCTCGTTATGCAGATACCAAGGAAGCGTCTCCGTAGCAACAGCAGCCATGGAATCACTCGGATCTCATTTAGCTCCCCGAGCCATTCATGTCCCTTGCACTCTCAGCAGTGTCCTGCCTGAGGGACAACTTGGCTCCTGCATTTTTTCACTCATCCCGGGGTACAGGTAATTCCCTAAGTGCAGATCTGAGCTCACCCCCACCAGAAATCTCTCTGCGTTGCTGTTCAAAAATGTATCGGTTGGAAAAACTCAGCTTCGATGTTCAGAAAGAGACCCAGCAAAGATATGGACAGAGGAATATTCTCAGGGAACAGGTGCAAGTGGAAGCCGAGGAGTTTTCTTCAGGGGTGGTCCTTGCAGTGATGGAATTGTCTCAGTGAAACTCAGATTTCAAAAGGGAAGAGCTCAATCTCTGGGGTCCCAGGAGGGTGTGAGTTATGGCAGCAGAGAGATTTAATTGTTGGGTACAGACACTCTCCAGAATCACGGGCGATGATGTCAGATATTCCATCAGCAAGATGCAAGCCCGTGGCAGCTGCTCTGTCTGGGCAAGGAGCTACTGAGGAGACCAACGACAGGTCCAAGCAGAGTTGAGAGATTAGTAAAGTTTGAATTGGGCATTACTGGCTGTGAAATAAGAGTGGTGAGTCGGAGGACAGATGAGGCAAAAAAAAGGGGTGCACAAGGAGAAAGTCCCGGTGCAGAAAGTATTTTTGATGTATTAATAACATCAACATGAAGAAAATATTTCAGATCACAGCAGCAGCCTTTTTTAAAACCTGGTCCCATGGACAATCTTATCAGTGAACAGGGAAGGAGCCAAAATGAATCTCCTGGATCTGAAAAGGAGAGTATCAGTGGCAGACAGGAATGTGGAGAAATTTTACACCAATTTTTACAGCCCAATTTCCCATAGTCTGAAACTTCCAGCACAGAAAAGGCTTCTGCAGGCAGGAAGGGGCTGTCTTGCTCTCTCCAGCCTCTGGTTAAAATGAGCTAAACTGAGAAAATGTGAGGTCTTCACCATTGGGAGAGCTTTTAAAATAGTTTAGGACATGATCTGTGAGTCGCAGGGTGCCATAAAAAATGTTCCTATGAAGCAGGGGGATAAAATCCTTCCCCCGAGGGAAATGGAGTTTCTCAGAATTCCCTCTGCAATGCCACTGAATAGGCCAGAACAAAATCTGCTGGAGCAAGTCCAGAGGAGGCCATGGAGATATTCCGAGGGCTGGAGCCCCTCTGCTCTGGAGCCAGGCTGGGAGAGCTGGGAATGTCCAGCCTGGAGAAGGGAAGGCTCCAGGGAGAGCTCAGAGCCCCTTCCAGGGCCTAAAGGGGCTCCAGGAGAGCCGGAGAGGGACTTGGGACAAGGGACCAAAGGACAGGATGAGGGGGGATGGCTTCCTACTGCCTGAGGGTGGGGTTGGATGGGATATTAGGAAAGAATTCTTCCCTGGGAGGGTAGTGAGGCCCTGGAATGGAATTCCCAGAGAAGCTGTGGCTGCCCCATCCCCGGAAGTGTCCAAGGCCAGGTTGGATGTGGTTTGGAGCAGCCTGGTCTAGCAGAAGATGCCCCGTGGCAGAAGAGTTGGAGCAAGATGGTCTCCAAGGTCCCTTCCAACCCAAAGCACTCCGATTCCATGAAAACCCCTGGCACTTCCAGGCGGTAACGCGGCAAATGGGTGGGTGGCCACTTCCCTTCCCGTGGCATGGGATGAGCTGCAGGAAAACCTTCACCAGCAGGGGACAGGCTGTGATTTGTATTTAAGGACCAACCAGCAGCAGGATTCAGAGCTGACACCATTCCCAGCATCTCCTGCAGGGACGTTTATTAAACCCCTACCCCAGGAGTGGCAGCGCCCGTTGATTTGCAGTCGGATTTTGGCAGGGATTTAATGACTCTGTGAGGGGCAGGGCCAAGGTCCTCGTGGTTTGTCACCTCCACCTTCACTGCGCGGTCGTCACGGCCACGTCACGCTGCTTTTTATATCCATCCAGCTTGTGAAATCTGCCCCTTGACCATTCCCTCTGCCCCCTCCGTGCTCCCTTGGCACTGCACAGTCCTGCCCTCCACATATTCTGAGTGCAGGAGCTTTTTAATTTGAAGATTTGTCTCTAATCTTTCAACTCTGTGCACAGCCGAGCTCCATTTCAAACCCCAGGCTCCACCATGGCAGGCACAGAACAACTCCTGAACTTTTCTCCCAGTGGTGAATTCACCCCTTCAGCTCCTCAGATCTTGAATAACTCACCACCAATTTCTCTTTTTTTTTGTCTCACTCAAGAGTTGGAAACCGAGCAAAAAAAGAGGAAGGGAAACCACCCACCCACAGAGCAGCTCCGAGGGCTTTGCTTCCTGCCTTGGCTCCTGGCAAGAAAAGGAGCTGTGAGCGGGATGCTCTTCTGGGATGCTCAGGATGAGATGCTGGAGGGCTCTGAGATCAGCTGCCCAACAGGAAAAATTTGGGGCTGTGCTTCCAATAAGTCGGGGCTGAATGAAGTCAGGATATGATGCTTTTTGAATTGTAAAAACTCCTTTATCAGGTTCTCCTACAGATATTTGCACTGCGGTGGGGCCCTTGTGTACTCCCAAAATATCCTCTCTGCTTCCACCTCCCTGTTCAAATCCATCCTGCGAGGCTGCAAATCCTCGTTATATCCTGACATTCTCTGCGGAGGGGATTCATTGGTCTGGGTTCATTTACATCAATAATTTAATCTTCTCTAATGTGGCAGTAAATAAGCACAACCAAAGGGTTCATTGGCTGAGGCTGGAGGAGGGAGAACAATGTCGGAATCTGCAGTCTGAGGAAGATAAGACATTTTTTTATCTTTTTCCAGACCTACAATGGCAATAAAATCTCCGGCAAATGTAAACTGTGAGGATGGGAATCTATGCAGAAAACCTCTCCATAGGCACCGTCACCTCCGTCTGGTTTCCATAGAGATTTGGGTTCCTGCTTCCAGCAGAGAAAATCCTGATTGACATTTTGTACTTTCTGAGAGGTAAAGCCTCAGCAACACAGGAACAAGCTCTGAATGTTTATTAAAGTCCTTCATGGCAGGGGCTGAGCATTTCAGGGCCTCCTTATTTTATTTAATTTGAAAATTATTCTTTATTGCCTTTTCCCTCCCCTCCCCCCAAGCTTTTCTCATGCCATGGCAAAGGTGCTGGGTTGGCAGCTTTGGACTCAGTGATCACACCTGGATTTCAGCAACCAGGGAAAGCTGCAGACAAATGACTGAGCAAGGAAGGAAAAAAAATATTCCTTGATTTCTTCTGAAAGTCAGAATTGCAGGGAAACCCAGATTAAGCAATGACCATGAGCTGTGGGGAGAATCTTCCACAAAAGCAGGGTAAGGTGGATGCCTAAAGCCTCGTCAATGTGGAAAGGGGCAGGAAATTTGATTTTTCTTCTGTGCCCTGAACACATTGGAAAGTTTGGGATGAATTGGGTCCACTGAGTGGAGCTTTTTCTTTCTTGGATGGCAAACAGAGCTGATATCCAGGCTTGTGACATCCACGGGATGCTGGTTTTGGACAACAGGCACTAAACATGTCCAGCTCCTGGAGAGGCAGCTCTGCCTGGGTTCACTGGGTCGAACGAATTCAAGATAACCTCACCAGGCAGATTTTTCCTGATTGTTTTCCCTTTCTCCCAGGCCCTATTTCACACTGCAGGGTTTGAGCCAGCACAGCTCCACTCTTTGGCCTGAAGGGCTGCCAGGCAGTGATTTCTGCTGACACAGGTGACAAATATCCCAGTTTTCCTGTGCTGGTTCCATGAGAAATCAGCGGTATTGATATTCCCCCGTCTTTCGTCCTCTTGGGATCTTGATCTAGGAGGCAGGGATGCTGAAAGGGCTCAGCCCCTTTATCTAATTAAGGGTAAAAGAAATAAAAAACCCAGTGAAGACTGACAGGAAAAATGTAGGTTTTGTATGATCCTGATAGATTCTATGTGACATATTCCAAGAAATGACATTTAGCAGCTGTTCCAAACTCATTTGGGAAAGGCGCACAGGAAGCAACATTTCCTGGATTTTCATGGCATTTCTCTGCCATTCCAGGTGCTGGGGTTGCACAGACATTGTGCAAAGCTGCATCAGTCTGTGCTGAAGTGAGGCTTGACTTGAGTTTCATTTGGAGTGACTGTGATGAGGGCAATATCCTGGTGCCAAGCAAAATCTGGGAATATTTGAGAGGCCTTGTCCTGGAGAGGAACTCATGGATCAGTGGGAAGGAGAAAGACAAGGTGGCTGCTCTCCCAGCATCACAGAACCATGGAATAATTTTTGTTGGAAGGGACCTTCGAGATGATCTCATTCCAAACCCTGCCATGGACAGGGACACCTCCCACTACCCCAGGTTGCTCCAAGCCCCATCCAACCATTCTGTGGTTCCCAGGAAACTGCCTGTGGTGCCACGGAGCAGAATTTGCCGGCAGGACGTTTTAGCAAAAATATTATCTCAGCCTGGATGTTTTCCCAGCAGTTTCTGTGCAGATTTCCCGTGTTCCCTCAGCCCTCAGCCCTGACTTTTAGGGTGGAAGAACTTAGGCCGGCCTAAACGCCCGGGTGTCCAAACTTAATGAGGATGAAAGGTGGCATTAATTCAGCCGAGCTTAATTCATTCCTGGACACGCCTTCCTGCTCAAGCCAAAGGGAAGTGAACCACGCTGCATTAGGGTCACCTTAATTCTGAAGTAGATTGAAGACTCAGGTCTTAAAGTCTCCCAAGTAATTTCCAACACGGCCTCGGTTCAGGTTGGATTTGCTTTTCTGGAACTCTCTGTGTAGGGGAGTCCTCAGGGACAAAGATCCTTGGGAAAAAATGAGTTAGTGTCTCCTTTGCTCGATTGCAAGGAGGTTTAGGAACCTTTACTGAATGCGAGGGAAAAAGTGGCGATTTCTGAGGAAACTGAGCGATGGAAGCAGAGAGCAGTGATGGAGCTGCTTTCCTGGGAAACCTCGCCCTCTCCTCTGCTTCTAACACTTCCAGTTCAGCCATGTCCCGCATTTTCCATGCCAGGAGATGGGCATGCTCTGTGGGAGGTGGATGTGAGCTCTGGAAACATGATATTGGTGGCGGTCCTACCCAGAACAGAGGTGTCTGCAGTCACTTCTCCTTCCTGCCTTCACCGCTGGATATTTAGTAAATCTCTCTCTCCAACCTCTGCCTCCTTTGGAAAAACAGGAAACAACACCTGGAATTGTCCCAGTGACTCTAGGACTGGAGGGATGCAGGTTGTACCCAAGAGCTGTTGGCCTTTCACTGGCTGGAGAATCATGGAATTGTTTAGGTAGGAAAAGCCCTCCAAAATCATTGAATCCAACCCTAAACCCAAAACTGCTGAGGCCACCACCAAGGACACCTTACTGTGGCCTTCCAGGGCCTGAAGGGGCTCCAGGAGAGCTGGAGAGGGACTTGGGACAAGCAACTGGAGGGATAGGACAAGGGGAATGGCTTTAAACTGCCAGAGGGTAGATTTAGAAGGCATATTGGGAAGAAATTCCTCCCTGTGAGGGTGGTGAGGCCCTGGCACAGGTTTCCCGGGGAAGCTGTGGCTGCCCCATCCCTGGACATGTCCAAGGCCAGGTTGGACGGGGCTTGGAGCAGCCTGGGACAGTGGAAGGTGTCCCTGCCCATGGCAGGGGGTGGAATGAGGTGGTCTTGGAGGTTCTTTCCAACTCAAACCATTTTAGGATTCTGTGATCAGCACAGACTTGCTCAAGTCTCACTCAAGTCCTCACTGCCCAAACCTAGAACAGATTTTAAGGCCATTATTTAAGGTAAAACCCTGAAGTTTGGCTTTTTTCCTGCTGTCAAAATTGTCAGTGAATTTGGGCCCTCCACTGGATTTGTAATTTTCCAAGTGCGTAACACAGGTTTTCCTGGTCACAAAGAGGGATTATTCCTTTATGTCCTTTTGGGAAAATAACTTTCTTCTGGGTGAGGAAGGGTTTCACACCATTCCAATGATACACGGAATATTCTGAGTTCCTGAAGTTCCTGCAGCAGAGGAGCACAGAGAGTGGAAATCCTGCAACAAGGGAAATATCTGACTTCATTTAGCTGAATAATCAAATCATGCGGTGGGCAAAACAGGGCAAAGTCAGGTCAGATGAGAAACTCTCCCAATATTCCAAGGGATTAAAATGAAGCTGAAAAAGACATTTCTTCTTGCACCAACTTAGCACAAGACTTATAGTCCCAAAACAGTAAATTCCAGTTATTTTTTGAGCTTTCTTACCTTTTTCTTACTTTTTTCTTTCTTTCCTTTGGTTTTTTTTTTTCCAACTTGAAGTCAGTTTTTAAGTGGTGTTTTTCAGAAAGAAGAAGTCAAAAAGGCTCATTTTGAAAATGTCAAGATTCAATTCCTTTAGAAAAACACAAAACACTTTATGCCACCAAGTGGTTCTGTAAGCTTCGGGACGAAATGAAACCTGATTTTCTAGAAGGGTTTGTATTTCATTTTTTTTTTTTTGGTAGTATCGTCTGAGCACATGTGGGAGCGATGGGAGAACTCATCAACTCCGTATCAGAAACATGAAGGCTTTTAGTGAGTTTGGGAATCCCTGATCTTGTGTGATGTGGGATCATAGGATCAGAAAATTGTTTGGATTGGAAGTGACCCGAAAGATCATCTTATTGCAGCCCCTCCATGGGCAGGGACACCTTCCACTGGACCAGGGTGCTCCAAGCCCTGTCCAAATGGTCTTGGACACTTCCAGGGTAGGAGTGGCCACAGCTTCCCTGGCAAATCCATTCCAGGGCCTCCCCACCCTCACAGGGAAGAATTTCTTCCCAATGTCCCATCTGAACCTAAATTCCTTCATCTTAAGGCCATTCTCAGTTGTCTCATCGCTCCATGCCCTTGAAAATTCTCTTTTCTTCTAGGAATATAAAGTAACGAGCTGAAAGTTAATAAACATTGAGGAGGGAATGACTGAAAACCACACTGACACTGCAAGATCACTTCAACTTAACAGGATCCTAAAAATCCCTAAATATATCCTAAAAAGTAATGAAGATGGCTGCATCTTCCATAAAAATCACCACAAACTGTGTCAAGAATCAAGCTGGATGTACACAGCA
>WEIT01038541.1:6883-108204 GCA_013389985.1 Dryoscopus gambensis | reverse complement strand
CATGATGGGAGCGAGCGCCCAGAGCATCGTTTGGATGTGATAAGTGGAGCCATTAGAGCTCGTTGTGTCAATAATGGAAGTTTCACAGCCTTCCTTAATTACATGGGAAAAGGAGATCCAGGGGAGCAGTTGGGCTGTGCACACACACAAGGCCTGCCTAGAAAGTCAATAAATATGATTTACATCACCAAACGGTGCAATCTCTTATTAAAAAAGGAGATAAAAGACAAAAAAAAGGCTAAAAACAAGATAAAAATGAACAAAGCAACCTGGTCTAGTGGAAGGTGGCTCTGCCTGTGGCAGGGGGGTGGAACTGGATAATTTCTAAGGTTCCTTCCAACCCAAATCATTCTGTGATTCTGTAAAATAATTCATACGTGCAATAGGTCCATCTTGGCTCCTTCTTTAATCTGTCCTGAATAAGAGAATTAAGGAGCCCATCGGAACTGTCACAATAAAGAAAGAAGAAAAAATTTATCAAGTAAAAATTAGCAAGAATTAACGAGGTTTTCCTCAGTTCTCTAAGTGCTTGGCCTCATGTGCCTTCTCCACCATTTATGGAATCATGGAATCATTACAGCTGGAAAAGGGTCTTATTTGAGATCATCCAGTCCAACCACTAGCCCAGCATGGCCAGCTCCACCACTAAACCCTGTCCCCAAGTGCCACGTCCACGAGGCTTTCGAATGCTTCCAGGGATGGCGATTCCAGAGTGTTCCAATGCCTGACCACCCTTCCAGTGAAGCACTTTTTCCTAATGTCTAAACCACTCCTGGTGCAACGCGAGGCTGCTTCCTCTGTGGATATCTCTACACTTTGGATCTTGCCCCAGAAAACACAGGAGTGGTTCCCACTCTGATTTTGAAGGGGATTTCAGTGCTTTGAGGCAGTTAATCCATCACTGGGCTACGTCCATTCCAGGTGGCTCCCTATTCTGAGAGCCAGGAGCAGTAATGAGGCATTTTTTCATTAATTAGTGAGTGTATGTCCAGTGGCTCTCCAGGGATTTTCAGCTGGAACGGTCAGAAAGTAATGAAATAACGATGATTACCACCTGGAAGACTCTGGGACAAAATTGGAAACCTTACAAGTTTACCTGGCACAGGCAGGCGTTTTCCAGCCTCATCTTGCTTTCCCACCTCCCATCCCCATCCTGTCCCTGTTCCTCCAGTGCAGCTTTGGCCATCAGTCCTCAACCCCTCTCCACACGACCTCTCTTTGCCCTTTCTCTCAGACCTCCCTCACTGAAGCAACTCCTGGTCTTGTATCCCGTGGGAATGGGGGTGTGGGGATGGATGATGACAAGGACAGATTTTTCCCTCTTTAGTGTTTCTCCTGGTTTTAATTCCCACAGCGTAGAGTGGAGTTCTGCCCCCCTCTGCTGGAAGAGCTCAGCACCTCCAGCTGAGCTCTGTACCCTCGAATATCCTGAATTGGAAGGGACCTACGAGGACCATCGAATCCAGCTCCTGGCCCTGCACAGAACACGCCCAAAATCCCATCGTGTGCCTGACAGCATTGTCCAAACACTTCTTGAAGCCTGGCAGGGTTGGTGCAGCTCTTGCATTCCGCTCTGCAAGATTCGGGTTGTTCATGGCACTTTTGGCCACATCCATAGACCATGGAAAGCCTAATCCTGCTCTCCCGCCCAAGTTCTCTACACTGTCACAGGTTGGGGTGATGCTGGGTGCACTTTGGTCACTGCTCTGTCCCCTCAATGCTTTTTTTCCCACTTCTTTTCTGATGATGTTAACGAAGGCAGAGTTCAGTTGTGGAACCAAATCACACCTTCAAAGTTTGCTTCTCACTCTTGCCAAGAGTTTGTGGTCGAATGAGCTGCAAGGAGCTGGAGACACCGAGGTCAGCAGCTCTCCTTGAGGCGCCTCTGGCCATCAGATCATCTCTGCCTCTCCAACCCGAGCTCCGAAGGGATATCAGGGAGGTTCACGGGGCATTTATTCCCTGTTGGAAAAGGAATGAGTCCTTTTGTTTCTCCAGCTGACCCAGCCAAGTGCACGTTGCCAGTTGCATCCCACCCTGGACTCTTTTCCTTTACCACTGGAGAAAGACCAGGGATGGAGCAGGGAATGGGGCTAAATCCATCTGAGTGCAAAGCTTTTCTGGAAGAGGAGGGATTTGCAGAGGCAGAGCCCTCTATCCCTGGGCTGAACATCTTCGGGGCCAGGAATTTGAGCCCAATCTATTGCAAAAATAAACATTTGAGTTGAAAACACTCTGAGCTTCTTTCCCTGCCGTCTTCCCTGGCTCCAGCCTGGACAAGCCTGGGATGTTTGAGAGGGAATGAACCCAAGGAATTGAGAATTAATTAGACAACAAAGCACCAGCTCCAGGGTCTCTTCTGGGTGCTGATGATTCTCACTCACAAAGGCTGTCAAGTAGAGCTGACTGAGGTTTAGTTTCTACACCTTCTCCTGTCTTGCCTCAGCTCTCCTGTGAATGCTATTTCTCAGACATGGGTGGGAGTGTGATTGTCCTCATTTCAATGGTCCTTCTCTCAGCTGAACCCAGCACAAGCCCTGCACAATCCACAGTCCCACAAAGGACCACTCCTTCCCCATGGGCGACATCTGACTCAGTTCTAGAGTCTGAACAACTCAGCGTGTCTCATTTTTATATCAACCATGTCTTTTGCCGAGAAAAAGGATTTTCATAAGCCGGGTAACCCAAATAACCCCAAATTTTCAGAGGGCAGTAGCTACTGGAGTTGCCCGTGAACCAAGGAAGAAAGACCAGAAAATGAGTCAGGAAGCTATTGAGGCAGATATTTCAAAGTTTTTATTGTATAAATCTACAAAAGGCTTTGCTACAATAGCAAATTGAGTGTAGCACTATTCTACCGACAGGTTCTAGTGGCTTGGTGTGATCTTGTAACTCCAACATGACACGTGAGGAATAAACTGCCTGATACAGTCAGATCTAGGGCAGGTGATGTCGGCTTACAAAGACCTTTTGGCTTCAACCCCTACAACCTGCAGTGATTCCATGCGTTTGCCTTTTGTACAAGGTTGTTTGAATTAATAACATCTCTAGTAAAAATAAAAACTCTAAAGTAGTTTCGTCAGTAAATGTAAAATCGCCTAAGGAGGAGAAAAAAATGCAGTGGTTGAAATCTGCTAAAGTTCCAGAGGTACAACACATCCACGCTTCTCATTCATGTGACTCTGCCCCAGGAAAATAAACTACCAGTCCTTCCTGGAGAGGCTGGCAATAAAAACCAGGGTGCTACAAGTAAAGCTCCAATTTGCTGGGAGCAACAATTGAAATCAAATCAGTCCAGGAGAGTCAGCTCTGCACACTCCAAAAAGCCAGCTGAAAATGTAAAAAACCCCAGGACCAAATGACCAAGTAGCACAGACGGGCTAATTCCCTAAAAAAGGCAGGAAAAATAAAATGCCTGTTGAGGCAGTCAAGTCCCTTGGAAGAGACTGTGGAAATTAAGCACCTCAAAATCAAATATCACTTAGACCTTAAGATGATGCCTGGGAATCTGCCTGTACATGGTTTTATGGAATTTTCCAGTCCTGGACATTTTTGCTGAGCATTGTTGGAATGTACCTTAGGTCCCTCTGGCTCAGTGCAAATGCAACAAAACACCACAGAATTTAAGGAACGTGGATTTTTTTGCTCAGCACACACATCCCCCACACTGCCACACACACACACACCCAGGACAGCTGGCTCTGGAAGAGAGAGGAACCAACCGGACCTCTTCAGCTGAGAGATGAACCAAAACTGTCTTGTCCAGCTCACTCGAGCTCTTTTTGGGCTCCCTGGGTCTGGATGGAAACAGTCACCCCAAAGCCAGCACAAGAACCCCAGTTCTTGCAGTAACCCTGGCCCATGCAGACCCAGAGAGCGCCCGCCACCTCACGAGGCTCCTTGCTGGCAAGACAGCTGGCCCAGATGTGCAGGCTCCAACAGTTCAGACAAGCATCTGGACCATGGGATGCTTCTCCAAACTCCAGGAGCCCTTTGAGGTTTGGAACTGATACCCGCATGAAATGAAGCGACCCCCGACTCAGGAGAGGTGAGTTACAGCACGGCCAGCGGGGAGGGTTCGTAGCCAAGGCAGGATCAGCCCCTTGGCAAAGTTAATTCGGAAAGTTTTTTCAGTGAGGATCATTCTCTAGTGAAGATTTCTCCAGGTGAGTCCCGGTGGCCCCAAATCGCAGAGGTGAGGGATCCTCTCCGCAGACAGTCAGCGCGAGCCCAGCATCCCTCTGTCCCCAAAGCCTGGACTTGGTTCTTCTCTTTCTGGCCTCTCTTTCCATTCTCAGCACTTTCTTCTGTGCTTGGAATACGTGGACCAGCTCAGGCTTTTCTTCGTCCTGTTGGAAGCGGCTTCCCGGTTTCATTCTGGCTCTCGGCACCTTGAACGTGGCGTTGCACTGCATGGGAGGCTCTTTGGTGCATGGTTTGCCCTCTGTCTTGCTGCAGCACTTGTTTGTCCCCTGGGAAAGCTCTTGGGCACAGAGAAGGAATCTCAGCAACAGCAGAAGGGATTGCTGGAAAAGAAAAAAAAAATGCACCAACTCTGATTAGACTTTTAAAGTGGGGAGAAAGGGAAGTTTTTCGGGAGTTGGGATTAAATCTTGCTGTGCTTGCAGCCTGGAGGACCCACCAGGTGTTGGGCTCTAAGGATTTGCCTGTGGTCCAGCCGAGGGAAAGCCACGATGTGCAGTCCCTGGGGTGTCAATTATTGGGGGTGGTGCTCAGGTTCTGACCCAGAAGCTGAAATCCCCCCTTCTCTGGCGATGCCAGGCTGCTGCAGCCACTGGGGATGAGGTTTCAAAACCAGGGCTGTTCAATATCTCATGTCAGGGCAACAGGGAGATTAAGGTAACCACAGGGTAATATGGGATGTAATTACCTGTGCCAGTCTTCCCTTCAGCTGGTGGATCTGGCAGGTGGTGTCCAAGGGTCCTGAGAGCAGCTCTGATGCTGAGGCCCTTGTTTTGCTGCTTTTTCTGTGGCTTTCCTTCCAAATGCTGAATGCTGTGAAGTGATTCCTTCCCAGAGGAGGCTCTGAGTGAGTCACTGGAAGCAAGAGGAGATAAAGCTTGTAATACACGGCCAGCTCATCCTCAGCAGTGACTCCCACTCCCCCATCCCTCAGCCCGGGTCATTAGTGAGAAATGCTCCTTTCTCTGCACACAGAGCTGTTGACAAACTGGGAGCAAGGGAGGGGACAGCTCCCACCGTTCCTGACCAGCTCCCAGCAGGGATGCAGAGCAGACCTGCAGCTCCTTTGGGCTGTGCGTGGACCTGGGATGTGCTGCCCTAGGTGGGGACTCAAGCCCGGAGCTTCTCCGTGAAGGACAAGGCAGGTCCCAGGGCTGGGCTAATTAAGAAACTTCTCATTCTTTCCCCACATTAATCAGAAAGTGCAGGATACTGCCCTCTTGGGAAACTTTTCCCCCTCCCTGCCCTGTATTTCCCTTTGGCTGGCTCTCCCTTCCCCCTTCTGCGAACCCCAGTACTTCACACCCCATTTCAGATGAGTTTTTATCCCAGGGCAAGTTTTCTCCTGGACATTCCGGGAGCAGTTTAGCTCTGAGGAGGGGATGCCAGAGAGCTGCCTTACCTTCAGCCTCCTGGAAGGAGTCACAGCAAAGGCCTCCTGAGCCACCAGTGCCACGTGTCACCGCTGTGGCAGTGCCGGGAGCGTCCCAGGGTCACTCCTGCTGCTGCATCCCTGCTGATTGTTTGGTCTGGTGGTGGATGCAGATGCTGCCCAAGATGTGTCCAGCCTCAGGAAGCTTTGGAGAGCCAAGCTTCGGGAATGTCTTTCATCTCTCAGTCCTATCATCAAACGCTGACCAAAGGTGAGCGCTGAGCTTTTCCTGTCTCAGCATGGAAAAATGTCACAAAATCCAAGTCCATCTCCATCCGTGGCGAGATGTTGCAGGAAGTTCTTCATGAGCAGACAGCACTCTGCCCTCAGGTGCTCCAGGACAGGGGTGCCAGGCTTTCCAAGAGCCTTTGGAGTCTGTCCGTGTGAGCAGGAACTCCTGGCTGCGATGCACAGGCTGAAACCGTGCTGGGGCACACAGATCCTCTCTTCACTTCTTTTGGCTTTTACATGGCAAAAGCTCCTGTTGTCTCCACGCGTCAGCATGGACTTGATTTGCTGCTCTGGGGATATTTGGCTCTGAATTTAGGGTGTGTTTGTTTGTTTCATTCAAAGAATAAGGATTTATTTCCCTTCCCTCCCCCCACTCTCTCTCAAAAGAGCTCTGGTGTCTCCTCTCTCTACCTTGAGCACCCTCTCTTCTCTGAAAGGAAGGAGGCTGCTCCTTCAACAAATGAGCTCAGAACTTAATTAGAAAATCTGTTTCCTGCTGAATGCACAGGGTAATGTGCAGAGAAAGGATGAAATTTGCCTCTGCACTGCAGTGGCCTTGAATTGGAGTGAGCAGAAACTAAGACAACAAGTAAACCACTAAGAGCCTCTTGAGAGGAAACCCATTAAAGCAGGCATTAGGTGCAGTGAAATGAAAACCACGGAAAATAATCCAGATTCTTAAAGCTTTCGGTTCCTGAAATAATAGGATTTTTTTCCTTCTTAAAAAAAAAAAGTAATCCAAAAAATTACTTTAATCCTTTGGAGCAAGTAAGAACAGGAGATTTCCAAGTGAACAGAAACCCAGAGGTTAATCAGAAACAGGCAAGGGTCAAAAGAAAGCTGTCTCCTCAGGACAGGGCCACCTCCTCAGAGGAGGGAGGAGAGGAGGAAAAAAGAGAGATCCAGATGGGTAGGAACCCTCCACCAACTGCTGCACTCACAAGAAGTCCTTGAGAGCCGCCAGTGCCGAGCGGCTGCTTCACAAGTTGGGAATTATCTCTATAGTTTCTAGGCAGGGAATTCTCGTAAAATTGGCTGTTCCCTACAGTGGTGCCAGCAGGGTCCCCAGCACCACCGCACGGCACGGCCTGGGCGAGGGGGGCAGCCCCATCCTGAGGCGCCTCTCCCCCAGCACCTCCCTCCCCCCACGAGCAAAGTCAATCCCTCTGCTCCGGGCTGTTGGACCGAGCACTCCTCAGGTCTCGTCTCAGCCAGAACCTCCCTCCAAGGAGAAGCTTCCTAAATAAGCCCCCTTCTCCCTTCCATGGAACCCAGACCCCCCTCAGGGGAGCTCATATGACAGTGGCTGGGGGGCTGGGGGGCTCTGGTTGAGTCCCGTTGCTCGGCGCGGGACTGGCGGTGGTTGAGGGGGGCACGGTCTCCACGGAGTCGCCCGGCTGAACCTCGGGGGTCCTCTGTGGGCTGGGCTCCTCGGAGTGCTCCATGTTGCCTTGGACTTCCTTCCCCCTCTGGATCAGCTGCTCTAAGGTCTTGGGCAGGGGGTAGCTCAGGAAGCGCTTCAGTTTGGGCTGGAGGGTTCCTACCACATACTGGATGATCTCCTCCTCGTCTGCATCCACATAGAGGGTCTGGTACAGGTCTCTCTTGCGCCAGAGGAACTGATCCAGGGGCTCCCCCTCTTTCTGGGGCAAATCCAGCTCCCTTTTGATGGCATCCCTAGTCAGAGTTCCCTCGCTGTACTGCAGGAACTCCTTCTTGAACTCGACCCAGTTTTTCACGGAGTCCTGCTTGTACTCCCACCACTTTTTAGCTGGGCCGTTCATGTGGTTTTGGATCTGGGACAGCCAATACTCCTCTGTTCCACCCACCTGCTTTAAGTATTCCTCCAGGTGGCTCAAGAACTCCCGGGGGTCCTCAAACACCTGGGTCTCCACCGGGGAGGCTGGAGCGTCCTCCGACACGGAGACCCACTGGTAGGAATCGTGGCCCTGGGGGATGCTGGGCACCTCTCCGGGAGGAGGGGTCAGGGCATACATCTGGCTCATGTCCAGGGCATAATCATAAATCTCCCCCTCACTCGGCCTTATCTCTGGGCCTCCCACCCCGACGGACACCGTCTGCTTGCCCTGCTCCCCAGGGCAGTATTTGCCTCCCATGGACTCCAGGCGGTCAGCCCACTTTTCCAAGCGGAAAAAGACCTCCTTCCAAACATTCATCTCCCTCTTGACCCACCTCTCCAGGTGGGCAATGGTCTCCTGGCATCTGGCCAGGCAGGCCTTGATGGACTTCTTCCATCTCTGGTTTTCAGTTGGGACATGGTCCTCTAAGTTGTTCTCCAACTTCCCCACAGATTTCTGCAATCCCTTCAGCTCCCGCTCCACCTGCTTGGAGACCTCGGTCAGGAGGTGCCGGTGGGTCCTCCGAACATGCTCCAGCATTTCTGCCCTGCACTTCCCTATCTGCAGGATCACATTGGGCTTGTTGGCAACTCCACGGTGCCCCTGGAAGGAGTGGACGCCCGCACTGGTGACATTGTCCAGCTGCATGGCTCCAACCGTGCGAGTGGCAAACACAGAAAGAACTGGGTTATAAGCCCTGGCACTAAAGCTGGATCCCAAAAACCCCCGCCACAACACTTCCTGAAAGACACACAGAGACTTCTAAACCCCCCGCCAAGGACTTTTGGACACAAACACAACCCAATCAGATATCACCGCAGAGCGAGCTGGTCGGTCCACGTGGATCCCAGAGAGAGTTGTAGGCAAATTTCTCCCAGTGCCCAGCTGGAAACGCCGGTCTCACGTGCTCAGGGGTGTCCCAGAGAGAACCAGGATCCTCCAGGAAGAAGGAGAGGAGGTGGATAAGATGTCCAATCCCGCTGAGAATCTCGAACGCCTCAAAGTCCCCACCGGAGAAAATCACACAGAGATGCACACAGAGAAGCTGGCAGCTGCAGCAAAAATCCGGGTGATTCCTCCTCTGGCAAACTTGGTGAGTCAAAAACCGCTTTCACTGGAGATGCGAGGAGCTGCTTCTCTTCCCTGTCTGAACTGCCACTAGTCCAGGCTCCTCCATCTACTTATACTCCACGCAGCTCAACATGTGGGTGGTGCCCAGCC
Source organism: Dryoscopus gambensis (assembly GCA_013389985.1). Lineage (NCBI taxonomy): Eukaryota > Metazoa > Chordata > Aves > Passeriformes > Malaconotidae > Dryoscopus > Dryoscopus gambensis. The sequence goes on along the minus strand of WEIT01038541.1, from coordinate 99,258 downwards.
TCCTCTCGCACTCTCAGCGCAGCGTTCATTGGAGGAGAAGCGAGGCCGGTGTCTGTGGCAACCCAGATTTTGGCAGCCTCCCCTCGCTCGCCACCCCCTCGCTCACGCCCCCAGACTCGACGCGAGAAGCGCTTGAAAGGTGCTGGAGACAGTTGGAGAGATGGATGAGTAATCGCACCTTCCGCCTCTCGGAGCGCAGGAAAAACACTTATTCCTTCCACAACTCTTTACTCAGCAAGGTCATCATTAACATGCGTCCCCTGGCAGGGCTCGGGGAGGGCGGGATGAAGGAGGAACCCAGTGTGTCACACACCGAGACAGACGCCCACGGGCCCCCCGCACACCCCCCACGGGGTGAGCTCACTCCTCATGCAAATGCCCGGGAATGGTGGTAAATCAGCAGGGGAAAAAAAAAGAAAAAAAAAAAAAAGGCAAAGAGGAGGGAAAAAAAAAAAGCAAAGAGGAGGGGGGAAGCAGAGGGGGAAGGACTCAAAGGAGCCACTTCAGCACAAATTGGAGCACTCTGGACTTTCTCAGGCGCTGGTAGGTGGGAGTCATCCCCGCGGCTTAATTGCACCAGACCGACCACTATCTTGGGAATATTGGGTGAGGGAGGGGGATGACATCCTGGTTTTTACACCGAATTAAATCCGCCCATCAAAAGCCTGTTCTGTACTTAGCTTTGAATCAGATGCTTAATCAGTGAGCCAACCCACCAGCGCAGATGAAGCTACATTTGTTCTTCGCTCTTGACAAGGCAGGAAAAGCCAACCATAAAAGGAGCCTCCGGGTCTTACATAAGCCAGAGATAAAGGATTCCCTAATCCGAGAGAGTTTCCCCGCCGCAACACCCTCGGAGCGGTGCTGAGGACAGCGGGGCCTTCTCGTCCCTTCCCAGTGCCAGAGGCCGGAGGCAGTGGGATGCTGATTCATCAGGATAAGCTAAAAAAGGGGGTTTGAGCCTGTTGGCAGCGGGGTGGTGGTGGGGGGTGCCCTGCCTCTGCTCGGGATGGTGGGCAGTGCGCCGGGGAGGCTTAGCGTGGGTCCTCATTCCCAAAGCCCCCGGCTGGGTGTTTCCTGCTGGGAATTCAGCTGTCCCAGGGGAGAAAAAAAGGAGGAGGCAAGGGGTCTTTCAGTGAAGTCCTGCTGGAAGGAGGTCCCAGTGAGCCCAGGCATTTGGGTAAAGCAGAATCACAAACTGGTGGTGCTTAAATTGGAGGGCATGAGGGGCAAGGGTCAGGATTCCCATTTTTTGCCCCATATCCATGTGGCGCAGGAGGCCCCGCGTCTGTTCCCTACCAGGTGATGGTTGTCAGGGGACAAAAGGGTTATTTAGGGCAGCAGCAGCTGGCCTGGAAGGGCTGCATGGTTTGGTTGAAAGGAGGGAGGGACCGTGAGTGGAGAAGGGGACAAAATCCTGAGGGTGTAACACAGAATTCCGAATCCAGCAGCCCCTCCCAGTGCCACTCCTTCCCCCACGACTGCCCTCTGCCTTGATTACTTCTCCAATTTCACCCAGTTTTTCTAAGCACAAGATTTTGGGGCAGCTGTGTTCAGAAGAAGCCAAATGTCAATCACCTGAGGGCTTGGGACAGACCTGGAGCCTTTTTTATGCTGCGCTCTCAGCACCCCAGAATCTGCCTCAAACCTGCTCTGCCCGGAAAAGATAACAAGGGCGGGGAGAGACTCTGCAACCTTGGTATCTCAGGATTGGTGCAAAGATATTCCCCAGAGAGCTCTTCACCCAGGAACCCCAGAAATGCCCCGTAGGATGGGGGCATTGTAAAGTGGCATTAACTCGGCCAGATGAGCTGCACTCAGCCTCTCCTCCCCCCATCCTGTGCCAGAGTCTGGGATGAAACGGCTCCTAAACCTGCTCTGATAAATGAGCCCCTCTCCAGGCCCTGCTACCTCTCTTTGCTCCTCCCGTCCTTTTCAGCTGGGCGGGAGTCCTGGATCTGAACGGCCTCATTTGACACTTGGCTCTCATCGCAGGATCTTGGGGTTATTAAGAACGAAAGGCGCCCGGGAGGTTTCTAGCTCAGCCTCCTACTCCACGCTGAGTCAGCTGCTGGGTCAGCCGAGATGGTTTCAGACACTGAAAACCTCAGCAGGGATGGGGATTGCTTGGAGGGAAAACCTTCTTCCTTGTACCCGAGCTGAGTGTCCTGTTGGAATTTGGAAGTGATGCCTCTTTGCCCTTCTAAGAGGATCCTGGTTCAATCTCCTTGATAACCTCCCCACAGGTACAGGACGCTGCTTTTAGGTCCCCCAAAGCCATCACTTCTCCAGGCTGGACAAGCGCTGATCCCACACCAGGCACCATCTCCGACCATCCCGGTGGCCTAAACTCATTCCCTGTGATCAGTGTCCTCTGCTAAAAGTCCCAAACCCGGTTGCAGCAGCTACATACGATCTAAAATGTTCTGACTGGAGGGGCATAATCACTTCCATGCTCTCCTGGCTGTATTTATGCTCCCACAACTCAGGATAATTTTTTTGCTGCCAGGCCACGCTGCTGGACCATCCTCAGCCTGCTGAGCACTCCCAGGTCCAGTTCTCCCAGCCACCTGCTGCCAGGGACTCTTTCTTCCCAGAAATTTCAGAATTAGCCCTTTCTGAACATCACCGCATTTCTCTTGGCGCTTCCCTCCAGCTTTTCCAGGTCTCTGGGTTAATCTCATTCAGCCTCCTTTCACAGAGCTCTCCCCCTAATCACTCTCCTCCTAATTCTGTGGAGGCGGTGGGGGAAGTGGGAGAAGCGAGGACGAATGGGGGTTTTCCTTCTGGACCTGCTGGGGAACGAGTTGCTGATTAAGACATGTGTGATAAGCATTTTCTTTGTATTTCTAATTAAAGCAAAGTGCGTGGGAAGAGGAGGAGGAGAGAGGGGAGCCGGAAGCCAAGAGAGGAGGGAGATGTGGAGCGAGGTGATGGAGAGAGGCAATTTGAGGCAGACAGGCAGATTCCGGGCACAGAGAGGCAGACAGGCACGGAAGGACAAGATCCATGGATTGGGACAGGATGAGAAGGAGGCAGAAGTCCTCTGGGTGGCCACAGGATGTCCCAGACAAGAGAGGGGTGAGGAGAGCAGAAAGGAAAGTGGGAAGTGAGGATGAGGGTGAGCAGTTTGCTCCGAAAGAGCTCAGCTGAAGCAAGGGAAGGAGAGAGAAAATAGCAAAAAGCCACAGCTCATAGCTCAGCAGGGATGGTGTCAACGTGGGTTGTCTCCCTAGAGCTTCCTGGAGAGTTTTAAAGCACCGGAGGTTGGGATCAGATCCAAAAAAAAAAAAAAACGAGGAGAGAAAAGGAAAAGCCAACAGACCAATTGCAGGCAGCGAAAGGAGCGTGTGGCAGTGAGCAGCAGCTGAGTTTTCCCCTGAGGGGAGCGGGACCAGAGTAAAGGGACACTGAGTCACGGCAGCGCTGGCGCCTTCCCCAGCGCTGTCACTGCTGAGGACACGATGCACGCAGAGCCTGGTGGCACTCACCCCTTGCCATCAGCTCAGGCTGTGGGCTCTCACTGCTCCTCGCCTTAGAGCAGAAGTGTTGGATTTGGGGTTTTTTGGGGGGGTTGACAGGCCTTTGTCGCCTCATCTGGACGAGTGTTCTGCTCAGAGGCACCTCGTGGCAAGGCATGGAGAGGAGCCTGAGCTGTGAGCCAGATGAAGCTGGTGGGCGAGTGAGAAGGGGGAGATCCCGAGGGAAACTTGGGAAAGTTTCTGGTGCAGCTGATTTTGTGCGGCACGTGCTCTGAACAGCTCTGGCGGATGCTGAAGTTCCGTCCTGTTGCTGCCAGGGTCCCTCCCCGGCTGTGCATCGTGTTCCTCCTCAGAATCGCCGTCTGGAGGAGCCTGTCTTTCACCCAGGACTCCTTGAAGCACCTAAAATTAGAAGCCTCAAGCCTTGTGGGCAATTTGTCCCATATTCTTGCAGGAACTAATATGTTCTAGTGGTGAACAAGGGATTTTCTGCATTATCCTACATTCCCTGTGCTAGAATTTTCCCTTTCCCTTCCGTAATTGCTTCCTCTTTCTAGAAGAAAAAAGAAGAAAATAAGAAACCACATTTTCCCCCCCGCCCCGCTCCTGCCTCCACATCCTCTTAATCCCTATTGATTCTCCTATAGCTCCCCAGACAAAGCTGCCCAGCCATTTGTTTGGTAGCAAAACCCTCGGAAAGGAAATAAAATTAAGGAGAAACCAGGGGGTTGGGCTTTTAAATTCGCAAGGAACGAACAAGGGGAAAGAATAACACGTTTAATTTGCACCATACGTCTCTATTCATCCATCTCCAGCCCTGGAACACTTTATTGCACTGGAACTGGCACTCACAACGCAGAGTCTCACATTCAAGCACAGCTCACACGTCAGCGGCTCTTTTGTTCCCGGCCACCCCAGGCCTGGGGCCCACACGTCACTTACTGGGAGGGCGTGGAAGCAATTGGGAGTCTGAGGGCATCCCGCTATCAATATTACCCCTAATGATGGCTGTTATCAGTGCCGCTCCTCCTGGTGCAGAGCTCTCTCCGTATTCCTTTTCATCTGGAAAGCCCTACTTTGAGGGGAAGGTGGAGTGCTTTGTTTGCCGGCTAAAAATAATCTCCCGTGTTTTTGTAATTCTCCCCTCGCCTTATTTAATGAGGTGTTTGTGATTTCGGTTTCCTCGCTGGGCAGAGGAAATGTTAATGAGTCTCTCCTTGTGCGGCTTTTTTGCCTCCTCGAGCCTGCCCGAGGCTAAAGCAACAAAGTCAAAGGCGGTATCAGCATTTTTCACACTCTGGCGTTGGCCGCTATGACCCTCACGCGGTCAACACAAATAGAAAGACATCTCCAAATGAACTTCATTTTCCTCCCCTGCACGGCCCTGACTTGCTGGAAAAACACATTTGTTGCCATGTCAAAGGGCCTGGCTCACAAGCAGTTCGTGACACTTCTTCTGCCACGTTTTACTGCTGAGTTTGGCCCACTTTGGCCCCGGCACTTGACTCCTCGCCCACCTGCCCCCCTTCAGGGTGTCCCTCTGAGTGTCCTAGTAAAAGTTTCTGATTTTAATGCTTTTTTTTTTTTGCTCCTCCTCAGCAGCAAACACTGCAAATCACAGGTCTGCTAAAAAAAGGGAGAGCGCTGGGGTGGCTGTGAAGAACAGACCTGGTTCCTCTGCTGGTGTGGCTGGGCTGACAGAGCCCCACCAGGCCGGGACATCTCTGCTCCTCATCATCTGCCAGCATGATGCTCCTGTGGAGATCTACGGATCGTTTGTGGCCCGTGGAGCCAGCCCCCTCCTCTCCTGCATCCCATTTCCTTCGGGGCTTCACTCCGGCACCCCCAAGGCCGTGTGAGAGTGGTGGAGCCCTGGGGCGTCACAGCCACACAGGGAAAACGGGACACGGTCCTTGCTGGTGCCATCAAATCCCACCCTTGATGATGATTCCCGTGGTGATCCAAGGAAAGCCACGCGGCCACAGGTTTTTGGCAGCACCAGCAACTCAGATGAGGAGGGGAGAGGGGCCCGGACTGTTCCAGACCATTCCTGTTCCTCTCTCCTGCTCATCCTGCTGTTCCCATGGATGAATCCGTGTTAAGCCTCTCTTTCACTTTTCTCAGGGCCTACATGGATTTTTCCTCCTGGACTAGAGCACATGGGAAGGACTTTAGAGGCGGTGGGAGCCCCGTTTTCCATCAGTGAAGTGAGAGTGGCTCGTGGGAAGATTTCCAGCTTCAGGCTCGCTGCTATGGTCTGTGGGGACCACGGAGGAACGGGATTGCCCTGTGGCCAGAAGAGAAAATCCTGCCTTGTGGTGGTGAACAGCCAGAGCCAGTTCCATGGAGAACCCACCACAGCCCCTTTTCCACATCAAATCACCGAGTCCTGCCTCTCCTGTGAGTGGCAGCACTCTGTGTCCGTGCGGGAATACGACAGAGGAAGCTAAGGAGTGCTCAGAAAAGGCTTTGCACGTGGTACTACAGGTGTCCTCCAAGATTGCATCCCAACATTTTCCTCTGCCTGGACCATGGATCAGTCATTACCTTGCTGAAAGGATGGATAGTTTTTCTCTCTTCGAGAACACCTAACCACTCACCCCCTAAACGCTTTATTTTCCCTCATTCAGGCTGAAATCTCAAAGCATTTCCAAACCTGCCCAGGATTTGGCCACGGAGGTTTCCTCGGACAACACCTCGGCCAGGTTTAAAGCCATGCTCTGCCTAATTTGTCGCCAGGGTTTCAAGCCAGGTCTCCACAGTGCTGGGACATTCCTAAAAGTGAAGGGAAAAACTAAATACTTTATCACAACTCATTTTGTGGGCATGGTTTTCTCTCTCTGAACAGGGATGCGTGTCTGGCTCCTTGCACTGGGCTCCGCTGGGGCATTCCAGAGGACACCAGGGGGACACGGAGCCTTTCCACGATCCCAGCAGGACACTAGGCTGCTGTCCCCAGCCCAATCCGCATCCCCAGATCTCTGTCAGGTCTCAGCTCCCTGCTCTCACAGCCATCACCGCCGTGCAGACACAAACTAGGCCTCTGCTCACCTCTTTTTAGCAGTTCTATCACCAAGCTGTGACTCGATTTACCTTTTTTCTTCCCCTTTCCATATTGCTTCTCCCTCTTCTAAGCGATTCCCCTTATTTTTGTCCCCGCCGAGCGTTGTTCACAAAGGATTTCCTCTAAGCATCCCTGCTAATCTCGCCTCTCCACGGGGAGCCACAGCTGGAGTCACCGCAGGAACTGCATCCCCTTGTCCCAAGAAAACAACAGAGCAGCTGCCCCACGTGGCAAAGGGGCTCCTGCAGCACTAAGAACAGCAGGGGTGACGCGAGGTCGCTGCTGGGATTAAGGGAGACTCATTCAGCACATCCTCATCCCAGCCCAATTCTACCACGGTTCCCCATTTCCTTTCTTTAAGTACCTGTGAATGAGCGATGGATAATTAGGGCCAGCAGGGAAGCTCGGGGGAAACAGAAGAGCGTGAGAAACAAGCAGCAGACTGTGCTCATTTCTTCCTTCCAAATCCAGGAGGCCCCGAACGTCACTAAAAGCCTTATTAAAGCAGGGTTAGGAGGAGCCGGGGAGCGAGTTGCTGTGGAAAGAGTTTCAGGAGTTTTCCTTGCTCCAAAAACCCATCACAACTCCTCAGTACATCAATTCCCCCACACTGAGCAAAACTGCTTGGTGGTCTCAGGCTGGAGGTCATAAAATCCTATAAAAGTTTGGGTTGGGAAGGACCTTTGAAGGTCATCTTGTCCCAGCCCCTCTTCCATGGACACTTGCCACTAGTCCTGGTTGCTCCAAGCCCCACCCAGCGTGGCCTTGAACACTCCCAGAGATGGGATATCCACAGGATTAGACGAATAAATGTGGAATAGGAGCGATCCTGACACCAATTTTTTCCTTGCCCCCACAAGATCATGGGGATTTATTCCATCTCCCTTCTCCTCAGGCTGTCTCTCAAAACGGCTGGTTCTACATGGAAAAAAAAAGCTCCTGACAAGGAAATTTTTTGTCCCCATAGATCTGTTGGATCTTAGCAAGACCAAAAGGGGGAGGGAATAATAAAGAAAACAAGGAGCGGGGGGAAAGGAGGGGGAAAAAAGAGAGAGAGAAAGGGAGAGAAAAAAGAAGGGAGAATAAAAAGGAAAAAGGGAAAATAGGGGGAAAAAAAGGAAAACAGAAAAACCAGACAGTACAGTGACAGCTGGAGTTACTTGTGCCTGATTTGAGTGAGAGATCCCTAAGGATTGCAGAATTTTTTTGTCCGTGTCCCTCAGACATGACGCGGGCCGGGATGATCCCGCTGTAGGGCATTCGGGATGGGATGGGATGGGATGGGATGGGATGGGATGGGATGGGATGGGATGGGCAGCACTTCCCTGCCGCTGGGCTCCTGATCCCAGCCTGGCGCATGCTGGGGAGGCGGTGGCAGCTCGCTCCCGGCACAATGGGATTGAGCTCTCCATGAATCCCCGCAGGAATGCTGCAACAGAGAATGGGAAGGATTTGGCGGGGAGTGGGGGGGATGCCAGGGCATTTGTCCAACCCTGCCGACACATCCCTGCCCATCGCTGCCCTCCTTCCCCTCTCCCACGGAGCGGAACCTTCCCGCCGCCCTTCCCCAGAGGAACCTCAGCCCCCGCTGCGGGGGAGGATGCGCTGCCCTGGATTTCCCACCTCGCTCCCCCGTTTTTGTGTTTTCCAGCCGCCGCGTTTGGCTGCGGGGAGGGAGGGGAGGGAAAGGCAGAGCAGCAGCTCGGTGCTAATGGGCTCCGTGAGGAGAAGCCGAGGGTAGCAGCCATCCCTGCGGGTACCCGGAGAGAGCCATGAGCCATCCCGGAATGAGACACCGAGGTGGGCGGGAGTGCGGGGGAGAAAGGGGGAGTGGGAGCAGGGAGAGGGGCAGACAAAAGGGATGAGTGGTGTGTGTGTGAGAGAGAGTGCCGGGGGATCTGCCGCACGCTCCTGCCTTTCTTCCACCTGCCTGCGAGCGGGAAGGGAGGCAGGTGCCGGGTGAGCCTTCCCGGGGGTGAAAATGAGCCACGGCAGCACCCCCGAGGCATTGCTAAAATAGGGATGCTGTGGGCATGGCTCCCCGAATGTGGTGCCCACTCTAGTGGGGGTTAGAGCCAGGTTTGCTCCTCTTTAGGAGCTGCTTCAGGCAGGGGGAGAGAGTCCCTGCGGTGCTGCTCTGCTCAGAGCCAGGAAGGCTCTCTGAGGGGATCACACAATCCTGGAATCCTAGGATTTGGGTTGGGATGGACCTAAAGGATAATCCCATTCCAGTCCCCCTGCTATGGGCAGGGACACCTTCCACAAGACCAGGCTGCTGCTCAGAACGATGTTGGAGGAGTTTGTGACAGAGGGGGAAACCCCAAGGTCTGGAGTTTTATGGCCTCCACAGTTGCACACAGGCAGATCCTTCCTTCCCATCCACTGCTGATCCTCCAAAATCCCTCAAGTCCCTCCCCAAATTTTGTGAGGGCAACAGATCTCCTCAGGGTACCCCCAGGTTTCTGTCAGTGGCCCTGCAGGAAGTTGACTGAACATTAAATCCCTACCCAAAGCTCGAGTTCAGGCAGGGATGAGGAGGTGAAGGGTGTCTTAAAATCGTGTTTATCACTTACACAGAATCATGGAACTTTTACTGTTGGAAAAGACCTCTAAGATCACTGGCACAGCCTGTCCGGAGAACCTGTGGCTGCCCCACCCCTGGAAATGCTCAAGGCCAGGTTGGACAGGGCTTGGAGCAACCTGGGATAGTGGGAGGTGTCCCTGCCCATGGTTCAGAGCGGAACTCAATCTTTAAAGTCCCTTCCAACCCAAACCATTCTATATTTCAACGATCATCAAGTGCAGCTATGAACCCAGCACCACCACGGTGTTTCACCACTAAAACCTGTCCCCAAATCATTACAAGTGAGTCAGGTTTTGACAAAATATATATGGGATAGGGTTCCCTTCCCAGGAACTGTGGAAAACCATATTCAGAGTACCTCTCTCTTAACTGAGACATGAACTGTGATTTCTTCACAGCTGAAGGGTTCTGACCCCCACATCACCAACTACCCAACTTCTGCAAGAGCTTTGCATTTTGGATAACTGGTCAGGCATCCACCAGGCCAAACCAAGGGGTCAACCTGACTGTCCTAAACCTTGGAATACATTCCCCAGGCTATGCACCCTGTATGTCACGGGAAAGCCAACACCGGAGAACTGTTTATGTGGGAAAAGGCCTCTAAGATCATGAAGTCCAAGCATTAAACCAGCTCTGCCAGTGTCCCCAAGTGCCACATCCACAGGCCTGTAAAGTCTCTCCAGAAGTGGGGACTCCACCACTGCCACAGGCAGCCTGCTCCCACACCCATCTCCCCGCCTGTGCTCATTTGGTCACACAGGACACACAGAGCTCCCGCAAGGAGCGTCCGTGTCCCACTCTGACCCAGAAGTGCCTCATCAGAGGTCCAAACCAAGAAGGGGTCTGAACTCACCTCACCCAGGCTGACCACGCCTAGGAGCACCTTCTTTCCTTTCTCAGCCCCAAAACCAGAGGGTTTGCAGGGTCTGGATGAATTTGTGGTTTGCATTGAAGCCTTGTGGGTTTAGAGGAGACCCCTGGAGGCTCAAAAAGCTCAAAGAGCTCCCAGGTGGGGTCCTGCCTGATCTCTGAAAGGACACCCCCCCTCCTTTAATTTGGGCACTGAATGACCAGCACAGAACTTTTTTCCTCCTCTCCTCTCCCCAAGTACTTGTACAGCTGTGACATTTAGAGCAGCTAAAATTATCTCAATTAAATATCTCCACTGGTTTCCCTTTGTTCTCTTTTCCTTTCTAGTTCTTTCCTTCCAGACAGCTGGAACATGTTCTTTAGACACTCTTTAAAGACAAAAGGGAAAAAAAAAAAAAAACCTCCCTACCCCAAACACCCAACAAGTAAAACTCACATATCTTCAGCTCAGCTTTATTTAGAAACACAGTTGGAATCAATGTTGCGAAGAATATTTTATGTTGCTCCGGAATTCATCCATAGGAGACAGGAGTGTGGCCTCACCCTGTCCAATAAAGTCATTCCTTTGTGGGCTGCAGCTCCGGTGGAGGCGTGGGAGAAAGGGATGAAGGGCTGTGCACTGATTTTTGGGGGATACTTCGCACCATGAGATGAAACACAGAGGCCTTGTTGGCTTCTGTGATGCCCCCTCTCTTGCCCACATGTTCGTGATGACAACACCCGGCCCTGTCGGCTGACCTCTCATCTCTACAAACTCCCTGCCAGTCTGTTCTGGGAGAGAAGATTCCTTCCCAGCATGAAATTTGGCAGCTGCCTCATCCCTGTGCCTGAGGCATGAATCACCAGAGTTAGGTAACAAACCCATTTATACATCAAGACACCATCACTGTCCAAGCAATCATTCTGTGCTTTTCAATGTGAAGCCCATTATTTGTAGATTCTGTTTATATTCATCTTTTCCCCCCTCTTTTCTTCCATTGTTGTTTTGTTTTTTTTTTTCCCCTGTACCTTCTGGATGTTTTGCAAAACAATGAAAAAACTCTAGAAGGGGGCTGGGATATTAAGCAGAGGCAGAAAATATTTCCCAGCCTCCAAGAATTGTTGTTTACTATTAATTTTAGGAGTTGCTGGGAAATCTCTCAGGGAACCTCACCAAAGAATATTTGGCAAGAACAACTGGTTTGCTAATGAGGTTCTGCGCCACCTGGTTTGTGTATTAATATCTTATAAATATACTTACACACCCCTACACCCTTTAAAACACCTTTTATTTTTTACAAATATTTTCTTGGTGCTGCTCTTCTGTCTTTTTAGCACCTATTTCATTTCTCTGGTCTATTGACAGTTATTAAACAAGTGATTCCCAAACGTGTTGGGTTTATTCTGCTGAAAATGAAGTTTTGCTGGGTTGAAATAGGTGTGGGTGATCCACGCGGGAAGGAAGATCTGGGGAAAGCACAGGCCCTGCGAGTTTGTGGGGGCAGAGCAGGACCTGCCAGTGTTATTAGGGCTGGGAAAAGCAGCAGGACTGGAGCTGAACTGCAGCATTGCAATATCCAGGAACCGGCACAAAACGAGTTTAGGACAAGGCTTGTGTCTCTCGGTGCTTGCTCCAAGACCCTCAGACGAGGTTTCTCCCGCTGCCTGGTCAGCTGTGGCCATGCAGGACACAACCACGGACAGGGACCTTGCCCTCTCTTTTCCACACAGAGCTGAGGCGCCTTCATCAAGCTCAGAAAGTTCTGCCTTAAATAAATTCCTTTGTCTGATGGGAAACGAGGATTTGGTGAACACGGACCTCTGCTTTTCCGAAATCGCTCTGCCGCTCCAAGTGAAATCCATCCAAGATGTTGCCCAGAGAAGTTGTGGCTGCCCCATCCCTGGGAGTTTTCATGGCCAGGTTGGACTGGGCTTGGAGCAGCCAGGGCTAGCAGAAAATCCATGGCAGGGAGATGGGAATGAGATGATTTTTGAGGTCCCTTCCAACCCAAACCATTCCAGGGTTGTAAGATCTCTCAGGTCTCTCTCTTTGATAACAGAGTCACTACAAAACACGGGTTTTCTCAGAAAAGAGTGATTTAAACTTGGGGAGAACATAAATTCCACATCTGGGGTTTGTTCTCACTGGGCCTCCCTACCAGTGGGTTCGTGGGTACTTCACCACGGGGCAGATTGCAAATATTCACCCAGGCCCAGATTATTTCTGCATTCCTCCACCCAAGCTCTGTGTTTCCAGCACAGGGATAATGCGCCTCAGGACAGCAGAGCTGTTATTCATTGCCTGAATTCCTGAATTTTTAAAAAAAAAATTTAAAGAACCCCTACTGCTACCTCCCCGCCCCCCCGAACGATGGACTGACAATCTCAGCATCTTTCAGACTTCAGGAGGGAGAGGGAAGGGCTGTGTGACAGGCAGAGTTTGGCAGCTGGGCTTCATTAACTCTGTATTTCAAAGCTGCATTTGTGCCTCCAGAATAACAATGAAGTTTTCCAGGCCTCCTACTCCATCCCCTCACAGGCGCCGCGGTGGCGAGCACCCCCAGTGCCCTTTGCGCCATTATCTCCTTCTTTCCCCAACATATTAAACTGCCATCAAAGAGGAGTTTTGCAAACATGGTTTGTTGCCTCTTGGAGCCTCACATTTCAGAGGTGATGCTGCTGCTGCTGCTGCTGCTGCTGCTGCATATTTTGTGCGGTTTTATTTTCAAGCAGCCCATTTTTTTCCTAATGGGCTCACCTGGGGGCCTGTTCAACCAGAGGGGAAAATGGAGCCAAGCAAACTTCCTGCTGGGAGACCTTTACAAACCTCATGAAACCTTTCTCAGAAACAGGAGTTCCACATTCCTAACGAGATCATTTTCATAAAAGTCTGCGGAAAGAGCAGAAAGAGAAAATAGTGACAGCAAAATAGAGATAATCACTAAAAATGCTTTTCAGCTAAACCAGGAGCCCTCTCGGTGTAATGAGACAGAAACGTTTCAAGAAGCCGAAAGGAAGAACATGTGTTTTGTTTGACACATCAGAGCCAAGTCAGAGTGTGAAATCACAACTCAATCCTGCAGCTGGATGTCACTCCCGATGCAGAGGTGGGGAAAGAGTGGGGGGAAAGGGACAAAACCCCATCAGGGGCAGAGTTTGGTGCCAGGATGTCTCCAAGAAGAGCTAACATCTGTGACAAATTCGATGTGCTGATTTGAATGGAAAAGGTCACCTCTCTGTGCCTCCTTCTGGGTGATGCCCTGGCCCCGATTAAAAAAGAGTGAATGCCACAGGAGGTGGTGAATCCACGCTGGCACAAAAAGGCCAGCACGGCTCTGGACAGGGACAGGACGATCGGGATAATTTGGTGGTTACTGATCATGGAATCACAGAATGGCTTGGAAAGGGATTGGAAAGGATCTTAAGGATCATCCAGTTCCACCCCTCCTGCCCGGGCAGGGACACCTTCCACTATCCCAGGTTGCTCCAAGTCTCATCCAACCCAGCCTTGGACACTTCCAGGGATCCAGGGGCAGCCACGGCTTCTCTGGGCAGGCTGTGCCAGGGCCTCACCACCCTCGCAGGAAGAATGTCTTCCTAATCTCTAATCTAAATCTACTCTTCTTCATCTTAGAGCCATTCGCCCTTTCCTGTCACTCCAGGCCCTGGTAAATTGTCTCTCTCCAATATTTTTTGTTGGCTCCTGTCAGGCACTGGGAGGCCACAATTAGGTCACTCTGGAGCCTCCTCTTTTCCAGGCTGAACAATCCCAATTCTCTCATTTTTTCCTCACAGCAGAGCTGCTCCACCCCTCTGATCATCCTGGTGGCCTCCTCTGGACTCGCTCCAACAGCTCCACGTTCTTCCTGTGCTGGGATCCCAGTGCTGGATGCAGCCTTCCAGGTGGGATCTCTCCAGGGACAGAGGGAGGGAGCAGAGGGACAAAATTCCTTCCCTCACCTGCTGCCCACAGTTCTTTGGACGCAGCCCAGGACACACCTGGCTTTCTGGGTTGCGTGGATGTAATTCCATAACCTTTGAGAGCTGCTTCTTGCTGATGGCAGGTGGATATTTGAGAAAGCACAGGCAGATCAGCCTGGCGTGGTGGGAAAACTGGAAAAAGATGGGAGAAGGGAAAGCGGGGACAGAGGGCTCGCGTGTCATCCGTCATGGCCAGAGCCTGAGACACCCGCGCGGGAGTGGTGATGAAACACTTGGCTGGTGGCGGGAAGTGACGCCTCCAGCACATCTCTGCCCAACGTGCCAGCAGGGTTTCACAGGCTGACACCCTCCTGATGCCTCCAGCAGCCGGAGCATGAGCACAAGGAAGTTCCAGAGGAGATGTACAGAGGAACATCCAAAACCCAGTCTGCAACATTTTCCATTAGTTAGTGCCTAAAAAAGGAAAAACAACGTGGTGTTATATCACCAGACACTCTCCTGGTCTCCAGAGATTAGTGGCCCAGGCCCTGCATGAACCAAAGCCGGAAGTTCCCCATTTGCATGCTCTTCATGGAGATTTTTTCCTCCGTAAATCTTCCCAGTCACCTTTTAAACATTTTTACAGTTTGGGGATCTATAAAATCCTGTGGCAGGGAGTTGCACAGATAACCAGACACCGTGTGAGGAAACTCCTTCCTTTTCTTTGTTCCAACCTTGGCACTTGCTCTTTTCCAATGATAACCTTTAGTTCCTGCATCAGAAAAATCAATAAGCCATCAACCTCTGATGATTCCTCTCCAGATCCTAAAATACCCTTTCATTCTCTAGGTGCTATAATATCCTTCCCTTTACTCTTTCTTTTCCTTGACTGCATAAACAAGGTTTACACAGCGATTCCCTGTGCAGAAGGGACTTTGTTAATCCCTTCCACTGGTCAGTTTGGCCTTTTTTTCACATTCTTCATGGGATGAAGGCACCAAGAAACACCCCAAAGAGTCATCAAGATGTGAATGAAGCAGGAGTTTTTTCAGGGGGAATGAGGGCAGGAGAGAGAGGACAACAGGAGATATCCCGACTTCAGTCCCCTTTCCACTTCATTCTCTCCCTGTGCAGCTCCAGCCCTGAGGTCTGAACTGAGCTGGAAAAACAGGTTTAATTTCTTCCTCTTCAACAAGGAAAAGTCTGATCTTCCAACTTCTTCCATGTGACACGTCAAGCTGGCAGCACAAGTCTGACTTCTGATGACTTTGCCCACAGACTTTCAGTTCTGATGTTTCACCAGCTGGAAAAGCCAAGTTCCCAGCGAGTCAGCTCCTCGCATTTCTAATTTAACTGCAATGTAGCACTTCCTTCAAGGCTTGTTCTTTATCAGATCCTTCACTCCATCCCTTTCACCAACACTGCTGAGCATTTGCAAAGCAGCAGCGTAGCTCAGCTTTCCACAGGAATTTTGTACCCAGCTGAAGCTCGAGTATTTCCAGCAAGGCAGAGTGGGCTGTCAAATACCACCGTTTCCATGCTGGGATCATTTCTTCCTGTCTGAGGAAAGCTGGTGGGAAGCCACATTCCTTGACAAGGAGAAAGCTGGTGAAGCAAAAATGGGACAGCTGGAAGGGCAGAGCTAGGTCCTAAGCGAGCCAGGCTTCCGCATCTTCCCTTTCCTAGGGAGAACCTGCAGATGGGTCCTTGTCACCCTTGTCACCAAGAGCCACCAGAACAGGGATGATGTCAGCTCTGTGGAGTGACAACTTAGTTCAACCTCTGAGAAAACTCTGGAGTCTCCAACTTCAAAAGGAGGTGGAGCTGCTGGAGTGAATCCAGAGGAGGCCATGGAGATGTTCCAAGGGCTGGAGCCCCTCTGCTCTGGAGCCAGGCTGGGAGAGCTGGGAATGTCCAGAGAAGAGAAGGCTCCAGGGAGACCTGAGAGCCCCTTCCAGTGCCTAAAGGGGCTCCAGGAGAACTGGAGAGGGGATGGAGTGACAGGAAAAGGGAGAATGGCTTTAAATTGACAAAAGGCAGGGATAGACTGAATATTAGGAATTCTTCCCCGTGAGGGTGGTGAGGCCCTGGCACAGGTTTCCTGGAGAAGCTGTGGCCGTCCCATCCCTGGAAGTGTCCAAGGCCAGGCTGGATGGGGCTTGGATCAACCTGCTCTAGCAGAAGGTGTCCAGGGAGTGGAACGGGTCCTTTAAAATCCTTTCCATCCCAAACCATTCCATGTTTCCATGAAGACCAGCTTGGCCAGGTGCTGTCAGTATAATTCCAGTCTTGGGTATTTATCCACCACAGCCATTCTCATTTGAAGACCTTTGATAATTGTTGACCTTTCTGGTGTCTGATAGTTGATGCTTGGGCCAGGTGTTTAAATACTAAAAAGAGTCAAGTGTCCACTGAGCCGGTTTGAATGGTAAAAGTCTGAAAGCTCATCGTGTTCCAACAGATTGTGGGAAAATCTGAGCCCCAGCAGAGCTGAAGTAGCTCAGCTGGGAGAGCGTTAGACTGAAGATCTAAAGGTCCCTGGTTCAATCCCGGGCTTCAGCAGAGTTTTCCTGCAGTTTTGTGTGCCCAGGGCTCAGCTCTCCAGTACAAGAGAGGCCTGGACCTCCAGGAGAGAGTCCAGCCAAGGGCCAGCAGGACTGGAGGGGACTGGAGGGGACTGGAGGGGACTGGAGCATCTCTGCTGTGGGGAAAGGATGAGGAACTGGGACTGGTGGCCTTGAGAGAGTGTGGAGTTCCCCGTGTTACAAATATTGCCAAGTGACCTGGAAGTGGTCCTGGACAAGTGGCTGTAGGTCCTGCTTGAGCAGGGACCTCCATGAGGTCCCTTTGGACCTCAACCAGTCTGAGCCTGTGAAACAGCGACAGGGTTTTACAATTTACCTTTTTCAGCAAAAATAGTCATATAAAGGGATTTTTGTTCCTTCCACTGCCTGTTGCCAGTCCTATGCCATGGACTGCCCTGAGAGAAGGTGGAAAGGTTGACCCACAGGGTGTAATGCCAAGCAGGAAATCAAAACTCTTTCTTGGGAAAAAGAAGAAACACCCTGTCCAAGAGAGTGATTTTTAGCATCAGTCACAACTGACCTTGAAGCAAACCCTCTCCCCAAAATCCGTATTTTCCAGGCTGAAGGGTTCCAGTTGTTTACCTGTTGTTTACAGGGAAATGGACACTGGTATTGGGGCTGAAGTAGCTCAGCTGGGAGAGCGTTAGACTGAAGATCTAAAGGTCCCTGGTTCAATCCCGGGCTTCAGGAGAGTTTTAGGAGTTGGAATCAAGGATGCATCCCTGGAAGTGTCCGGGAAATGACTGGATATGGCACTCAGTGCTCTGGCTTAGTTGACAAGGGTGTGATGGGGCAAAGCATGGCCTCTATCTTGGAAACCATTTGCTATCTTAGTGGTTCTATGATTTTATCCTTGCGGATCCCCTCCAGCTCAGGGTATTCCGTGATTCTCCAATGAAGTTTTCTACTCTTTCCTGACCATTTCCTATTTTTACCCTGACCTTTATCAGTGATGGTGTTCAACATGCAGACACCCCACTAAACTGAGTCACTCTGCTTTGTGTTTGCTCCTCTGTCCTTTTCTAATTCCTGTTCCACGGAGCCCTTCGGGAAAACACCAAAGACAGGATGTGAAATGCCAGTTGTCCAAAAAGAGAAGTGAGAAACAGCAAACTCTGACCTTCCCAAGATCAACCCCAGCGCTCATCCAGTCTCTTCTTCACAGCAGGAAAGGGACTCTTCTTTCTCCTTTTCCTTCTGGTGGTGCTCTAAGAGCTGTGGATGTCTGATCCTGCAGCATTCCAGGAAATGACTTCCCTGACCAGGATGGGATTAAAATAACTTGTGTATAAACCAAAATCAACACCTGCTTGAGCCTTGAAGAGATACCAGGGGTCCTGCTGGGGAAAAGCCTCTGCCAAGAGCCACCACCCAAACACAGCACCACAACCGCGACACCACAACCGCGACACTGCAAACACGACACCACAATCGCGACACCACGAATACGACACAACAAACACAGCACCACAAATACACCACCACAAATACACCACCACAAATGCAGCAGCTGCTCACCCAGGGTGGACTTTTGCAGACCTGCTGCCCTCAGGCAGGATCATCTGGCTCAGGGATGCACCAGCTAGAAATTAGCCTTTGCTCCAGCTGCCTTTGCCTGGATCTAATCTAGGCAGGAGCCTCCTGGTCCCCAAATTGGATCAAAGTAGGTCAGAACTCCCTGCGTGGTCCATGTGCAGGATTAAGTTATATCAAATTTTGTCCATGTCTTGGGCCTGGTTTTGTTATGAAAACAGAGCTCAGGTGTTATGAACATCCCAGATATTGCCCTCAGATTCGAGAGCGGTTCACACACCCTGGCTGTGCTGAAGGGCTCCGACCTCGTTTACTGCCTGGAGAAATGCAGCCCTGAGCCCCAAGGACGGAGGCAAATCCCGTACCAGAGACACCGACCTGATGGTGACCTGAATGGCTTAAATGTGGCAATCTGTGTCCTCCCAGACAACGCCCAGACACAGTTCCCTGCAGAGCAGGAGCCAGGAACTATTCCCAGGAAGCACTTTGGACATAATAGGTCTGTGTTTGAAGAAAGGCTGGGAGTTGTGATTGGGGAAGAGGACTGGGGATTAGGAGGTTTAGGGAGACCTTAGAGACCTTTCCAGTGCCTGAAGTGGCTCCAGGAGAGCTGAAGAGGGACTTAGGGCAAGGGATGGAGGGACAGGACACAGGGAATGGCTTCCCACTGCCAGAGGGCAGGGATAGATGGGATATGGGGGAGAAATTCTTCCCTGTGGCAGTGGTGGTAAGACAGTGGCACAAATTTCCCAGAGAATCTGTGGCTGCCCCATCCCTGGAAATGCTTGGCCAAGCTGGATGAGGCTTTGAACAACTTGGTCTAGCGGAAGGTGTCCCTGCTCATGGCAGGAGGTTGGAACTACAGGATTTTAAGGCCCCTTCCAACCCGAACCATTCCACAAATCTGTGATCCTGTGGTTTCTGCTGGGGCAGGGAGGGGATGAGGTTTTAGCCCCACCAGGTGGGTTTAGTCCCAAAAAACAGGATGGACCAGTTCTATTTCCCCTGGGCGCTGTAACACCCCGTGCAGGGGACCTGCTCCCACTCCTCACTGGGTCTCTGTTCGCAGCCAGCACCGGGGGATGCCCGGTCAGAGCCAGCACAGTGGTGCCCATGGAGGTGACAGTGACATCTGGGCTCGTCTGCCTCACACACACGTTCAGCACATGGAGGTAACGCCAACGAAATTGTTTTCACCCCTGACCCACAGCTGTGGGAAGGCAAAGGGAAGGCCCCCGCTGGTGCCAGCGCTCAGGATTCGTGTTCCCTCTGCAGGACACACTGAAGTCCCACAGACCACAAAGCAGCTGTTCAAGGAGATAAGAGAAGTTTTTTTTGCCCCCTCCTTCTCCCGACAACTCATTCCCCTCCTGGCTGAAGCAGCTTTGACTCGAACCTCAGCGCCCGGAGTTGCCAAGTTTCGCTGGATGTGGCTCAGAGAAGGGTTAAAGCCTGCCCGTGCTCCCGGGGAGGCTGCGAGGGAAGGAGCGGGATGAATAACTGCGGTGGGCGGCAGGAGCGCGGGGGCGGCTGCCCTGCCAGCACCTTCTCCAGCCCCCTCGCGCTCCGCTGCCTCCTCTCACCCCCGCTCAGGCCGCTCCAGGGCCCCCACACCGATCAATCAGCGCACAGCAGATCCCAAAAACCATCTTTCCCCGTGTCCCTGCTCCAACCCGCGGCCCTCCCCCTCAAACAGCGCTGCCGGTGCCCTTCAGCTCTGATTCTCTGCCTTTTATTCCAGTGATTTCTGCTTCTTTCTCTTAATGCTTTCAGTCCTGGTTTGCTGCTGCTGTCCTTCTTCCCCATCCTCGTGAACTTCCCTCTCCACCTTTCCCAGCAAGAGCACGGGCATGGATCGATCCACGTGCAGGGATCGATCCTCACGCACCTGCCCTGACCTCCCAGCTCCAGAGCTGCATCTCGCTGCTGATGAGATGAGAAGCCTGAATGGAAAGATATTGATAAATGTATGGGAAATCCTCAGCAGGAGCTTAAAATCTTTTACACCAGGAAAAAAAAAAATTTAAATCACCAAATAAAAAACCAGAAAATTCGGATTTTGCTGATTGTTTTCATGACAGTTTGCATTCCAACAGAGTGATTTTGCTTTTGCTTTTTTTCACAGACTCATAGGACGGTTTGGGTTGGACAGGACCATAAATATCACATAATTCCAGCCCCCCTGCCATGGGCAGGGGCACCTTCCACTAGACCAGATTGCTCAGAGCTGCTTTAACAGATGGGATAATTGCACGTCTGCTTTGTCCCTTGCTCTGCCAATGGCTGGCACGAGGAAAAGTCAGTTCCCTTACCTGTGTCTCAGTTTCACCCCTCAGAAAATTGGGCAAAGTTCTCCAGAATCCTTGGGAAGGCACTCTGGGATCTGCCAGAGGGATCTCGCCGTGGCAGAGGCAGCACACGCAGACAAGAAAAGACGCTGCCAGCCCTGAAGATTAATTTTCTAAATTACATGGCAGCTACACGATGAGGGAATAGAGAGGATTATTATTCGCATGCCTTGGGAGCAATAATCCTGCGATTACTACTCCGGGCACAAAGACATTAAGGTTTGGTTTGTGCTGCAGCGTGGAGCTCGTGGAGCCGCGCCAGGAACAGGCGGCTCCTGTGGGGCTGGGAAGGGAACTCTCACTTTTTGGGGGATGGAGCCCAGCCCTGCTCACATCAGGAGATGGATCCAGCAGTGAGAGGCAGGAGTTGCCATCCAGAGGAAGGGAACTCTCACTTTTGGGGGATGGAGCCCAGCCCTGCTCACATCAGGAGATGGATCCAGCAGCGGGAGGCAGGAGCTGCCATCCGGACTCTCGGACAGCAGCTTAAATTCAGCTTTGTCCTTTCTCATCCCCTCCGAGCAGCTCGGGCTGGCCCCCAGCACTTCGGCAGCTGAAGGCTGAGTCGAGGTCTCAGGCACCAAATATCCTGAATGACTTCAGAGGGATCCTGGGATAACCAAGGTTTTTGCCTCCAAGGAGAAGGTTTGCCCCAGGGAGCCTCAGGAAGAATTCCATGACCTCGGAGCTAACCCTGCCCCATCCAGAGGGGAGCCCAGCTGCTCCTAAGAGCTCAGCTTTTCCAAAAACTGAGCTTAGGGCTGTGAATCCATCCCTGCCTGCCTTCAGCAGCGGGAGTTGTCCGGATCTCTGGAAAAGCTCAGGGTCTTCGTTCAGCTGGTGAAGATGATGTTGCAGGTGACTCATACAGAGCAAATATGACCTGGAGTTCCTCTGCTCTGGAGCCAGGCTGGGAGAGCTGGGAATGTCCAGCCTGGAGAAGGGGAGGATCCAGGAAGACCTCAGAGCCCCTTCCAGAGCCTAAAGGGGCTCCAGGAGAGCTGGAGAGGGACTTGGGACAAGCAACTGGAGGGACAGGAAAGGGGAAATGACTTTAAATTGCCAGAGGGCAGGGATAGATGGGATATTGGGAAGGAATTCTTCTGTGGGAGGGTGGGGAGGCCCTGGCAGAGGTTGCCCAGAGAAGCTGTGGCTGCCCCATCCCTGGAAGTGTCCAAGGCCAGGTTGGACGGGGCTTGGAGCAACCTGGGATAGTGGAAAGTGTCCCCTGCCCATGGCAGGGAGGTGGAACTGGATGATCTTTGAGGTCCCTTCCAACCCAAACCATTCCAGGATTCTATGATTTGTTCTATATGGGCATCAGAACAGTCCTTTCACTCAGGTCATCCAACAAAACCTGAGAAAAAATTGAGTTAGGATTTCTCTCACTGTCTAAGCTGTGTTTAAAATGAGGTGTGGACATGTACCATGCAAAAAAAAAAACAAGAACAAAAACAAAACCCCCCACATTTTTAAAAAAACAAACCAACAAACAAAAATAACCACACACACAAAAAAACCCAAAACAAAACAAAAAAACCAAAACCAAACTAAACCAAAACAAACAAATAAATAAACAGACAAAAAATACAAACATTCAAATACACCAACTGTCCAGGACTTGCTCTGAACACCAAACATTAAAACCGGAGAATAAAAAAGTACTTTTTAGATGCAGCTCAGTTCCTCACAGGCACTAAAGCAAACAGACAGTCGAAATTTAAAGGATCTTGCCTTTACTATGTGTGGCCGATTAATTAAATACAATTGAGGTCATTAATGGGGCTGTTAACTCCTGGGGCTGTGGGCTCTCCTTTCTCTTGGGTTTGAATAGCAAAACCTAATTTTCCTTGTGACTGCAGGGTGCAAGTGGAGGAAAAGGAGAGAACAAGAAGCACCGCTCATTCCAAGGGGAAGTAGGCTATTTAAATATGCAAATTGCGCTCAGAAAAAGCAGAGAGAAATAGGATTGTGGAGCTTCCTGCTGTCGCTTATTAGATATGGAGATTTTTATTCCCCTGCCCAGGGTGGGATTCAGGCTGGGACAGGAGTAAAAACCCTTCTGGCAGCTTCTGGGAGCATCCAGGAGGTGACAGCTTGGGGAGAGTTTGAAATTCCACGCAGAAAGGTGGGTGGATTTCAGCTGGGCTCCTAACAAATATCTACAGCACAGAAAACATCCTCGGCAAAACTCTGCAAATTCGGGAAAGTATTTAATGTCAAAAAACATGAGGATCCAGTAGAGAAGTGATTTTAATTACTCTACAGCCTGTAAGGCTTTAAAGTACACTTAGATCAGCTCCTTGAGCTCCTTGACTTGTGCCACAGGGGTTGGAAGCTTCTCTTTTGCTTTGGAAATTCAATTTTGTCTTTTAATCCCTCATTCCAAGCAATTGGAAATGTTTAGGAGAAAGCTTGACCCGCTGAGTTGTTTGGGTTTTTTTCCCCATGGGGAAGAAAAAATAGCAGAGTTGGCAACACTTCAAGTCCCAGACAAGCCGCAAAAGGATAAAATTATGAATTAAAAGACAGCGGGAAGAAATTCAAAAACGTCTTCACAATGAGCAGTATCCCTGCCCATGGTCAGAAGATTCTGGGCAGGTGTCCCATCCGCCAGGTATTTCGGTGGAATTGATTCCCCATTCCCATTCCTTTCACCCTGGCACGGGGAAACTCCTCGAGTCGTTTCGCATCGGTGCCTCTGCCTCTGGTATTTTCACGCCAGCCTGGTTCCGTGGGTGATTCTCTGCTCCAGTTTTCAAGCAGAAGTTCTCACAAGTCGATGGAGGAGGCTTTGGCACCTCCACAGGAGGAGAGAGAGAGGAAGAATTTTATGGAGGAGGAGGAGGAGAAGCGAAATGGGCTTCAGAAAACCGTGACATTTGCATAGAAAACAGCAGCAGCTTTTTTTCATCTCAGACTGGGCTTAATCAGCTGCTGGTTTTGAAGTGACACCATTAAAGATCCGCACGGGTATCCACGGATGTGCTAGGCTGCCAGAGGGAAGCTGGGTTTGCACCTGAAATCTCCCAAAAGCGGAGCTCAGACTTCCCCTCCGCTCCAGATTTGCCCTGCAAGCTCCCTACTCTCGGAGCCAATCTTTAAATAAAAACCAAGAGCAGATGTACAGAAAACCAGGAGCAGAAGGCTTGAAAATCCGCTGAGGGTATTTTTTTTTTCAGCCCAAGGGTTTTTAGCTCTTAAGGTCTCAGATCATCACCTCTAACTTTAAACTTGGAGCTGAAGTTTCTAAGTTAAGAGCTGCTTTTCTTTTCTTTTTCATTTTTTTTCCCCTCCAGCCTCTCAATATAGACAGTAGATGTAAAACTCATTTCCTTTGCAATTTTAGTTCTTCCCTAGGGAAAAAACCTGTTAGCTCAGGGTTTGGAAGGGGGATCAGTTTTACTTAATAAACTTAACTGAACTTCTCAGCTGATACTTTTGGAGTAAAGGTGAGGGACCTGCCCAGACCTCAGCCCAAGTTCATGGATGGCCTGTGGTCATCCATCATCAAGTTTTCCCTTAGTCCGAGCCTTGGGCAGCTCTGGATATTTCACAAAATCACAGAATATTTTGAGCTGGGAGGAACCCAAGAGGATCATCAAGCCCAACCCTTCAGCGAATGACCCGTACAGGGATTTTTGTCTCAGGTCTTCGCAGTGGTGGTCAGCCGAGAAGGGGTAATACCAAAAATAGAAATAAGATCGAAAATAAAAGTAATATCGAGAATCATTTTCCTGCCAGCCCTGTAAGGGTTCCTGCATTGGAAACACAGTGACACAGGAGCCTGGAGCTTGAAGCAAGGACCTTCCTAAAGATGTTTTTACAGAGGAGCAGGACCCGACAGCAAGAGAAAGTATGTCCAGAAATGCATTTTATCTGCTTGTGCATGTG
Organism: Dryoscopus gambensis; assembly: GCA_013389985.1. NCBI lineage: Eukaryota > Metazoa > Chordata > Aves > Passeriformes > Malaconotidae > Dryoscopus > Dryoscopus gambensis. Next base: position 74,998 of record WEIT01038541.1, on the reverse strand, counting down.
CTGACGAGGAATACAATGACTGGATGGGGTTCTGAGTGACCTGGTCCAGTGGAAGTTGTCCCTGTCCGTGGGGTGTAGGAACTGGATGATCTTTAAGGTCCTTTCTAACCCAAACTCTGGTTCTGTGATCGTGGGAATCAGGGGCCGGAGTGACCTGTGAGAGCCTCAGCTCAGGTGTGGAAAGTGAGTTATGACCTCCCAGGTGGGTCAAACACCTTCTCTTGGAGGAGATGGAATATAAACTATTAAAAAAAAGAAGAAATTAGGTAGAAGATGTCAGAAGAAGGAGCCAAAACCCCACAAACAGCTGCAAATGTGCCTACAGCCATCTGCAATGTAGCTCCATCTGTATCAAACCTCCAGCAGCGCTGAGGAATTTGTCCCGTTCCAGGGCTGGCAGCTGTCAAGATAAATTGTTGAAAGTCGGTCTCACACACTGCAGCGAATTAAACAGTGTTTGAAAATGTGAGGGGGAGATTTCCCAAGGAGTGCGCAAGGGATTCATTAATCCAAATGAGCCAAAATTTCTGGATCGCACGGATAAAGATGTTGAGACACCTCTTTGAACCCTTTTTCCCCTGTCACCTGGCCACCTTTGATGACCCCAGATCAGGTTCAATCCCGAAAGTCCCTCTCGGGAAGCAGCCGTGGCATTTCACAAGATCCTCCTCACCCCACCTCCTCCAGGGGCAGCTTGTGCTCCCTTCCAGGTGAACTTTTCCCTCCGGGCCCAGGCTGGCTCCCTCTGGCAGGTGGGTGCGCTCCGGCGAGGGGGCGGCCGGCGCAGACGGAGCACGGCAGGGCTCTGGGACGTGTTACTACTTATTCTCACTCCCTGCTGGAGGGCTTCTGCTGTCACTCCCAGGAGACACGAGATCCCTCCCGCGTCCATCTTCCCCAGGAATTTTATTCCTATTTTATTCCTATCCTAGGGGATAGGAGAAGAATATTTAGGGTAGGCTGAAAAATGAGATTCCCGACCTTCTTCCCTTCCTGCCACGGCTTTTTAGAAACTGGGTGCTTTGAATTGTGGAATTATTTAAGTTGGAAAAGACCTCTAGGATCACTGAGCCCAACCATCAACGCAGCACTGCCAAGGCCACCACTAAACCGTGTCCCCAAGTGCCACATCCACACAGCTTTTTAATACCTTCAAGGACGGGGACTCCACCACTGCCCTGGGCTGCCTGTGCCAGCACTCGACAAACCTTTCAGCGAAATTTTTCCTGATATCCAACCTAATTCTCCCCCTGGTGCAGCTTGGGGCCGTTATCTCTTATCTCCTCGCTACCTGGGAGAAGAGACCAATCCCCACCTGGCTCCACCCTCCTGTCAGGGACTTGAGGAGAGCCAGAAGCTCCCCCGATATCCCCCTTTTCTCCAGGCTGAGCCCCTTTCCCAGCTCCCTCAGCCTCTCCTGGTGCTCCAGACCCTTCCCCAGCTCTGTTCCCTTCCCTGGACAAGCTCCAGCTCCTCAAGGTCCTTCTTGTCATGAAGGACCCTGAGCTGAGCCACATTTGAGGTGCTGAGTACAGGGGGGTGATCACTGCCCTCATCCTGCTGGCCGCACTATTCCTGATGTAATGATTTAATAATGATTTAAACTTTCCAAAAATGAAACTTTCCGGCCTTTTCCCTGCTTCTGTGTGATGGCCACATCTCTTGCCAAAATGAGCAAGTGTCCACAACCAGAAGCAGAGCTCGTGAACCAAAAGTTATCAAAATGACCAATAAACAGTTTTAACAGTTTTAGACAAAATCTTCACGGACAGGATTATCGATTTAGTAAGCAGGGTTAGTAAACGTGGTGGTGCCAAGGCAACAGATGTGTGAGCACCTCTAGTTTTGGCAGCTGGGACAACCAAAATAAAGATTGTTCCATAGCTCCCTATATCAGAGTTCTGGGCTACAACCTCAAAATCAAAGGCTAATACAATTCCAAAAGTAGGTGAAAACCCAGGTGTTTCCCTGAGTTTTGTGGCTTATACAAGGCCTCAGATTTTCACTGAACAAAAGAAGGAAAAAACCGAAAAAATCCACATTTAAAAACAAATAATGGAAGGAGAATGGGGAAGAGAAGGTTTTGATTCATCACATCTTTTTTATCCACTTTGTTATGTCAAATGAGACCTGAGCATCCTCAGAGGGATCAGCCACTGTAGCAACCGAGAGAGAGTTGTGCAGCAAAACGAAAATTAGGAATGGGAAGGTGTTTCCCGGCCAACACATGGCAAAATCCTTTTTCCTAGAAAACCCACTACAAGCCTTTTCTGGCACCTCTTGCCCTTTCTGGGGGACAGGAAAGTGCTCGCTGAGAGCTGCTCTATATTGACTGGTATGAGCCTCAGAATTTTCACTTCCTTAACCAGTTAAACCCCTTCCTTACAATGCTGACCTCTGGCTCGACCAAAAATTCCTGGTCCTTGGTGTTTACAGCCTCCAGATCCACACCATCAACACTCAGCCTCGCTAACCTTTGTCATGACAGGCAAAATAATCCAAGTTTTTCTCACCCCCAATAACCTCTCCCTTTCCAGATGAATCCCAAAGCCTTTCCTGGCCGTTTGAAATGTTCTGTATCAACAGTGACCTGGGATTCTGGAGCTCCCATCAATCACCTGCTTTCCCACACGGTTTCCTCATTGTTTACCTCATCTTGCAGTGTTCCGAGACGATCTGTCCTCTCCTTTCTAATCACTCCCTCCCTCTCATTTCCGCCCCACTTTGAGGCGAATCCACCTGAAAGTCCCAGGAGTTTCTTAGGAACAGCCTGCCGAGCACAGCTCCGTGACGCCGGTGCCGGCATTGTGAGCGCTGTGTTTTCCTGGATAGCATGACTGTTCCTAATTCTTGCAAATAAAAGGAATTAGAGAAGCAGAATGAGTAATCCAGCATCATCCCTGGGGACACGTGCTGGGATAACACACAGAAACAAGCTGGGAACACAGAGTACTTTCACCTGCAAGCTGACTCTTCCCACTCTCTGGGAAGGGGAGGGGAGTGTCAGTGCTGCAGCGGGGGAAACTGAGGCATGGGGATTGGCAGAAATTCAGCTGGTTTGGTGGAGGCCCTAAGGCAAGGCTCTTCATGATCTCTTTGGGTGGCAGCTGCCTGAATTATGCAATAAAGTTCAATTTATTTGCATAAAAGGAAGACAAGACTGTGAACTCCATCCTGGGGAAGCCGTGTGAGGAGCAGCTGAGGGCACTTGGTTTGTTCAGCTGGAGAAGAGGAGACTGAGGGGAGACCCCATCACAGCCTGAAACTTCCACATGAGGGGAAAAGGAGGGGTGGGCACTGATCTCTGCTCTGTGGTGACCTGTGATGGAACCCGAGGGAATGTCCTGAAGCTGTGCCAGGGGAGGTTTAGGTTGGATATCAGGAAAAAGTTCTTCCCCCAGAGGGTGGCTGAGCACTGGAACAGCTCCCCAGGGCAGTGGTCACAGCCCCGAGCCTGACAGAGCTCAAGGAGTGCTTGGACAACGCTCTCAGGCCCAGGGTGGGATTATTGGGGTGTCCTGTGCAGGGCCAGGAGTTGGACTCGATGATCCCTGGGGGTCCGTTCCAACTCAGCTGATTCTGTGATTCCGTGATTCCGTGATTCCGTGATTCTGTGACTCCATGACCCAGAGCAGTTGCGTGTTCCAGTGCATTTGGACCCCTCCATGATTATCCCAACTTGGCTCTTCCTCACCTCACCACTCCTGCCCTCCTTAACATCCAACATCCCAGTGAAACCTCTCCCATTTCTTGCAGCCAGGTGACCAAGTGTTGCGTTTGCCTCTTCTTTGGGTTGCCCTGGAGCCTGGTTTGGGGTCATCTGACCAGGGACGAGCCCCAAAGCCATCCAGCCACCCAAGGACACTGCCACAGCGCAGCGCTCTCCGCTCGCACGGAGCTGGGATCCGTTCCACCCGCCAACTTCCCCACCTCCAAAGTCTGCGGCTCGGCGAGGGGAAGGAACATTCCATAGAAGGGAAGCGATCTCTGCCAGGCGCTGCAGAAATGGGACACAGATGGTGCCTCAAACGGGAGCGGAAGTTTATTTGGGGGCTCGGTGCGTGACGTCGCACTGCAGATCCTGCAGCAGATGACAGGCACCGGGATTTCAGAGCGGGTGAGGAGCTCAGCTTGAAGGAGTCTCTATACACTAGTAGAGCTGTTAGTTTGACTGAAAAAAAGGAAAAAAAAGGGGAAAAAAAAAAAAAGAGGAAAACTTCACCTTGATAGTATTTTAAGGATAGGAGTGTTTAAATTTGTTCCTATTCATGTGTTGGTCTGGTTCTTCTGACACCCTAACCTTGATCCCTGTTTGTTGGCTGGTTGGTCGGCCAGGATGGTTGAGCAGATTGGCCAGGTGGACACTGCTGATGGAAAAACCTGGGGATGACATTGGCCTGGCTTTTCCCTGCCCTGCACATAACATTTTGTCTTTGTCCTCTGCTCACTGAAGAGTTAGAAGGGGTTTCTGGACATCTTCTTGTGCAACCCTCTGCTCCAGCAGGGCCACCCAGAGCCACTCATCCAAGACCACAGCCTGGCTTTTTAAAATTTCTTGGAATGGAAACTCCAAAACCTCTCAGGGCAACCAATTCGTCTCATCCTCTCCTCACAAGAGAGAGGCTTCAGTCCTTTCATCACCTGAGCTGGGCTTGTTCAGCCTCGAGAAGAGACAACTGAGAGGAAACCCCATCCCTGTCTGTCCCTGTCTGCAGGGAAGGGTCAGAGCAGGGCTCAGGCTCTGCTCTATGGGGCCCAGCAATGGCACAAGAGGAACGGGCAGGAACTGATGCCCAGGAAGTTCCACCTGGACATGAGGAAAACTTCATCCCTGTGCAGTGACCAAGCCCTGAACAGAGATCAGAGAGGCTGTGGAGTCTCCCTCACTGGAGATATTCCAGACATCTGGACACAACCCTGTGCCTGTGCTCTGGGATGGCCCTGCTGGAGCAGGGAGGTGGCACCAGATGACCCCGCTGTGGTCACTTCCAACCTGACCCGTTCTGTGATTCTGTGATCACCTTCCTGACCCTTGGCTGGATCTCTCCTGGAGGTCCAGGCCTCTCTCTTGTACTGGAGAGCCCAGCCCCGGGCTCACAAAACTGCAGGAAAACTCTGCTGAAGCCCGGGATTGAACCCGGGACCTTTAGATCTTCAGTCTAACGCTCTCCCAGCTGAGCTACTTCAGCTCTGCTGAGACCCAGATTTTGCCAAAACCTGTTGGAACACGAGGATCTTTCAGCCTTTTCAGACAGGTTTTAGTTGACTTAAGCTTGGGAATCAAAGAGTTGTTTCAGAGAACAGGAGAGAGACAGGCTGGGATCAAAAGTAACGGCTCAAGACACCTGGAAGTGTTCAAGGCCAGCTTGGATGGGGCTTGGACCAACCTGGCATAGTGGGAGGTGTCCCTGGCCATGCCAGGGAGTTGGAAAGAGATGATCTTTAAGGTCCTTCCCAGCCCAAAACGTTCTGGGATTCTGTGATAAAACACAGCTAAATCTGGAATTAAATAGCAGCCTTGATGTGGGAACCAGCCGGGAGCAGTAGCATTGAGCAGAATTTCCTGACACCTTTCCGCAGAGCCCACGGGAGGATCTGGAATTATCCACGGAGCCTGGCTAATCTTTTCACATCAATCTGTCTCTCTCCACCTAAGGAATGGGAGCCAGGCATCTTCATGCAGGGATATGGGAGATGTTTGCCCAGCCCACCAGCTTATCCTGCAAACAATTTGCTCCCAGGACAATCTCCCATCTTGCACCAGCTCCAAATTCACATCTTCCCAAAATATATATGTGAAAAGCACGGTAAATTTTCCATGTCTGTTAAAAATCTGGTAGTGAAAGGTGTCAGAAATATATTTAATCTGGGTTTGAATGTTCATCTTGACAGCAGCTGTTATTTCCTCCCTGAGATTTATTAGATAACAGTTCCTTTTATCTCAGGCTCCCAAACTAGGCTTTGGAGGCTCTCGAAATATCCGGACATCAGGATCATTCCCTAAGTGGGTTTTCTTTCTCCAAAACCACTTCCAGCACTGGATCCCAATGGTGATCCCACCCATGGTCACTGAGGAATTGGTCATGGGATGGCTGAAGGGTCTCAGCACCTTCGTGCTTGTCAGGTGGAGAATTTTTGGGCAGCTGAGCAGTGCTACAGAATTTCTGCTTCTTGACTTATAAATTGTCTCCTCTATGTGACCTAAAACATTCCAGATCCAGCTTTTGGGACCCCTGTGGTGCCAAAAAAAAAGGTGCACATAACAAATCCAGGGCGTGGCTAAAGACCACGGCCAACAGACAACATAACCCCAGAAACAATTCCCAAAAACCAATTCCATTTTGTGTCTGGCAGAGCTGCTGATATGAGAGGAATCTCCAGTATTGTCCAGGAATTTGGAGCCACAGGAGGGAGATTAGGCCTCAGCCCTGAAGTGGGAATGAGCCATCCTTGTCTCTTTCATCCCCACCTGGACCTCAGGATCCATAAGAAGAAGGAAGTTGGGGATTGGCCCCAGGAAGTTTTTCCCACTGTCCATGACTGAGGATGAGGAAGAAATCTTACCGTGTCCTCTACAAAATCATCCCCAAATCCAGGCTGTGTGCTCAGAGCAGGGCTGGTTATTTTTATCTGCAGAAGGTTTTTAAAGGAGCAATTTCTTGAGCTCGGTGACTGCGGATCTTACAAGTACAGCTTGGATCAGATTTTAGGAACAGAACACCCTTCCTGGTATATTTTTCCACACTTGGATGCTGAAGGAAAGTGAGAATTGCACAGCCAGATGATTTCTTAGCTGATTATTTTGGAGTCTATCCTAAGTGTTTACTCGCATGTAAAGTTTGCTTTGAAGGGTTTTTAATGTCTGGAGTGTGGACTTGCTCCAGGCCTAATTTTTCTTCAAAGATTCTGTCTTTGAAGGCAAATCAGAACAGACCAATGTCTATTTTGAAACATCAGTGCCTCCTGTTCTGTGAAATAGTTCTGGTTTGTTCTTCCCTGAAGGGCTGTGAGCTGTTAAGCATTGCCAGCCGTGACGATTTCCAAATTCCTGGAAGGCCAGGTGGGCACATCCATGTGACAGGGGGCAAAGACCACAAGAGAAGATCTGGCGTGACATTTTTTCTGGAAAACCCAGCAATTTTGAAAAGGTTCCTGGGGTAGGATTCATCTCACCTGACTTCTCAGAGGCCAAAAACGGCAAATCTCTACACCTGACCCAATCACAGAGTTGTTTGGGTTGGAAAGGACCTTCAGGATCATTTAATTCATGCCCAGAGCAACCAGGTTTTGTCTCTCCATCGGGTTTTCTGTATTAAGCCAGTGCAGAGATAGACTGGGTCCTATCAAAAGTTTTTTTCCAAATTAATTACAACAAATAACCCACAGCACTTTTAGCTCTTCACAAATTCGATTCATTTTCAGCTCTTCCCGAATTTTTGGGAGGGAGATCAATGCATTTGGGTTTAGGTCTGGCTGGCTGGCTGGAGCCAGAGCAGATGAAAGCCTTCCCAAGGCCAGTGGTGCCACCTAATGGGAAAATTCCCAGGGAATCCACGGCTCGGAAGTTCAGTCCTTAACCGGAGTGTTGCTAGGTGACGTAGAAATGGAAATGAGGAGCTCTGACGTCAGTCCCTCTTTTCTGCTGCCTTACGACCATTCCTCCGTCAATCCATTCCCTTTTCCCAGGCATCCGAGCCGCAAACAGGAGACTGCCCTGGGAAATTCCTTCCACTTCCTGCTTAAATCCAATCTCGGCAACCCCTGGAGCTCCTGAAGCATTTTTGTCCTTCTTGACGCTCAGTGTGTCTGGAGAGGAAATGATCCCAGATTTGGGGATTATGGAGAGCCAAGCAGAAAACAAGATGGAATGAGGGGCTGCCACGGGAGAGACCAGAACCCTGGGGCTTTTCTTAGTTGCAGATTTTGCAAATGAAGAGCGAGACAAGTTCTCTACATTGCAATAGTCACACTCAGATCCATCTGGAAGCACACCGTGGCTCTGCAAAAGAAGGGATAATATCTCAAATATCTCAAAAGTTCCCACCTGGCAACCCCCTGCAGCCATTCCAAACCATGGATAGCCATGAGAGTGGGCAGGAATGACCCGCCAAGGCTATCCCGGTCTCCGGGGGTTATTGTATTCCCTGACTGTGTTGTCTTCCCAGCACCCACAGCTATTTTTCCATGACAGTCTCACTCACCACTGCATCCCTGCCACTTTTATTTTTCGGGAATATGTTACAGGGTTTAGAACACGTCTTTCTCAGGTCTCGTCTCAGCTCTACCGTTGATGAATCATAAATTTTAATCCATCTCAGCCCTTCTTTATTCCCTTTTCTCTGAAGTTCAAAAGTTATTTCCAAGATTCTTTCAATTTTCCCTGGGATAAAGATGTTTGCGAGGGCTCATAAGAAGAAAATTATGTAATGCGATGTCTGTTTCTGCTGTTCTGGGGAGAGGTGGATCCAGTCCCTCTTTCAGTGCCTTGCTGACCCAAAATGTCACCACTACAGGCAAGAAGTCAGCTCACAGAGCCCCCGTGCAATTCCGTGGCTGGAGAAGGGATTAATATTGAGGGCAAAGGGGAGAAATTTTAATTAAGCAGATTCAATTAATTCTAGCAAGGAGCTGAGCTCTGCTAGCAATGATGACTCTGCAGCTGTGCCTGGTGCTGCTCAAAGCCTGGAACGCTGCCCGGCAGAGGTGGTCAGGCACCAGTGATTGTCCTCAAAGGATCACAAAATCATGGAATGGTTTGGGATGGAAGGAGCCTTCAAGATCATTGACTTCCAACCCCCCTTCCATGGGCAGGGGCACCTTCCACTACCCCAGGCTGCTCCAAGCCCTGTCCAACCTGGCCTTGGACACTTCCAGGGATCCAGGGGCAGCCACAGATTCTCTGGGAAACCTGGGCCAGGGCCTCCGCACCCTCACAAGGAAGAATTCCTTCCCAATCTCCCATCTCTCCCTGCCCTCCGGCAGTGGGACTCCATTCCCTGTATCCTGTCCCTCCATCCCTTGTCCAAAGTCCCTCTCCAGCTCTCTTGGAGCCCCTTTAGGCACTGGAAGGGCCTCTGAGGTCTCCCTGGAGCCTTCCCTTCTCCAGGCAGAACAAACCCAGCACTCTCAGCCCTTCCTCATAAGAGAGCCGTTCCATCTCTAATAAACTTTGTGGTTTCCTCTGGACTCTCTCCAGACTAAACAGCCCCGAACAGCGTTGACTCAACCTTACCACCAGTTTATAGGGCAGTCCACGGCATAGGACTGGCAACAGGCAGTGGAAGGAACAAAAATCCCTTTACATCAATATTTTTGCGGAAGTACTGGAATTTTAAAACCCTCTCCCTGTCTCACAGGCTCAGACTGGTTGAGGTCCAAAGGGACCTCATGGAGGTCCCTGCTCAAGCAGGACCTACAGCCACTTGTCCAGGACCACTTCCAGGTCACTTGGCAATATTTGTAACAAGGGGAACTCCACACTCTCTCAAGGCCACCAGTCCCAGTTCCTCATCCTTTCCCCACAGCAGAGATGCTCCAGTCCCCTCCAGTCCCCTCCAGTCCCCTCCAGTCCTGCTGGCCCTTGGCTGGATCTCTCCTGGAGGTCCAGGCCTCTCTTGTACTGGAGAGCTGAGCCCTGGGCACACAAAACTGCAGGAAAACTCTGCTGAAGCCCGGGATTGAACCAGGGACCTTTAGATCTTCAGTCTAACGCTCTCCCAGCTGAGCTACTTCAGCTCTGCTGGGGCTCAGATTTTCCCAAAACCTGTTGGAACACGAGGAGCTTTCAGACTTTTACCATTCAAACTGGTTTGCCCAGTACCCCTCCAAGAAGAACCATGGAATGGTTTGGATTGGGAGGGACCTTTCAGATCACCCAGTTCCAGCCCCTGCCATGGGCAGGGACACCTCCCACTATCCCCAGTTGCTCCAAGCCCCATCCAACCTGGATTTCAACACTGCCAGGGATGGGGCAGCCACAGCTTCTCCTATTCCAGAGTTGGAATGGTGTGACTGACCACACAACAGAGGAAGAGAGAACAAATCTCAGGAAAACCCAGGCCGGGAGCAGCCTCTCCCCACAAAAAAGAGGTTTCCCTGGGGGAGCACCACCTGGGAAGCCAACATGGAAAACAGGCTTGAAAATTTTCCTTTCTCTCGGACAATTATGTCACACATTGCACCAAAATGTGCTATTGTTTAACTACACTTAAATCACTCTAAACTACATAAATTGCCTCCAATGATCCCTCTTCTTTCCAAATGCTGGCACTTTTTTGTTTCAGAACACAGAAATACTGCTATCTTCTATATAATTATGTAACATAGGTAGTTCATCGCTGCCTCTCCAATAAATAAGTGTTATGTTCCCCAGTATGCCTCCAGTAACACCTCATTTTCCCTGTCTTCGGTTGTTTTAAAAAGAAAGGCATTTGGAAATGATTGGGGGTGATATTTGTGCTTAAATGTAAAGGGCTTGGGACCAAAAAATAAGAAATTTGCCCATCTAAATGTTCTAAATGTTATTGTTAAACAACTTGGCTTTTAATCAAACTCCCCAAAACTGCAAAGAACGAGGAGTGTGTTGTTTGGTTGTGCTGCTGCTTGGGAATCCAGTTCCATCTCCTGAGCATTCCTTAGCATTCCTTGTGCTGGGGATTTCAGAGGGAACCTGGAGAGGGTCCTCATCCAGAGCGCTCCAAAATCTGTGTGCAGAGTGAGGATAGATCTGAGAATGTAGGCAATGGACACCTCCAAGGGGCGACACCCTCTGGCTTCCCTCAGCCCAGAAGGAAAGCAAAGAAACCACAAAGTTTCCCTAAGCTTACACCAGGATCCTGAAAAGCTCCAGAACATATGGAGGTGGAGGAAGAAGCTGAAGTATCTTTTTCGTCATCAATTCGCTCAGTCATCAGTTCACTCGTGCTTCATTCCGATGGAAGAACCATGGAATCTTAACATCATGGAATGATTTGAGTTGGAAAGGACCTCAAAGACCATCTTGTTCCACCCCCTGCCATGGGCAGGGACACCTTCCACCTTCCCAGGTTGCTCCAAGCCTCATCCAACCTGGCCTGGGACACTTCCAGGGATGGGGCAGCCACAGCTTCTCTGGGAAACCTGTGCCAGGGCCTCACCACCCTCACAGAGAAGAATTCCTTCCCAATATCTGATCCAAATCTATTCATAGTTTGAAACCATTCCCTCTTGTCCTGTCACTCCATGCTCTAGTCAATAATCCCTCTCCATGTTCCTTGTCAGCTTCTTCAGGTACTGGAAGGCCATGATTAGGTCACCCCAAGCCTTCTTTTTTTCCAGGCTGAACAATCCTAGTTCTCTCAGCCTTTCCTCCCAGCAGAGCTGCTCCATCCCTCTGATCATCCTGGTGCCTCCTCTGGACTCGCTTCAGCAGTTCCACGTCCTTCCTGTGCTGGGGACCCCAGAGCTGGATGCATCACTCAGGAGCCCCTCCTCACATGAGATGTGGCTGCTTCGAGGGTGGGATCCAAAGCTTTACCCTGTCTAAAGTCTGAGTGAATGACTCAGCTTCATTCTTTGTCCTTAAAAAAACGGGTAATCTCTGCCAAGGAGAAGAACCTGGCTGTGAGACGGAAAAGGACTATGGCATGTGGCAATGAAATGTGTGGAGGATGGGGGCGAGGGTCCTGCATTTTCATGGATAGCACAGCTCTGATCCAATCCTGACGTGCGGCTCTGTCTCAGCACTGGAATTGCTTTCCCAGCCCCGGGAGGTACTCACCGCTTTCACACGCGGGGTGTGTGCTGCAACTTCCCGTGGCTTCTCCTCCAAAATTCCACTACTGTTCATGGCTAAGCCCCAGCTGTGAGTTTGGCTGCTCCTGCCGTGCACAATGAGCCTTCCTGGGCAGACAGGCATTCCCTGCCAAGATCTGAGCCTGCGAGTGCCAGCTGGAGGTAATTCATAGGATTTGTTGGGAAAGGGGAAACATGAGCCTCAAAATCAGTTTGGAAGTCAGGTAGTTCACACCAGGCTGTTGTCCTAAGTCTCCACTTCGGATCCGGGCCTGGAAATCTCTCCTGGCTAAGCCAACCCACTCCCATAAAAGTTTGCTGTTGGAAACGTGTGAGATATAAATGGGATCTTGCCCTTGGAGTTAGACGAGAGATGAGGTTCAAGTCCTCAGCCTGTCTGAAGAGAATTTTCAGAAGCTGCTCACCAGGTATCCTGGAGACCCTACTGTGGCCTTCCAGTACCTAAAGGGGGATACAGGAACCCTGGAAAGGGGCTTTTGGCAATGGCAAAGGGTGACAGCACGAGGGGGGATGGCTTTAAGCTGAGAGAGGGTAGATTTAGATGGGATAGTAGGAAGAAATTCTTCCCTGTTGCTGTGGCTGCCCCATCCCTGGAAGTGTTGAAGTCCAGGTTGGACGGAGCTTGGAGCAACCTGGGATGGTGGGAGGTGTCCCTGCCCTCGGCAGGAGAGTTAAAACAGGTTCATCTTTAGGGTGCCTCACAAGCAAATCCATTTTGTGCCATTCCCAGAGGACGCAGACAGGATCAAGCCCTGCAAACAACACAAGCCTGGTGGAGCAGCCTGAGTGGATCCATCTCCATTTTGACATCTGAATACGGGAATAATTGGAGTTCTCTTTGACTCGGGTGTTAGAAGGGCACTGCTTTAAAGCCAGAAGCATCCACAAGCCATAAACAAGATAATGGCATTAATAACCCAGCCCCAAGCCGTGCAATTGATTCTCCACGGATAATGCATCCAGCGGGAAATGGACCTGGGTGACACCGAGTTTGATGGGAAGATTGACAGCTTTGAGGCATAGAAACATTGACCTGAAGGGACTTTTGGTAGCTTATCCGGGTCCTGTGTGGCAGGGCTGACATTGGTGGCCAGGATCAAACATCCAGCCAGGATCTGGAGGCAAGGGAGGCTCATTTTTCCCCTTCCCCCCATATTTCTCAAGTTAACAGATGCCAAAAAACCCTTTGGACAGTCTGGATGTAAAATAATAGTGATATCCACTCCCTTCCCAAAGGAAGGTTTTCCTTCCCCCTCTCCCCGTCTCCATTTCCCAGCTTCTCCTGCCGGCGCCAAACTTTCACCCTTCATCGGGAAAGGAGGAAAAAAAAAATAACGTTCCAGCCACAAAATGCTGCACTCCGGCTTTCCAACCCGCTGTCCCCCAGGTGTGAAATGACAGCAAGCAGAGCCAGTAAACAGAAAATAGCAGAGCAGCTCCCACTCTCCCGAGCTGCTGCCTCTCCCTCCTCAGGCAGCTCAGGGATGAGTCAGAGCTAAAAGCATCTCTCTCCCCGTGGGGCCGGGGCTCTGCCTGGCCCACCTGCGTTCCCCCGCCGAGGAGGTGGCTGATGCAGCCCCCCGGGCACTGCCTGTGAGTCAGGAGACCCTGCGGAGTCAGAAATATCCCCAGGGAGGGAGGTAAAGCCACCTGCGAGCTCCTGCTCATCTGACATTTAAAGGGTGTTTTGTCCCGGCACGGGTTTAGAGGGGTGAAACTGGGGGAGAAGCCTCCATCGGTCTCCTCGTGACCCTGGGAAGTCTGTGGTGCCGAATCCTTCTGGGGATGGCTGAAAATCGGAGCCGCCTGAGGTTTGGAGGAGGGTGGTCAGACCTCCTGGTACATCAGCAGCTTCTCCCTGCGAAAAAATTCCTTCAGGATCAATAATCGACCCAAGGACGGCACGAGGGGGAGATTCCAGGGATTTGGCCACAGAGCTGTGTCCCCGAGGATCGTTATGCAAATGGGCATAATTAAATGGGTGAATAACCTTTGTCCATCACAACTGCTCCCTGGATTATTTCATGCCTTCTTTAATCCCTCTCTGACTGAGAGCTGCCCCCACTGAAGTGTCCTAGATCTGGCAGCAAAGGGTGGTTTTCATATTTCCTAGGAATTCAAAGCCTGATCCCTTCCCTAAAAAATGGAAAATGCTTGAACTGAGGGTTCCCACCTAAAGGAGGACAAGTCTAAACACAAGGTTATGAAGCAAAGAGCTTCTTTTTTTATTTAATACGGAGGAAATTGAGGGGGGAAAAGGTTTGGCCGTCGGTGAATTTTTAAATTATTTCAGCACCAAACCCTGTATTTCTGTTAGTAAAGGATTTTAATTTCATCAGATAATCATGGAATGGTTTGGTTTGGAAGGGACCTGGAAGATCATCCAGTTCCAACTCCTCTGCCATGGGCAGGGACACCTTCCACTATCCCAGGTTGCTCCAAGGCCCGTCCAACCTGGCCTTGGACACTTCCAGGGATGGGGCAGCCACAGCTTCTCTGGGAATTCCATTCCAGGGCCACACCACCCTCACAAGAACTAATTTCTTCCTAATACCTAATCTAATCTGCTCTCCTTTAACATTTTTTTGCCCCCGGTTAAAGGGTGAAGTTCAGTCATACTCCAAATAAAGGTCCTCCTGATGGTCAACAAGGTAGAGGGAAGATAAACCACCCCAAAAAACTCTCGGTGGCTGCTAAACTGTGCATTTATTAGTGCTTAGATTTATTCCTAACATGTGACCGTGATCATCAAGCAACAGCCAGAGGGAAAAGGAGAAAAAAATGGAAAAAAATATGTTGTTGGAAAGTTTTGAAAACAAGCAAGCTCTGTGATTGCTGAGTCTTCCCCCATCTGCTGCATTTCACTCTGTTCTCACAATCTCGAGTAACAGACCCCAGCTAATTGCGCAGTTTTGCCTGCAAATCCACAGCCTGGTTGTTCTTAGCCAACCTTTTTTTCTTCTTCCAGCATCTCTCCAGGATGTAGAAAGGCCATAATGTTGTGTCCATTAGCACAGGACAGGAAGATTTGCCCACAGAGGATGTGGACAGCAGTAGTTGGCATCTCCCAGGGATGGTGAAGCCTAAGAGTGAAACCTGAATCATTTTTTGGGGTGTTTCCAATCCACACCCTCACTCAGGTGGTGGTTTTGGAGCCGTGGTCATGACCCACCACGCGTAGGGAGGATGTTGTGGATTTTGGGACACTGTCCTTTCCTTCCGTGGGCAGTGCAAGTCCACTCTCCCCCTCCACTTGGTTCCAGCAACACAAAAATAACAGCCACAGACTCAGAATTGTTTGGGTTGGAAGGGACCTGAAAGATCCTCTCATTCCAACCCCCTGCCGAGGCAGCGACACCTTCCACTATCCCAGGTTGCTCCAAACCCCATCCAGCCTGGCCTTGAGCACTTCCAGGGATGTGGAATCCAATCTCCTGATGATTAAACCTCTGAGGAGGGGCCTGGTGTTTCATCTCAGAGCTTTTTACTCCCTTAGATGGAAGTCTACAGGCTGGTAACTGATAACACACAGGGATTAAAAAAAACCCTCCAAACTTCTGTTATTAAATGGCTGAGTTTGAGAAATGCCAGCCAAGTATTGTATGTAGAGAGGGCTGTAGATACCCAGGCTTAGAGGCAGATACGCATTCCTAAAATAAAAATTATTCCTTCCACGAAATAGCACAAATATCTGTAAAACTGTGGCCAGCCTTGCCAATAAATGATATTTCCCCAGCAGCAGTGGGAGGCTCTGTTGCTGGCAGGATTCTGTCATGCAGGACATGCCAGGATGTCTCCTTATCTCACAGCTGACAACGTGAAAACTAATTGGGATAAAACCTCCCCACGCAGCTGCTGGGCTTCCCCCAGGAGGAGACGCAGCCCACATGGGGGGCGGGTGGGTGTTTGCAATGTAGGTCATGGCAAAAAAGCTTTGTTCTGTGAGGGCCACCTCCCTGCCGGGTGAGCGACAAGCGTGTCCCTCTGCAGCCCCAGCGAGTCTGGCAGACACCGTCACCCCCAGGGCTGTCTGATGAAACCCGGGATTTTAGGACAAGGATTGAGTCTGTAAAACAGGGCTGGGAGGGAGAAATTGGAGCAAGGTGAGCAGTTCACACCTAAGCAGGTTTTTTTCAGCTTGTTCTGGGGCAAGAACATCGCAGGGTCAGGATGTGGAGGAGTCACCATCCCTGGAGGTGTCCGAGAAACGCCTGGATTGTGGCACTTTGGTGCCGTGTGCTGGGGGACAGGGTGGGGATCAGTCAAAGGTTGGGCTCGATGATCTCAGAGGTCTTTTCCAACCTAAAAGATCCTGTGATTCCCAGCATGCAAACAGCCTGAACCTTTCCCACATGTGCTTTGGGAAGGGCTCTAATGCCAGCGGAACCCTGAAAGTTTCACTCATCTGATTCCTCCAGAGGGATGGAGCACTGCTCTTATGAGGAAAAGCTGAGAGAGTTGGGATTATTTAGCAAGGAAAATAGAAGGATCCGGGAAAAACCTTTTGAAGCCTTTCAATACTCAAAGGGGGTCTATAAGAAAGATGGAAACGGAGTTTTTAGTAGAGTGTGTAGGGACAGGACAAGGGTGGTGGTTTTAAACTGAAAGAGAGGCTGGCTCTAGGTGTGATGAACAAGAGCCAAAAATAGTTGATTAATAATATTTGTTCACTGTTAGGATGGTTGTAAATGTTTGTTAACCATTTTTTTATTATTTATTTATAATTGTTCATTACCCTATGGTTGTAAAAGTTTGTTAACCATTTTTTTTATTATTTATTTATAATTGTTCATTACTCTATGGTTGTAATTGTTAGCCCATTATATTTGCCACTCACTCCTTTATTATCACTCCCCTGTACCCCTTTATCGTCAGGAAAACCGCCTCCGCTGCTCCCCAGAATGGCGCCTGTGACTTTAAGGAGGAAAATGGCGTCCGGACTGATATGCAAATGAAGGAGCATCAAGGTACCATTTGAGGAAAAGAAGCCCTAGAACAACGAGCCAACACATAATTGAAGAATAAAAATGATGTCCCTAGATCGGGAGGGAGGGGGACTGTCCCCCAAACCCCTTTTTCAAAATTTTTTTGGTCACCGTAACCTCTAGAGAACTGGCCACAGACTAGGACCCCAGATTTCGAGCCAACAAAAGGTCTTCTTACGGATTCTTGTGAGGACAGAAGCCTCAGCTCTGCCACTCAACGTGACAAAGCTGCACTCCTCCTCCTCTGCGTTGATCCCGGGAGCAGCGACGGTGTGTGCGACCCCTCGGACTCCCACCCGAGCTGATCACTTAATAAAGGCATCCAAAAGGACCTACTGTCCTGCCCATTCATTTCACTAGGGAAGACATCTTTTGTGGTGGGAGTGGTTAAACACCAGCTGAGGTTATCCAGAGATGTTTCCACCCCAGGAAACATTCAAGGTCAGGTTGGACAGGGCTCTGAGCAACATGATCTGCTTGAAGATGTCCCTGGTCATTGCAGGGAGTTGGACTAGAAGACCTTTAAAGGTCCTATCCAACCCAAACCATTCTATCATTCTATTAAAAAGGGGACTGAATGTGACCAGCTCAGATGGAGCTCTCCAAGGTGAGATGAGGTGGATCCCAACCCAAATTCCTCAAAGTGTAGCAATTCCAGGGACAGAGTCCATCCTGGTTCTTGCATTAGATTGCCAAGAAAGCAGCAGCCCAGCTGAGGTTCTCCCTAAAGACAGAAAAGTGCCCCCACTCCCCATTTCTTTCACAGGACCAGACATTTTGCTTTGAACTTTTTTTGGTTGCCGCAAACTGAGGCAGGACTGAGGTGGGTTAAACCCCGCCTGGCCCAAGAACTTCCAGCTGGATGTCACAAACCCCCACGGGCCCAAACTGCTTAAAACTCTTTTCCAAAGGGCAAAGTCTGCAATGTCCCATCCTTCTGACGGGTTTGATAGCTTGGCTATAAAATTAAGGATGTGAAATGCCAGATGTGACCTTTTGCCCACAGGCATCTTTGTTTCTCTTGTCTGCCACAGTCCAGCCCAGACACTGTGTTGGACACACAGCTGTAAAACAAGGTAATAAATAATAAACTCCTTGAAAAAAAGAGAAACTTGCCAAATTTATAGATCATAGTACTAATAATAAAACAATAATAATTATAATAAAATAATAATAAAATGGGCATATCTTGGTTGATGGCACCTTGAATCACACTTCTGCTTATGTTTCTAGTTCTTTCCCATCTGCCTACTCCATCCAGGTCCTGACCTCTCCTAGTTTTTTTTCTTTCCTTATGGAACTTCCAGTCCCATCCCAAGGACCACCCAAGTATGGAGTTGGTGGGAATCCTCAGGCAGAAGGAAACATGGCGAGCCTAAGCCCATCCAAGATGGATAAATTCTAGTCCATGATTTGAGTGTCCAAGTGCTTCAGAAAATAACTAAAAGACAGCTTCACCCCACTTTCTCAGGGTGCCCAGCTCCACCCAGGCAGGTGCCAGCAAACCAAAAGAGGAGGTTTAGATCAGGTGGTAGGAAGAAGTTCTGTACTCAGAAGGTGCTGAGGCCCTGGCACAGGCTGCCCAGAGAAGCTGTGGCTGCCCCATCCCTGGAAGTGTCCAAGGCCAGGCTGGATGGGGCTTCGAGCAGCCTGGTTGGAACGAGATGGTCTTGAAGGTGCCTTCCAACCCAAACCATCCTGTGATCCTGTTCTGTGATTCCATGATAAGTAACTGCTCTCTTTCCGTATGTACTTGCCTGGAAAATCCAGATGCATTTCAGGACACCAAAATCATGAGGAAATGATTCTGTCTCTGGAAAAGTCCTCTCAGTACAGAGGACACACTAAAACCCACCGGGAAATAGCAATAACCACTGTTTCTCTCAGGGACACATTCCAGGGGTTTAAAAAGGAAGAATTCCAAGGGTTTCAAAGGCAACTTGAAGGCTGTTTCTTGTAGGGATGGTTGGGGAAAGGGGCCGTGGATTTGAGTCTGATCTGTTTAATTCCATCAACCACTAATTCAGATGACAGGATCTTTATTAAAGCTGGAATTGGGGATAATTTGCATTCAGAAGCAACTCCAAATTCCCCTTTTTTGGCATCAGCTCGTTTGACACAGAGAGAACGAAGACCACATTTAACCAGAGTTCTTGTGTGGACATCAGAGACCTTCTGGAATTTACTAAAAACAGAGCTTAGATTGAAGATGTTCATCTCTCATTACAATTTAACATGGTAATAAATTTAACTAAGGCATATTTAAATGGTAATTAAGAGGGTTATGAGGTTTTTAATTGATAATGTAGCAGCTCTGAAAGTCTAAATATTATGTGCCAGACACATTGATATGAGGTCACAGCTCTGAAGAGTATTTAGTGTAAAGCTACAGCCCTGAGTCACTCTTGCCACTAAAAGTTTCCACTAAACCTAAATTCTCGTGTTAAAAACAGATGAAAAATGCCTGTTCTGTAGATTCAAAATTATTCCGGAGTTTGTCTTAGTTTCACAAATTATTCAGTCTCAGACAGACAAACAAAAAACAGCAGGAAGCAGAAAATGTGTAGGAGACGCAGCCTCTCATTTAAAAAATATTTTGATTTTCTGATTGGAAATGACATTTATTCCACCAGAAGTACTTTTGAACCTAAATCGAAATCTGGGCGCTGAAGTGAAACATTCCCTTCGAGTGAAAGCATTATCAACTTTCCAGTTTACCAGAGGAAAACAATGTTTGATCAGACTCTATGCAAAACAGGCCACTGGGCTTTTTCTTTCTGCTGCAGACCACAAGGAAAGTAATAAAAGCCATTTTCCACAAGGCCTCCTATTAAGGGGGTTCATTTCTGGGTTGGAAAATGTGTTTATCAGAAATGAAGATGAGGGGACTTCATGATCCTTTTATAAATGCCCTGATAAAGTTTCCAACTTCCAGAAAATATTTGGAAGCTTATTTCTCCCCGGAACAGCAATATTCAGAGTGGTTAGAAATTCCTTTCAGTATTCCACACACAATCCTTAATAAATCAGCCAGCCAGCGAGATGTGAAAGCTGCAGAAAATATGGCACGCCAACAAGTTACGAAGACTTCATTTTAAAATAATGCTGGGCTGCCCCACTTTTCCAGCAAAGTGCCCCAATATGTGCATAATTCCCAAAGCTGGGCTCTGCCGAGACAAAATCCCCACTCGAGATTTATGGAGCAGGCTCAGAGGTGCTGGAGGAACTGGGATTTTCTGCCTTCCAAAAGGGGATTTATGGGCGTGTGCTCAGCTCTATTTCTGCCTCGCTGCTAAGTAGAGCACGAGCCATCCATGCGCCCCATGAGCGGGAAAACGCATCCCCAGCTCACAGGGAAAGGAGGGAACGTCGGAGTCGCGGCTGAGGAGGTGAGAAAGGTGGTGTTTGCCTACTAAAATGCATGTGAAAATAGCTGAGAATGGGTACCCACTGCAGATTCCTGAGGGCTGCCCAGATTGGACTTCATCAGCCTGAGAGCAGAGTTTGGGGGGGAAGAATCTTTTTTAAATTTCCCTAAGTTGGGTAAGGGGATCTTATAGCCAAACAGGGCAGCTCCTGCTCTATGCTGCAGATCAGGAAATCAAATTTGTGAACTACAAAGCAATGGGAAAATAATCTTTTTTGTACTCAGCGGTGCCCGGCGCATTCAACTTCACCTTGAGGGTTTTATTTGGTACTGATCTGGACTCTTTGCTCAGCCCCAATAAATAACAAGTGAGATGTGACTCTGTTTTGCAGAGCAGTTTCCATCTGAATGGAGCCTAAACCCGAGAGCTTAAATTTATGAAGGTGTTTGTCTCTTGTCATGTTTACTTGGCTTTCCTCATTCCTGGAAAAATCAGTCTAAGCTGATTTTAAAGAATTCTGTTCAAAGGAAACTGAAATTCCTGGGAAATCTACACCACCATTTGACTCGCCTCAGCTTAAGGAGGTTTCTCCACAACTTTCTTCTGCAGGGCAAACTTGTGGCTTCTTGTGGTACCTTCCACAGTCACAGACTCATGGAATGGTTTGGGTTTGGAAGGTACCTTAAAGATCATGGAATTCCAAGCCCCTGCCATGGGCAGGGACACCTTCCACTATCCCAGGCTGCTCCAAGCCCCGTCCAACCTGACCTTGGACACTGCCAGGGATGGGGCAGCCACAGCTTCTCTGGGAAACCTGTGCCAGGTCCTCACCACTCTCCCAACAAGGGATTTCTTCCTAATATCCAATCTAAACAGCCCTCTGTGAGTTTAAAGCTATTCCCCTTTGTTCTGTCCCTCCATCCTTTGTCCAAAGTCCCTCTCCAGCTCTCCTGGAGCCCCTTTAGGCACTGGAAGAGGCTCTAAGATCTCCCTGGATCCTTCTCCAGATTGAACACCCCCACCTCTCCCAACCTAGCTCTGGAGCAGAGGAGCTCCAGCCCTTGGAGCATCTCGGTGGCTTCCTCTGGAATTGCTCCAGCAGCTCCACGTCCTTCTTATGTCAGAGTCTCCAGAGATGGAGTCGGAGTGTTCCAGGCAGGGTCCCTCAACCTTCTGATCGCACATTATAGGGCTGGAAATAATCCCATCTCTTCCGTTTTTCCCGTGCCAGGGTTCAGTAATTCTGCATTCAGCGAAGAGAACCTTGGAACCATGAATGGCACAGTTCCTCTACATCCAAATTCAGGTTCCAAAACTTGTTCCAAACTTGAGCAAGGGTTCTCCTCCACAGACAAACTCTCTGGTGTTAAGGATTAGAGCGTAAGGGATTGGAGCACATTAAGCGAGCCAAGACGAACTTCAGCCCTTGGCCAAATCCTGGAGAGAGCTGAGAGAGGTCGGCTTTTAAAAGCTTTAGATTAAATCTGATTTATGGCTGCTTTATTTAAGAGGAACTTATTTATTTAGGGGGAGCTTTTGCTGAAGACTGGAAAATGTGGAAGATTGGAAAAATGGCCATGCAGGGAAAGGTGTTAAAACAGGATTCAAAATAAAATCAGAGAATCAAAGAATCAGAAAATGGTTTGGGTTGGAAGAGACCTGAAAGGTCATCCAGTTCCAACCCCTGCCATGGGCAGGGACACCTTCCACTCTCCCAGATTGTTCCAAACCACATCCAACCCCTTGAACGATTCCAGGGATGGAGCAACAAATATTCCTGCAACCTGTAGTTCAACTCTCTCTTTTCAAAGTTGGAATTAATCCGTATTTGCTTGTGTGCAAACAGTGGGATGGCCACCACAAGCTGATAAATGCTAAGCTGACCTTCCTGGGCCACAAATCTACTAGCGACAATGTTCTGGAAATTAATTCCAGCAAATATCCCCAGTTTAGTCAGAACAGAGACCAGCAAGAGCTAAAAAAGCCCAAAGAAAAGCAAAATATGAGCTGTCTAGCAGCGAAGTCACCGCCAATGCTCAATGCACAATTCAATTTTCAGGACTGCACTAAAACACCAAAAGCTGCTGCCTGTGATGCTCAAAGAGCTGTTGTTTTAACTTTCCACTTGCGTCAGTGTCTGGTACCTTTTAAGATGACAGCTTATTTGTAACTTATTCAACCCGATGCCTCCCGAGCAATGAAATGTGCCCCTGGGATGTTCTTTTTTTGCTTTTCCTCTCCGTCTCGCATTTTACATGCCTCATACATTTCAACAAGTTCATAATAACTTTGCTTTGCCTCGCTACTCTGATTGCTCCCATCCCCGGGTTATTTACCAAGCGGAGGTGCTGCTGCAGAAAGGACAAACAGATTAAGGAACTCGGCACTTTGCTGTGTCAATATGAAAATTGCATCTCTCTCGGCACACGGCGAAGAAACGGGGCTGGAAGTGGCACAGCAGTCAACCTTCGCGCTGCCTTCTGGATCCTGGGGACAAGGAAGCAGAAAATAACCCCTTTCTCCTGAATTTTCGGAGAACATTGCGGTGCTCTGGCTGCAGAGAACGTATCACAGAAATAACAGCATACTTTTATCTTTTACATTTTATTAGGCGCGATGGGCGAGCCGCTGTTTGAGAGCACTGCCTAAGCACACATTTGGGCTGAAAAATGGAGCTGTAGATTCTTTCACGCAGAAGAGTTTTGGAGGCACCAAGATGCTCCCACCATTTGCGAACCCCAGGTTTGTGGTCAAAATCCATCAGCTGAGTGTTGCAATATTCCTGGTGCACCTGGGCTAGCGTATCTCATGATGGCAGTAAATGTCCACTGGATTTAACCTATAAATATTTATGGAATCATGGAATGGTTTTGGGTTGGAAGGGAGCTTCAAGATCATCTCATTCCAACCCTCTGCCATGGGCAGGGACAGCTCCCACGAGACCAGGGTACTCCACCTAAAGTTTTACCAACTGAGGCCACAGGTGTTGCAAGGAAATCCTGGAGAATTTCAGCAGCATGGAAGTTGATATTCCAACTTCTTAGAAAAACTTAAAGAGTTTTAGAAGCTGTTTTGGGATTGAATTCCTCTTAGCACATTTTCAAAATCTGGAGGCCTTCCAAAGGAATGAGGGCCTGTGGACATTTCATCAAGTCCTTGTGGGTTCCTTCCAGCTCAGGATGTTCTATAATTCTATATGGTAAATTCTGGACTGTAAAGTCTGATCCTCCACAAGCAAAATCCCTGTTAACTCAGAAGTTCACCAAAATAGAAAATTCAGAGTTAAAAATATCTCTCCTGCACCAGATGACTTTGTTCCCTGGAAAGTAGGGCTCGTCAAAGAAACCTGTTATCTGTTCAAGGAGATTTCATATCTGAGTGATTAAGGGAAGTCATGATGATAAAACCTACTTTGGTTCCGCTGGATTGTAACCAAGTGCCTTCAAGATTGAAGCTGCTGCCAAATAAAGGAACAAAAAGACACATCCTACATCAATTAAAACCCGTCTCAGTCCAGCAAATTCTGATTTGAATGGGGAGGAAAGCGTTTGCGGTGATTTTTATCTTCATTGCAATCACTTTAGGACAAGGTTCTGAGCAAATATTGTTCAGTATTTTTATCACAAGGGAAAATGGGTGGAAAGAGAGTGGTTTAGATGGAGTTTGGGGCAGAAATTCCTTACTCTGAGGGTAGTGAGGCCGTGGCAAAGATTTCCCAGAGAAGCTGTGGCTGCCCCATCCCTGGAATTGTCTAAGATGAGGTTGGACAGGGCTTGGAGCACCCTGGGATGGTGAAAGGTGTCCCTGCCCACAGCAGGGGGTGGAACTGGACGATCTGTAAGGACCCTTCCAACCCAAACAACTCCGTGATTCCATAATCCTGCATGAACTTTAAGGTGCAAAATCACATCAGTTCATTAAATTGGGTAAAGTGTAGATTTCTTGTGTAGTTTTTCAGCCTGTAACAGAATATCTGAGATATCAAGGAGAAAAAACATTATAATTTTGAGTTGTGAAAGAGAAAGTTGCATGAATCAAAGAGTTGGAAATTGAATTTAGTTGATTTAGCCTTGAAATAAAAGAGTATTTCCAAAAAGCGGCAATAATTATATTCACTGGGAGTTTAAAAGTGAAGGAAGTGGACTCAGTATTCCCTGGAATCTCTGAGACAGAAATAGGAAAGTTAGCTGAAAATCAGGATTTACCATTTGTTGGTCTTTTTGAAAGACATCTTGTAAATGAGGAAAAAAAGCAAAAATCATCCATATTTCCATGAAACTGGAAGCTCCCAGATCCCAGAAGTTGCTCGGTAAATCTGACGCTCCTGTACACTTCATTACTAGCTGGCAATTAGCAAGCCCATTAAACGCTGGTTAATGAGAATGCTAATTGCACTGAGCAGCTGCAGGTGGCTCCCGGCACTCCCAGTTCTGGGGCAGATCCTCCATCCCGCTTCCCAAGGCTGGAAAATATCCATCTTCCCAAATCCCCTGCTCGGGAACAGCCCTATCAGAGCCACCTTCTCCAGAGCCGGAGAGGGCACAACGGATAAAACACCCAAATCCTGATAAATCCAGCACAGGACCAAGATAAAGTGAGGAAAAGTGATCCCGGCTTTGGGAAACACAGCTCTGGACTCGATCAAAGCTCGTGGAATCCCAACACTGGGCACTGGTGAGGCACCTCCAGTCCTGGGGTTAGGTTTGGGGCCCTCATGACCAGAAGGACATTGAGGGTTTGGAGCATGCCCAGAGAAGGGAACGGAGCTGGGGAAGGGTCTGGAGCAGCGGCCGAGGGAGCTGGGAGGGCTCAGCCTGGAGAAAAGGAGGCTCAGGGGGCACCTCCAGGCTCTCCACAATTCCCTGAAAAGAGGTGAGGTGAAGGTCACCCTCTTCTCCTGGGCAACAAGAGATGGGAAAAGGGGAAACAGCCTCAAGTTGTGCCAGGGGAGGCTCAGGTTTGATAGTTGGAAAAATTTCTCCGCTGAAAGAGTGGATAAACGCTGGAACAGGCTGCCCGGGGAAGGGGTGGGGTCACCATCCCTGGAAGTGTTCAAAAACCAGGCTGAGCTGGCCCTTTGTGGTGTGGTTTAGTGGACGTGGTGGAAATTCAACTGGAAGTTGGGCTTGACGGTCTAGGTGGCCTTTTCCAAACTCCATGATTCTGGGAACCTGAAGAAAACTTTAAATAAACCCTTTTATTTAAACGATTTGTCATTTTCCTGTGTTTTTGTGACAAAAGGATCACAGTGGGAGCAGCCAGGTTGATTCTGGGAGAAGGGAAATAATAATTCCACGGGTGCCTGTGGCCAAGCAGGCCCTGGTGTTCCTTTGAGAGGGGAACTCGGCAGTGGAGTGGCTGGATCGCAAAGCCAGCCGGACTTTCAGGGGTTTTCTTCCCAAAACTTTCACGCCTGTGGCTTGCAGCGATGAAAGATCAACGTTCATCCCGAATCCCCCTCTGTGACAAACTTCTGTCGCCGCGGCAGCACTGGGGACCCAAAGTACAGATAAACCACCGCCGCTTTTGATGCTAATTCCATCAGAACCTTCCAGCGCTGAAAGTTCAGCCTCATTATTAATGCAAAACCCTTTGAGTGCAGCACTCCACCCCCAGCCCTGCACTCCGCACAATTCAACTTACTTTACTTTTATTTCATCTAATTACAAAGCATTACTCACGAGAATGACGGATTTTATTACTCACTATTATACAATTTCTGTGTTCTCCAGTCCTAACAAGAAAGTACAGAAAAAGAAGGTACTTGAGGAAAAAAAAAAGATAAAAACTCCCCTTAATAACAAATGACTTAATTTTAAGAAAGAATTTTGATGCCAAGGCACAACTTTTGCTGAATTTGCCAGTTTGGTTCAAACTCTTCCCGTGTTTGACATCCAATAAATGCCACATGAAGTAATTCTGTAGTGAGCTTCCAATTTGTCACTCTTGTGACTAATTCCTTTTAATTAGACTTAACAACATATAAGAAAAAAAAAGTCATCATTTAAAGTGAAGCCAGTGATGTATTGATTGGATAAGGACTTAACAGCATAAGTAGTTTGTTAGAAAGTGATTCAAGTGAGCATATTTTTAATTTCAGGCCATTTCTTTTCACTCTACTGGGTCCCGCTGTACATAACAGCGAGATCCTTCCTGATTTTCCCTACATCCCACACTGACAGGTGCACAATATTTTAGGGAGTTCTGCTGATAAAGATGGTCATTTCAGGCATATGAACTAAAATTATTAAATACTCTGATAAAATGAGGCAGTTTGAAGACATCCAGAAGAGAAACAACCCCCTTATCCCAATTATTTTGACCACAGTTGATACATGGCTGTAACAGCAAAGGCAAAAACAATGGAAGTTTATCCCCAGATATCTGAGGAAAAAAAATGTGAGAAGGCAAATTGTTGGCATTACCTTTTAGCCACAGATCCATGACATCACTTTGGGATCGTCCTGTGCCACCACACAAAATTCGGAGAAGTTTCCAAGATTTCTTTTTGCTTGAGTGGAAGTGTCTGAAAAGCTTCTCTTTGGGAGTTGAGATGAATCTTTGTGCAGCTCTCTCCAGTTCAGAATTCCACTCTTTTACGTGAGAGTAGCCTTCAGCATAAATGCATTGCCCAAAATTGTGTCACCTTAACCCAGATCTTTTCAAAGCATCACTGGAATTTATTCCTTAGCACCATGATAGTCATGGAATTATCTGCAGCGATGGAGGGTTATTGTACTTTCATCCATGTTTGTTTGATAAGGAATCTCCTCCTCTTGCTCTGCTTTTTAATAGGGAATGAAATGAAATCTTACTGAATTATCACTGAAGATGGCCTGAGGAAAACATCAGATCCTGAAAAATCTGGCCAGATTTAAGGCATCCTGCAACTCCTACAGTGCACGGGTCCTTCCCGGAGGAAGAGCAGCCTTGATGGGATCTTTCAAGTAATTCCCAACGTTTGTTTACGAGCAGTTACTCCACCCTGAGCAGTTTGGAACTCAGAGAACTCTTTTGGGAAGAGAGGTAGGAAATTAAACAAGGTTGGGAATTCAGTTGTCCATTTCTTCTTCTCCTTTCTTTATTCCAAAAGTGCTGCAAAACAATTAATTTGGTCCTACTCATCAGTCCTATGCTAATGAACATCATCATTAACATCCGAGTGGTCTCCTGAATCCCTTAGGAAAGCAGTGCCCTTACCCTTGTGTCCATGGCCAAGGGTTGATTTATAGTAATTAAATAGTTGATTTATAGTAATTAAATAGGTCATGGATAGAAAGAAATAGTTGATTTACAGTAATTTGTGAAGAATCCAGGAGAGCAGGGATAGACCTGAGACCTGGGGCAGGACAGAAGTTTGAGACTGGAGCTCCTTTTGGGCTGAAACCTGGAATTTCTCAGCAACACTTCCACAGCATGATGGCTCAATGCAAAAAATAATGAGGAATTATTAAATCTGTGGGACTTACTATGGAACAAATATCAGGAAAGTTTAGGAACACCAGGTACACCACGCCCACCAAGGCAGATGGATGTGCTGAGTACCAGCTCCTGACCAGAGGGAGACCTGCTCACTTTAGCTGATATCTACTTGTGTTTTCCTCTGCTTTTCAGGAGCTATGGGGAAGTATTATCAAGCCTGTGAGATTTTCCAGTGTCAGTCACCCATTTTATTGCATCCAGTCCATTCCTTTTTTCCTTTTGTTTTGTCCTCGGCAGTATCCTATGGAAACACTTGGTAAGGATGATACAGCAAGATAAAAACACCGACTGTTTGTTTAGGCTTTGCAATCATCTTTGGGATTTGTGTGTTTAATTCCGAAGTGAATTCTTCCCGTCTTGTCCCCTGGTCTAATAAATCCACGGGACAAAATCTGACTGTGACACTCAGGACTTTTAAAAGACTTCAGCGCCTTCTGCAGAAGCTCCTTTGGAGCAATTTTGGCAGAGAATCGCCAGTGTATTTTGGGCCTCCCATCCAGGCTTCTCCAAGAGAAATGTTGCACAAGATTGGGTGAATTGGTTAATCCCTAAAGCTGACCAGATGGATTTCTTGTCACTCCACACAGCATTTCTGGTAATAATTACCATGCTCACGGTTCCTTCACAGATTTAAAAAAAAAAATAAATTAAAAAAGCAAAATACAAAAATCCAAAACTTGTTGCTTTATTTTTAGCTCGAATTGCAGAGTTAACTCATCTTGCCTCCAAAAAAGCAGAGTTTTACTCATGTGGTTGAGTAAATAGAAAATATTCCAAAGCAAGTAGGGAGGTGGGCTCCAAGTCAGGCCCTGCTCAGGCCCAGTGCCAGCAGACCACTTCAACTCATTAGAGTTGTAAAAATGTGCCTGATCAGTGGATTGGGATTGTATGGTGAACCCTGGATTAATAAATATTGATTCTGACTACACAAACTTCTTCTGGCAAGAAACTGAGTTTGGCTGGTTTAAAGCTCAAGCTGCTGTCTGAGACACCAGCCAAATCTTTTTCACATTAATCCATCCTTTTCTCTCCCTTCTGTTTGCTTCCCAAGGATATGAACACTGATTAGATCGGGGAGTTTCTTGCACTGTGGGGCACAAAGGTGATGGCTCTGCTGATGGTGTTTTCAAGAGGCCTTGCTTGCACGTATTAATATGCACAAAAAGTCTGCATATTAATGCACACTTTTGAGTTGCAAAACTTATCTCTGGATTCTCTAAAAATGACTGCATTGGATGGTTTTTTATCCCTGCATAGTTTCCATGCTTGGGCAGTATCAGGAACCTTTTGTCTGCCAGACAAAGGACGGTGAAAGTGTGTTCTGGAGACATCCTAGAGCTGGCAAAAGTGAAGGGTGAAGCGCTCTCCTGAGGTAAAAAAATCCTCTGGATTTAGGTGCTATCAGCCAACAAGTCTTCTTTTAACTTCTGCACAACAATTTCTTGTCTCACTACAGAGCAATTTCCAGGAATAATCTTATACTCAGCCTCTACAACCCCGGGAAAAGCACAGTGGGTCCCACTCCTCAGCAACAGACCTTGATTCCTCCTTTGTTCCCTCCAAGTGCACTTTGATGAATCAATCCACTCCTGGGAATGCTCAAATGGGAACAGAAGCACCATGGGAAGGATAGGGGGAGGTTGTTTCTTAGCAAAAATGTCAACATAACCATCCGAGAGTTCCCTCTCCTGGAGAATCCACGTGAGGCGAGTGTCCTTTGATGAACTCCAGGAGGATTTAAAGCTTTTTGTAAGCATATCAGGGATGAGAGAAAGTGAGGTGAGCCAGAGAAAGGAAAATATCATCCTCTAACGCAGCTGGAATTTGTGATGAGGGGTGACGATGCACCATCAGCAAGGAGACTCTGTCCCCACAGTGGTCTATTATAGATCTCTGTGGAGACTCTGGCATTAAATCCACCCTGTATCTCAACCTCCTCTTTTTCCTTGGAGGAAAACAGCTGAGAGACACCCAACACCATCACGTCATGATTCTTATTATCAACATCCCATACTGGTTTCAAGCAGCAGCAAAGAAAGTTTCCCTGGATGTCAATGTACAACTCACCTGTTCCGGGAGTAAAATAAAACTTTGGCAAGAAAACCCCCAAGAATTAATGAATTTATTGCATCCAGCCATCCACGTCCTCTTTTTCTCTGTGGTGAATGTATCCAGATTTCTGATCTGAAAGTTAAAAAAACTGGAAATAGTTCTTAAATAATGAACTGCTTCATAAAAACAGTGTTTTGCTGAAGGCCAGTGGTCAGAGCATGAATATCCAGTCTGAGCAACCTGGTCCAGTGGGTGGATCCCTATTCATGGTAGGGGTGTTGGAATTAGATGATCTTTAAGGTCCCTTCCAACCCAAGCCTTTCCATGATTCCATGATCTATGTTCCTTCTAATTAATCTCTTCCTCTTTTATTCCATAGAATCCGTGAATGGTTTGGGATGGACGGGACCTTAGAGATCATCCACTTCCAACCCCTCTGCCATGGGCAGAGACACCTTCCACTATCCCAGGTTGCTCCAAGCCCCATCCAACCTGGCCTTGGATACTTCCAGGGATGTGGGCAACCTGCGCCAGGGCCTCATCACCCTCACAGGGAAGAATTCCTGCCTAATCTCCAATCTAACCGTACTGTCGGTCAGTTTGAATCCATTCCCCCTTCCTCTGTCACTCCAGGCCTTTGTAAAACATTTCCCTTCTTCTTTCTTGTGGGCTGCCTTCCGGCACAGGAAGGCTGTGATCAGGTCAACCCAAAACCTTTTTCTTCCAGGCTGAACAACCCCAAATCTCTCAGCCTTTCCTCATGGCAGAGCTGCTCCATCCCTCTGACCATCCTGGTGCCTCCTCTGGACTTGCTCCAGCAGTTCCACGTCCTTCCCGTGCTGGGAACCCTTCCTTGTTGCCCTTTTCAGCACCCCCTGAAGGCCAGTGCTCCCACAGACTCACAAAGAAGGGTTGATACGGCGAGATGCCAGGTGAATTCTCCTCACTGGAGCCTCCTGAGAGTTCAGACTCGTTCCCAAGTTATTGCTGAATTCCAGTGACAAGAGCCAAGAGGAATCAAGATGCAATGTCCGCGTATAAGTGGAGGCTTGGATTATTTAATGCGGTAACATCAGATTCGCACAATTCACACCTTGACTTTAGGATGAGGACAAAAGAGGGATTTTCTTCATCACCAGTTCAAGTTCAGCTGCATCCTGAACCAGGTCACACTTTGCGAGCTGATGAGGCTCGATACTAAACCCAGCTCAGATCATTTTCTACCACGCATGCTTATCCGGAGGGCAGTGTGACAAAGCTTTGCTGAGGATAACATCAGCTCCTTTTGCAAACAAGAAAACAAGCTCAGCTCCTGGAGAGCAGGCTCAAGATGTTTCACTCGTTGGTGTTTTAGCAGAAGGTTTTTTGTTGTTGTTTTGTTACTGTGGGCAACCAGCTGCCTCCCAGGGTGCTCGCAGGAAACATGCCATGACAGGAACTTTCATTTCGGTGCTAAACAACCGTTCTGAGGTGCTCTGAAGATGCCTGGCAAAGCTCTGGCACTGGATGGGGATGAAAAAAAACAGCACTGAAGTGAAAAACAACCTTCCAGCAATGGCAGCCTTGTGAAAAAGTCCCTCTCCTGCAGATTTCCGTGGATCACGTCGGGCTGGGTGCTAGGCAGTGATAGGGCAACAAATTCACAAACCCTTTTGACAGCAAAAAGGTTTTACTCAGAATGCCGGGCTGGGATTGTTATGGACTGAGTTTTCCCTGACTTGAGATGGGAATGGGCAGCAAAATTCCCCATCTGAAATTAATTCCCCATCTATTCCCTGCTCCCATTTTATGCTGGTTCGGTCATTCCTCAGTGGAAGATCAGGATGAGATTTTCCTGGCCCATTGATGCTCTGGTTTCTGTGAGGCAAAAGGGGGAAGACAAGGCTGTAAATAATAACAGTGGAGATTTATTCCAATTTCCCTTAAACTCACAGACCTGCGGCCATTCCGCGGTAAAAGTTGGATTTTGTCCACAACTAAAGCATCTCCTTATCTAAAATCTCCTCTTTTCACTCCCATGCAATGGGATTTTTCACGCTTGTAGGATTTGTTTAATAAAATTCCAGAATGGTTTGGGTTGGAAGGGATGTTAAAGATCATCCAGTTCCACCCCCTGCCATGGGCAGGGACACCTCCCACTATCCCAGGTTGCTCCAAATCCCATCCAGCCTGGCCTTGGTCACTTCCAGGGATGGAGCAGCCACAGCTTCTCTGGGTAACCTGTGCCAGGGCCTCCCCCCCCTCACAGGGAGGAATTTCTTCCCAATATCCAATATAAATGTTCAAATTGTCTGGACACCCAAGGGTTTCCTTAGTCACAGGGCGACATTTCTGCTTTCTCCCAGCTGAGGCTGCAGTCGTACTTGAATTTCTTTTTCTCAGCTGTAGCTGCGGAGTTATGTTTACTCATGTCAGTTCTGATTGCTTTCTCTATTTTCCTACTTTCTATCCCCCAGTCCTTGGTTTCCTAAGCAATATCACTGGAAAATATCTCAGGAGAGAGTGAGTTTGTTGATGGCAGACACCAAATGCACGTGAGAAGGAAATGCCACAGCCTGAACAAGAGCCAAGAAAAAAGAACCAAACACAGAATCACACACAAAAACCTGGAAAATAATTATTTAAAAGGATATACCCAACACAAACTTCAAACAAACCACCCCTACCATCCAACAAACAAGACCAATTAGACAAACTGCAATTCATTAGCAGAGAGAAGAGAAAATTCAGAATTTTCATTTCCTGGCATAGGGAGGCTGGGCAGGATGCAACCCCAGCCAAGAGAAATATGAGTTTTTATGTGGAAAGAAATAGCAGGAGAGGAGGAAGCAGCTCCTCTGATGGATTTCCTGATTGCTCTGGGCCCCTCAGAATGTAAAGATTGGGATTTTTATTGCTTTAATGGATCTCATTTACAGAGCTGATGGGATATTTCACGTCCAGCACAGATTTCTTTGAATTCATTCTTTTGTTTTCTTTTAGCTTTAGCTTATCTCTAATCCCCACCATCAATACCAGTATATCCAAGACCTCTTTCTCCAACCTGGTCAGCGACAAAAAAATCCCCAATAATGAACTTCAGGCAGAATTAAGGAGTCTCGGTGATTCTCCAGTGAAATTCCTGTCTCCTAAACTCTCAAGGTCAGTGACTGAAGGCTAAATGACACTTCCAGAGATGCTTTTCCACCCTGATTTCCTCAGGAAATAAATGTAGGCAAGTTTTTTGCACATGTGAGCAAAGATACGAGTTTCCGTTTGCTCAGTTGTCACCTACATCTATCAAGGAGGCAAAATTTCCAAATTGTATTGATTTCCTGCACTGTAAAAGTTGGTTTTAAGTGAGCACCAGCCTTATAAGAGATCAGTGATCATCACAGTCCTTTGAGTCTCTTCAAAACCAAACTGGAAAATGCTGCAGTGCTGCTTATTGACCAAAATGAAGTTAAAAAAACCAGCTGGAACACGGCAAGGAAAATTAAAAATCACAAACATTGTCCATTTATTTATATGTGTTTAATCAAAGGCTGCCAGCATGTTCAAGCATTTACAAATGAGGAAAAAAGTCAGAGAAAACATATGGGAAAAGGACATTTTTTATCCCTGTTTGAATGATAGGCAGCAAAGATGCAGAACTATTTTGTGATTTTTCCAAGGTTGTGCACTGACAGTCAATGGAGAACACAGCAACTCTCCTGAAATTTCCTAACAACCAGGATAAAGCAGGAGAATTTTTTCTCACCTATAGATCTTGTTTTCCATTGCAAATGGATTTATCTGGGTGAATTACAGCTCCAGCCAACAGGTTCCTATAAAACACCAAAATGTGGTTTGATATTTTGATGAAATAGGTACTTTTAGTAGCTTCTAAAACATGAGAGAGAAGGGGAAAAAAAAACCCTTTTCCCTTTCCTTCATTCCCATTTCTGTGGAGGTCTGAGCTGAGGACTCCAGGAACTTCATGCCAAGAAGAAAAGCATAGCAGAGATAGCAGCAGAATTCCCTTTTTGTCCTCCAAAGGCACTGGAATTTAGCATTTTCTGCCCTCAGCTTTTGCAGGCAAAGGATGTCCCAAACACCACCTGCTTCCAGGGACACCACTTCAACCCCAAGGTCTGCTAATAATGCTTGGATTTGAATGGATTGGGATTGAGCCCAGGGAAGAGGTTGAATCATCACCCTGGATGTGTTGAAAGCACAGTAGATGTGACACTGGGGGACGTGGATTGGTGGTGGACCTGGCAGGGCTGGGGAATGGTTGGATTTGATGATCTTGGAGGTCTTTCCCAACTGAAACAGCTCCATGATTCTGTGATTGTCTATCCCAGCAAATTCTTTAGCTCAGATGCCCAGTTTATCCCAGTTTATCCCAGTTTATCCCTGTGGAGCTACAGCCGATAAATTGCAGCATGGACAGTCCATGTCTCTAATAAATATTCCACCCAAAAGGCTCTGTCAGATAAACTCATACCAATTAAAAATGCCAAATACAGTTTTTTTCAGCACTAACATTGCAGTGGCAATGCCAGAGCAGGTCTGGAAGACAAAGTTTCCTCAGAGAGGAAGAAAGAAAAATCAAAATTTTGCTGCTTTTCAGCCTTTAGAACTGAGGCAGAGAAGTGAAGGTGGAGACCTCAAGAATCAGGAGGGGAGAGGCAGCACCTCTGGATTGTGTTTGTGATCGCCCACAAACTTTTGTGAGGGATTCCCTGTGTGTCAGGTGACTCAAACCAGCTTTAGCACTCAGGAGATGCAGAATCTTAAAATGGTTGGAAGAAACCCTGAAGATGATCCGGTTCCAACCCCTGAAATGAGCAGGGTCATTTTCCACTACCCCAGGTTGCTCCAAGCCCTGTCCAGCCTGGCCTGGAACACTTCCAGGGATGGGACAGCCACAGTTTCTCTGGGAATTCCATACCAGGACCTCCCCACCCTCATGGGGAGGAATTTCTTCCCACTATTCGACCTAAACCTACTCTCAGTGGGCAGCCATTCCCCCTTTTCCCATCACTCCAGGCCCTTGGAGAGTGATTTCAGTCTCACAGTTGTTCCTCAGGGACTCAAAGGTTCGCATTGTGGGGCCATGTTACAAGAAATGCAGAACACAAAACTAAATTATTAATAATGCATTTAATGCTAAACTGTCTCCTCAGCCGAATTAACCTCCCTGCTAAATGCCTCCTTCTTTGGATAATGTGGAAATTCAGGGAATCAGGAATCATTTAGGTTGGAAAATGCCTCCAAGACCGTCAAGTCCAACCTGTGCCCGATGCCCACCTTGTCACCAGCCCAGAGCACTGAGAGCCGTGTCCAGTGGTTCCTTGGACACCCCCAGGGATGGGGACTCCAGCACCTCCCTGGGCAGCCCCTTCCAATGCCTGACAACCCCTTCCATGGAGAAATTCCTCCTAATGAAGAAATTCCTCCTGATTGTCAGGAGCTGAAATCCTTTCAGTTACTGCCAGATGGAGCTCATTACATGGTGTGTAACATGAACGTTATTCCTCTCTTCACTCCATCTTCATTTCTAGCTCAGCAGCAAAATAAAAGAACAAATAATTAAAAAATATAGATAAAAAAATTTTAGACTCTTCTTTACTTTGGCCTCCTGGAGAACCTTTGATAAAATCCAGGCTTAGGTATTCGGTATCACACAATGTCGAGGTGACATAACCCTGCTGACAGACTTGTTTTTCCTCAACGTCTTCTGAGTGAAATATCTATTTTTTGTCTAACACATGTCTGGTTTTGGCTGCTTTTCTCCCTTCCAATTTCCTGCAGGACAAAAAAAAATTTTAAAAAAGGTATCTTTTTTATACCATTTTATCTTCTTCCAGATTTATAACAAGTCTTATTTTGTCAGCAAAGTATGAGAAGCAACCACATTCTGCAGATGGTGTAAATTGAGGAATGCCTCACAATTCCCCCTTCAACATGTAAAATCTTCTCCAGAGCAGACTGTCCCACTCCCACTCCTGGATTTCAGGAGAGTTTAGTCTTTATTGTTACACTTGCTAATGGAAAACCACAGAACGATTTTTTTTCACCATAAAAAAAAATAAAATTTCATTAAAATGTAAACATTCAGACGAATCACACCCGTTTCAGTGACATTTTCGATATTGTTATGAAAAACATTCCAACCAGCAATTTAGTGAAGAGTTTTGCAGCTTGTTTTGACTTTTAAAAGGATGAACATTTTCACTTCTCTTTGAGAGGTTGGATTTCTCACTTTTTAACTTCACACTTCCCGTCTTTTTACTGTGGAAACACAAGAAAAAAAGAAGTGGAATGGAAATGATTTTCATGACGCTTTGCCAATACTGCTTCTTTCGGTCCCATTCATTTTTCAAGGGAAAGGACAAGGGCTAATTTAAAAATTAAGACAACATTAATGGCCTAACTTTGAATTAAATCCCTCTGAAAAAGCAAAACTATCAGGCACGTCAAAGAAAACCTTTCTCTGTTTGCTTTTTCTTTATGAAATCCAAACGAAACTAAACTTAAACTATTCATTATCACCTGATGTGGTTTTACGGCCTCATATTCCATTTGTTCTTTCTTCCTTTTCATGTGTTCTTCCTTAATAAATTATAAAGCCAGCAGATAATTTCAATATCATTTGTCAGGAGGAAGATTTAGTAAAATACTCCTAATTTCAGTGAAACCTGTGGCTTGAAAGGAGAATAGAAAGAGGTGTGAGATGGGTCATTCCTTCACAACCCTGGTTTGATGTCAGACGATCCCCACTGGTCCTAAATCCAGGTAGATTTTCCCAGGAAACCAACAGTGGGTTTGTCTGGTGCTGTCCAGAAAAAGGAATGGGAATTTGATGATCCTTGTGGGTTCCCCCCAGCTCAGGACATTCCATATTTCTGTGATTCTGTGTTCCTACGATTGTCTGATGTAGGGTGGGTGTTTCTGATGAGAGTGATTCCAGCTGGGAAAAAAATCACTGGAGGCTCCTGGCTCCAGCTCTGGAGAGCAAGGCAAAGGGATTGTTGGAGTTTGGGATGTGACCTTGTCCTGGGTTACCGTGTATTCTGTTACCATCTTCATGAGCTGTTGAGACCAGGTGTAGCAATGTTCCTGCCTCCTCTCTCTGGACCATCTCCTGTTAATGGGCCCATCAAGGCCTTGCCTCATGGCTCACCATCCCATTGTGAGATGCTCTGCCCAGGGGGAAGGAGCCAAGCATTCCATCCTGGGTATAATCTAAGATTTCAAACACCAGAACAGAGCCTTTCCCACTGGATCCTCAGAGGACAGGAGCTACACAACCACCACTGGACTTTCCGAGGAGGACCAGACCTTTTCTACAAGATCACCGCTTCAACAGAACCACTGCAAAGAGAACTGCAGCTGTCACCTGATCGGACTGCAACCACCACCCGGCCCGGCAGGGGGCCAGGTCATACCCCGACTCTGTCAGGTTAAGCCAGTGTTTCTGTATTATTGCTTTGTTATATGTATATATATTAGTAAAAGAACTGTTATTCCTATTCCTTGTATCTTTGCCTGAAAGCCCTTGATTTCAAAATTGCAATAATTCGGAGGCAAGGGAGTTGCATCTTCCATTCCAAGGGAGGCTCCTGCCTTCCCTTAACAGACATCTGTCTTTTCAAACCAAGACAAACCTCCACTCTACACCCGCACAATGTGAGACAATGTCCTGTACT
Organism: Dryoscopus gambensis; assembly: GCA_013389985.1. Lineage (NCBI taxonomy): Eukaryota > Metazoa > Chordata > Aves > Passeriformes > Malaconotidae > Dryoscopus > Dryoscopus gambensis. The sequence continues at coordinate 37,642 of WEIT01038541.1, read as the reverse complement.
TGGATGAGGCTCTCTGGAGGTTCTTCATTTAAACCCAGAATGGTTTGGATTGAAAGGAGCCTTAAAGCCCACCCAGCTCCAACCCCTGCCATGGGCAGGGACACCTTCCACTATCCCAGGTTGCTCCAAGCCCCATCCAACCTGGCCTTGGCCACTTACAGGGATGGGGCAGCCACAGCTTCTCTGGGAAACCTGTGCCAGTGTCCAATTCCTGTTACAGGGAAGGATTTATCCCTAATATCCCCTATAACCCTGCCCTCTGGCAGTGGGAAACCATTCCCTGTGTCCTGGCACTCCAAATCTTTGTCCAAAGTCCCTCTCCAGCTCTACTGGAGCCCCTTTAGACACTGGAAGTGGCTCTAAATTTTCCCTGGAGCCTTTTTTTCTGCAGGCTGAACAAACCAGCTCTCTTTAATTATTAAAATAAGGGAGATCAGTGTGGGGAGCTGAGATCTGAAACCAGGTGACAGAAACCCAGCCCCAGGCTCATTTGCCTGCCTTCCCAACTGTTTTGTTGCTTCCCTTTTGAAGACATTGCAGGAAGTTTATTCCATCAGGGATTACTAGAGGTTTGTACTTCCAAAGCCTGGGCTTTCCAGCAAAACATCCAAACAAAACCACCTCTCCCTGCCGAACACATTCCTGTAATTACATCTTTCAGCAATTCCTTCGCTGTTTTGTCCCTTCGCTGGAGGCAAAGAGAAGCAAAGCAGCCCTTTCTTCTCCCAGCCCTTCCTGTTCTCTGACTCACCACCATGGAGAGGGTTTGGAATCAGGATCCATCCCCCCGGAAATGGAGCTGGAGCAGATGCAGGATGCCTTTGGAAGTGAGGTGGGAGTGAAAGGCATGTGCTCGTTAACATACAATTAGACAGACACTGCCAATTAGTCGGTGCCCCGCTCTGCCAGGAGCTGACGGGAGCAGAGGAGCAGGAAACGGTTTTGAGGGATGATGTAACAGGAGCTGTTGCTGCTACCTGTGCACCTCAACAGGTAATTAACCTGGTAATTAGCAATCGTCAGATGAATGATTCACAAAGAGGAAATTAAGGGGGTGATCCGGCTTCACAGTGGGAACTGCTTCAGCTCCCAGCAGTTCCTCTGCACTGACAGAGGACCAGAAACGGGTGTAGGTGAGGAGGGAAGATTCTGGCAGCTCCTCCAGCCCTGCTAATTGTTGTATAGAAGGCTGGAGCCATAATGAGCCACTAATTAGGCTTTTGGGTATAATTCTCCTCCTGCAGAGGAGCAAGGGTTATGCTAAGCAGCATTAGGTCACCTCTGGCCCAGGCTGTCTGGAGAAGCTGTGGCTGCCCCATCCCTGGAAGTGGCCAAGGCCGGGTTGGACGGGGCTTGGAGCACCCTGGGATAGTGGAAGGTGTCCCTGCTCAAAGCAGGGGGCTGGAACTGGATGATTTTTAGGTCCCTTCCAACCCAAACTATTCTGGGATTCTGTGATTATTACATTACATGGGTTTCCCAGAGGGCTTTCTCTCAAACTCTGCTACCTGGATATTGCAGATAGAACAGATGCAGCCGAGAACCGAAACAAAAATCAGTGTGGAAAAAAAGATCCCCCATCTGCTCCCTCCCAAGGGGGAAAAGAAAAGGCAAAACAGCACCTGAGACTGAGCTAAACTCTTTCTTTTGGCTCAGAGGTGCTTCTTCAAGTTAGTCCATCTATTAAAAATTCAACCATTTATTTTATACTGAAGTCAATTTTTCAAAATTAAAACCTGCTATTTTGAAATCAAGGGTGAAAAGGTTTAACTCAGAAAACTGTCAAAACAAAGGGATTTGGCATTTCCAAAGTGAAACTTTTCATTTAGAAAATATAAAGGGGAAATACCCTGACATTTAAAACACATTCCCACATTAATGGTTTGCAATGGTTAGCAAAATGCCTGCTAAATTCAGCCTAATTCTGTAAAGATTTTCATGCCTGTAAGAATTTATTTTTATTTGGAACAGTTGGGTGCTGGAATGAAAAATAAAAATACCCATGTTCGCTCTAGATGAATTTATAATTAGTTTAATGATTGTCTACCAGAGGTTTGATGCACTTATATCCAGTTTAAGAACAGAGGGTCCTGCTGCCTTCGAGCTGGCTGAGCAGCCAGAAAATATTGAAAAATCATGGAATCGTGGAATATCCTGAGCTGGAAGGGACTCACAAGGATCAGAGTCCAACTCCTGGCCCTGCACAGGACATCCCAGCAATCCCACCCCGTGCCTGAGAGCGTTGTCCAAATTCTCCTGGAGCTCTGGTTTGGGGCTGTGACCATTCCCTGGGATCCTGTTCCACTGCCCAGCCACCCTCTGGATGAAGAACCTTTTCCTAATATCCAGCCTTAAATAACTTCTCGCCTTCATACCAAAAATATCTGTATCAATCCCACTTTCTCCTCTATAATTACCTGTTAATTCCTGATGTGCCCAAATTAAACAAATGAGTTCAATGCCAAAGTATCTCCTGGACTGGAATCTTGACGGAGCTCACACATAAAATGTTGGCCAAAATATAAAACCTCACATTACAAATGGCCACAGTTGCCAGAGGCTGAAACAACTGATCTAATTCCCATCTGAAAAAGATGGGGTAATAAGGATTACACTCTTTCTGTCTTGGAAATATTGCGTGGCTCCCTGGAAAATCAGTATTCTACAGCAAAGAAGGAGTTTATGGCAAATATGGATTGTTGGGAAAGAGCCAACGTGGCTCTGTAAAGGCAGATGAGAAGCAGCTCAGGAAGAGCAAGACTCTGCTGAAAATCCAGTTTGGACTTTCAAAAAGCCAAATCCCTTCAAAAATTCCTTCAAAAAGGAACATTTAAAAATATAATACACTACAGGATTGGAGAAGAGGTTCCAATCCTTCTCCAGAGAGTTTAAAAGGAAAAATAGGACTGAATGGCCACTTTTCAGGATACAGAAGAGTGGGATGAAATTCCAAGTGGAGCTCCAGAGGAACCTCACAGGGATTTGAATTAAGCGAACAGCAAAGTGGCTGTTGAGCCCAGGTTGGATGGATCCCTAAATAACCTGGTCTAGATGAGGGAAAAATAAATTTATTTGTCTATGGAAATGCAATCTAAACCATACCTGCACCCTTCTCTGCTCCAAAGTGTCCATGAAAACTCAGGAAAGCCATCCCGGAGCTGTCACTGGGAGCACCCTGAAATCCCTGGCTTTGTGTGCCACAGCAGCCAAAAATGCTGGCAAAAAGCTGGGAACCACCATGGATGTTTTTGGAAACCAGACGGAGGGAGGGATTTTGTTATTACGCAGAATTTTGATGCCTTCTCAGACTGAGTTGTCTGTGCAGTTCTGTTTGATGTCTCTCAAGACAGACCCACTTGAGATAAGAGGAAGTCCAGACGAAGTAAAATAATCAGAAATATGGAGAACCTACCTTTAGAGGAGAGACTGTAAAGGCTGCAGAGACGCTTCAGTCTGGAGAGAAGAAATCTGGGGAAGTGGAGGACGAGGCTGAGGATTACAAAATCATTACAACAGTGGGGTAACCAAATGGGGGCTGGTTTTCAACAGAATTAACAACAGAAAAAAGCCAAACTGCTTCTTAATCTGACAGATGGAACATGGGACTCACTGCTGTCCAAGGCACTGGAGTCAGACAACAAAATTTAAGGGCGAAAGTCACTCAAAACAGACACAAAGTGAAATTGGCAGAACTTTTCCCTCTGCCTCCTCTAATACAACAGCTGTAGGTGCATGGGAATAAACTGCAGAAAGGGGACGAGGTTTTTGTGCCCCCCCTAATTCCAAATTTCCCATGCTGAAGGAACAGAATTCTGACCCAAAAATTAATTTCTTACATCCTTATCCAAGTACTGAGTAACAGCACGACACGTAGGCTGTTTCCTGAATTGTTAACAAGCACTTTCAGCTGAGGTTTGATGTCACGATTTCCCTTTTACCCATTTGAATACGGCTTATTTTTAAAACCTGATTTCATCTGAGCACTGGAGTGACCCAATTACAACAATGGGAGGGTTGCGAGCACATGAGTAACAAGGGTATTCAATTATTCGCCGTGGTTATAAGAAGTTGAATTAATTCAGGAACCACTGGTGAAATATGTATCAACCAATCTATTAATCATTATTGCTTCCAGGTAAAATTTGAATAAACACCAGAATAAATGACCCAGATTGCAGTGTCCCCGCATGGATTTTGTACTTTGGGTGCTTAAATGTGGGAAACAATGTATTTATTAACCCGTTGGAGTCCAGACCTTGGGGATACCTTCCATGGGCTGCACAGTCTGTCTTTCAATTAGGACCCAGCTCAGACCTTAGGTCTGGACCCATCACTATTTTTATTGTTTTTGTGACCACCAGCTCATGTTCACAAGTTTAGTGAGTTCGTCTCAACCCTGCTGAATCCAATTTGAAAGAGAATTTAAATAAATCAGGTCAGAATTCCATCTGAATAAGGACGTCTCCACTTGCTTGTTTAATATCTTTATGAACTCCCAAGTCACGCTTCCCTGTGAGTTCGGTTTCTGATGGTGCCTCCTAAACACGTTCCTGCACAGAATTATATCTGAAGCCCATAAAGCACTGAAAAAGAATTAAAAAGCAATGATTGAGAAGAGCATAACATTCATGTTTTGATTTTATTGTGCCTGGGAAGCGTGTGGAATCCAGGTGTGGGTTTGGATGGAGAACAATCAATTGTGCAGCCTCCTAACCCTGCAAACCTTGCACAGCCCAGATGGGGCCACACATCCTGAAGCAGCTTTTCCAAGGCTATAAACTGGCATAATTGAGGTCACTTCTTCACTCCCACCAGGAATTCAGCCTCCCACTGCTGGCCTGCCCTCAATGCTCCCTGAAGGGATTGAAAAAGTGATCCTGGTGAAACTCATCTTCCCCAGAAATCCCAGGGACCAGCAAAGACTTTGCTTGCTTGGACAAGCGAGGATTGAAAGCAAAGGACGAAAAGTAAAGGTCAAACAAAACCCCACAGGTAACAGATGGCGATTCCTCGAGGAAGGCGTTTTGTTGTTCATCTCCTCCTGCAAGAGCAACACTCAGAGTTTGGAGTGAATATCCTGGCTCTCCACTAAAATTCCTTCCCGAAATATTTTGCGGTTCTCACATTAAAAGCATCTCCAGGGGTCCTGTTTCAACATCAGCAGCACCAGATTATTCCACAGGGCAGCCCAGCCTCACTTGCAGTTGTCCGCACCAGCACATCCAGAGTGTATATCCATATTTCCCTGCCTAAGGAAAGCAGGGCATGGGATATTAGGAAGGGGATGCATTCCCCTTGTGGTTTTTTTTGGACTCAGTGTCAGGATGTGATCAAAACGCCCAGTCTGGGCTAGGATGCAGTAGAGACTTAAAACAAACAGTCCTCAGGTTAAAAACAAAAAAAAGAACATCCTCCCCCCAAAAGGATTCCTGTTATCAGCTGTGCTCCGGGAGTTATTCAGCACGAGAAAATTTAAAGGTTTGGAGCTCTTCTCTCCCTGGCTTAAACTCCATCTGGGATGACACAGTCTGACTCCATGCTCCCATAAACCAGAGTGGATTAATCCTAACCCTTCCCCATAAACCAGAGTGGATTAATCCTAACCCTTCCCCGTAAACCAGAGTGGATTAATCCTAACCCTTCCTCATAAACCAGAGTGGATTAATCCTAACCCTTCCCCATAAACCAGAGTGGATTAATCCCAGCTGTCTTTCACAAAAGGTTTACAACTGGTTTGAACTCCTAAGCTACACCTGGTTTTGTTGGATTGTTTTTTTAATCCCAGTCCATGGTCCTGTTTACTTGGCTGTGTCAATACAGACATTTAATCCAGTTACATCCCATTTATCCACTGTTCGGGGGATTTTACCAAGCCTGGATTTTACCCTGCCCTGCAATTAGCACCAGCCAAGGTGACGCCCATCAATCCCTGCATCCCACGACAGGGTCCTGACAGAGCAGTTTGGACACATCCCATTTCTCCCTCTTCAAACAGGACCAGTCCAACCCTTTGGATGGAGGGTGTCTGTAGAGATATCAGTATTTCTATTTGATAATAAATTAATTAATAATAAATTTATACAAACTTGGTTTAAGACAGGATGCTCAGGGTGGCTGTAATTAGGTGAGTAATTAAGCCTTCGTGGATCAATGGTTTCCTCCACAAAGCAATGTAAGAAAATGCAGATGGGTGAAAGTTGGAGCAATTAATAAAGTGTTTCCGTTTCAATGTATTCTAACATATTGCAGAGGAAAACTTTGGGTTCAGAAATGGTGAAAAATTTCAGCGTGGTTGAACTTTCAGTGCATTATGATTTCTGATTATACTGGTCCTTTAAATGTTACTGTGAAGAAAAAGGTGGGGAGGTTAAAGAGAGGGGATAAAAAGCCATTATTAAAGCACAGCAATAATTTGGGGATGAAATAAAGTCCTTTAGACTGACACCAATCTTTTTTCCCCCCTCGTTTAGTCAAGGTTGCTCTGCTTGGTTTTGGTTTGCTTTCACGTGTACCCATTGCTCTCCACCTTTCTCTCACCTCCACTCAAAAAAAGGAAAGAAACCTTTCTTTTTCCTCAAAAAAAAAGGAAAGAAACCTTTTCTTTCCTTTGGTCTGCTCCGTTTTGTTCTGCAAATCCTTTTGATCCCCAGGTGTTTTCTTTCCTTCACTGCTATTTGTCATTTTTTCTATTTCCCTATTTTTTCACTGCTAATCCTTCTTGTTCTTGGTCTTGGTCTTGATCTTGGTCTTGGACCTGGTCTTGGTCTTGGTCTTGGTCTTCTTCTTCTTCTTCTTCTTCTTCTTCTTCCTCTTCTTCTTCTTCTTCAGCTTCTTCTTCTTCTTCTCCTCCTTCTCCTCCTCCTTCTCCTCCTACTCTTTTCCTTCTTCTTTGTCTGCTACTTCTTCTTCTCTTTCTTCTTCTTCTCTTTCTCCTCCTTTTCCACCTCCTTCTCCTTCTTCCTTGTACATCCCACCCACTTCACTGTCTCTCCAGCCCTTTCCAAAGTCCATTTCCAAACTGATCCCGATCACGTTGAGGGGAGTCAGATCTCTTTTCCAACCTGGGATGAACAAGGTGTGCAAATTTCAGTCCCTTGTGCTGCGATTCCAATCCACTGGCTCAGGTAGAGACACCTGAGGGCTGAGCACTGGATAACAGGGACGTGAAGGAGACACCCAAAACACCAATGACATCCTGGCCTGTGACAGCAAAAGTGTGGCCAGCAGGACCGGGGCAGGGGTTGTCCCTCTGTACTTGACACTGGCAAGGCCGCACCTCAAATCCTGGGATCAGTTCTGGGTTCCTCATGAAAAAAAAAGACCTTGAGGGGCTGGAGCGCATCCGGGGAAGGAAACAGAGCTGGGGAAGGGTCTGGAGCAGCTGAGGGAGCTGGGAAAGGGGCTCAGCCTGGAGAAAAGGAAGCTCAGGGAGGACCTTCTGGCTCTCCACAATTCCCTGGCAGGAGGGTGCAGCCAGGTGGGGTCAGGCTCTTTTCCCAAGTAACGAGCATTTGGACAAGACGAAATGGCCTCAAGTTGCACCAGAGGAAGTTTAAGTCAAATATTTGGAAAAATTACCTGACCTCAAATGGCTTTTAAGCCCTGGCACAGACTCCCCAGGGGAGTGGCGGAGTCACAACCTTTGGAGGTGTTAAAAACTTGGCACTTAGGGACGTGGTTTAGTGCTGGACTTAGTAATGCCGGCCTAACAGCGGGACTTAATGATTCTAAAGGCCTTTTCCAACATAAATAATTCCATGATTCTAAGAGCTGTGAACAGCTTTATCCGCGGGACTTTCCCATACAGGTGGCAGATCCGTAAACTCCCCTGCTCAGTGCAGCCTGATGGAAATCAGTTTCTGGCTGATTTCCTGGCTCAGGCACGGAGGTAAAAGCTTTCAGCCTGTTTTAGGCAAATGAGCCTGGTGCTGTTATTTTTCCGAGCAGTTATCCCAGCAGGGGGGATCCCAGTGCCAGGCTGCCTGACGGCAGTTTTTGAAGGCCTTATTAAAATCAGGGTTGTCACCTCCAGTTAATGGTTGGGCAAACTGAGGGGAAGTGCTTTGCGCAGGGTATCTCCAGCAAGTTTACAAATAAAACCCTGAATCTCTGTCTGTTGTAGCAGGCATTAAAAAACATCACGAATGGGTAAAACCAAACTTTGTTCAGTTCAGCTGAAATCTGTGACCCCTAAAAGCAAAAACCATTCAATTTTTCCATTCTTTTTCTGAAGTCAAGGCCTGTTGTTCACCTCTGAGGTGCTTTTGTACAGAGCGGAACCTCAGCCAAGCTGGGTTTTTACCAGCCCTCGGTTTGAAATTTAATGAGCTTCAGCTGATTCCCTAAACACCCTGAATTATGGGATATGAAAGCAAAATGAAAGCTGTTATTTTGTTAACAACATGCAAGGCTCATAAATAAGTATTTTTTCAACTGCGGCATAATGCCTGTGATGGCCCAGAATGTTTTTGATGAGCTGTAAGAATTCTGCACGAGTTAAAGCCGCCCCCCAGGCCCACAGAAAAAAATGTGACAGAGATTTTAGGGTGTTAAAAAGAATGAGGAAGAACTGAACTCTGTTTTCCCTTTCTAATTTTTAGTGACATCAAAGAAGTAGATGTAGATGGGATTATGGGAAGAAACTCTTCCCTGTGAGGGTGATGAGGCCCTGGCACAGGTTTTCCAGAGAAGCTGTGGCTGTTCCATCCCTGGAAGTGTCCAAGGCCAGGTTGGACAGAGCTTGGAGCAACCTGGGGTAGTGGGAGGTGTCCCATGGCAGGGTGGATGGAGTTAGATCTTCTTTAACATCCTTCCCAACCCAAACCAATCCATGATTCCATGATTTTCCGGCCATGTTCATGTGCAACACCCACATGGAAATGTAAGGAATCGAGTTAAAAATCAATTTTCTCCACTCATATTTTTTCCGGCTTTTTGGACATCTGGCTGCAGGAGGGAACCACAGCGAGTGCTGATCCCTCCTCTCCTGGATGGGCTTCCAAGAGCTCTGTAAATCTCACTGGGCACACAGCAGTCTCAGGAATTTCATTCCACTGCAATTTTCTTATCAAATCTCACTTTGTGCCTTAACCCAGTTTCAGTGGAAGTCACCCACTGCAATCAAAGACCTTGCACATGAAGAAATGGTGCCAGATGGACTCAGGTTGCACTGGGGGATGTTCAGGTTGGACTTCAGGAAAAATTTATTTTCTGAAAGGGTGGTCAAGCATTGGAACAGGATGTCCAGGGAAATGATGGAATCGCAATCCCTGGAAGCGTTGAGAAATACAAGTATGGCACTTTATGATGAGCGTGATGGGATTTGGTCGAGGGTTGGACTTGATGATTTTGGAGGCTTTTTCCAACGTGAAAATGATTCTGTGAAAAGTTCCCCACGGTTTCTTCCACCTGGACTGGTACCAACCTGGGAGATGTTCTTGGGCTTCTTATGACACAACTTTTTGAAGAGAAAATCTGGAAGATGTAAGGAGTCTTCTGGATCAGGATGAAACCTCGCCTGGACAAACTAATGAGTGTTAATTGGCTAAATCAGCTGTTTTATCAGCCTGGCTTAGCCATGCCCTCTCTAAAAGCACCTGGCCTCTCTCCCTCAGTCAGAACGGAGTCCTTGTCCCCTCCTGTGACACGATTGAGGCGCAGGTGTCGATGTGTGAAAGTGGATCATGTTAAATAGATGGGTTAGAACTGCCCTGCTGATTCATTGGTGAAGGAACATTTTGTGGATTTTGATTAAGTATCTCTTGGGAAACTGAAAAAAAATCTGAGCAAAATGTTCCAATCAAGCTGAAACTGCCTCTCTGACCTTTCCAGCACATAACATTTTCATTCCTCATTTCCAAATTACTTTTATTCTTAGTTTTTCCCTCCCACTGACTGTATATTCTGTCAAATCATAAAGAGCGAAATTAAAAAGTAAAAATCAAAGGAGCCCACTTCTGCTTTGGTTAAATGAAATGTTTTGATTTTAACCAAAGCTTTTGGCCTCCAAAGGTTGTGTGATACCTTGCCATTACCTGGTTTTCTTCCAGGCAGCTTCAAAATGAACTGAAAAAAGGATTCTACACAAACAGAAAATCCATTGTCCACACTGTTCTGATAGATGGGAAAAAATAGCCACAGAATATGATTTGTATTCTCAGGGAGGACAAGCTCCTGGCTGGCAAAAGATCTATTTTAATGTGGTCTGTGTAGAACCCAGGCGTGATCCCCAAGGCAGTAGCTGGGTCAACAAAGGTGTGAAGCCACTGCAGTCTCCCAAATTTCTTCCCATTGTTGCCTTTGTCAGGACTTAAAGAATTCCGACAACTCATCTCAAAGCACCGTCAAAGTAGGAAATTCCCACAAGAAAAGCCACCACAAGAGGAACTTAAGGTAAGCGCAGACGGCAAAGAGTGGGGCGTTAATCCCAGACCTAAATGGAGGTGAGGGTTTGGAATTTGCACACCCAACGGAATTCCACAGTGCAGATACAACAACGGGAAGATTCCAGGCCTGGTGAGGCAGATCTGGGTAACTGACCCAGACAAAAATTCCCACCCTGGCAAACTGGGGGAAAAGGAAGCAGCTGTCTACACCCAGGCCATCCCAAGTTGTGGGAATGGAATGGAATGGAATGGAATGGAATGGAATGGAATGGAATGGAATGGAACAGAACGGAATGGAACGGACGCCTCTGGATACCCAGGACCGTATAAAAGTGGTACCTCCAGAAGAACATTTGGGCATGTCCACACTGAGAAGACCAGAAGAAGAAGGGCCAGTGGGACACCACGGCGTGGTGACCATGTGGAGGTGACTATTTTTATTTAATCTGTCCCTCTTTGTCTTTCTCTCCCACCCTTTCCCTCACACTTGCTGTTAAATAAAATCCGTACTCGCGATTTTTATGGCCTCATTTGCACCTGAATTCAGGCAGAGGCATGTTTGAATAATCAGCCTGTCGTGGTTTGACGCTGCCCCTACCATTATTTCAGTTATCATAACATTATTTTGGTGTCAGAAGTGGGACCACAACAGCCTGACCCAGCAGCTCCCTCATCCCATCCTTATTTCAGCTCAGCCTCCCTCTCTCGGTGTATCCCTGTCCCCCTTTTAGAGGTGACAAAGCCCTTTAAACACAGACCTTTGCCCAGAGAAGGTCAGAGAGATCCAGCTGGCTCTAAAACACCCCTTAATTGACCACGGGGTGCTTCGTCCCCAAAGCTCGAATTCCTGAACTCAAACTGTCCCCTGCCCATCTTGCAGTGCTCACACTGTGACAAAACCATTGGCAATTTTTATGGAGGAGATACTTGTGAAGCTGTGAAAAACCAAGCTCCCGTAGCTGGCTGTCCCCATCCCTCAGGGAATGCATTCCCACACGGGGAGTCACAGCAGCCTCAGCACTCGGGATGTCCCCTTCTGGTTTTGAGGCCAGTTTTGTCACTTCTGACTTACACCAGTAAGTCAAAGAGCAATAAATATAGATTCAGTGAGGCACATCTGGAGTGCTGTGTCTGGTACTGGGCTCCTCAGGACAAGAGGGACATGGAGGTCCTGAAGCAGGTCCAGAGGAGGGCTGTGAAGATGATGAAGGGACTGGAGCATCTCTGATAAGGAAAAGCTGAGGGAGCTGGGCCTGTTCAGCCTCGAGAAGAGACAACTGAGAGGGGACCTCATCCGAGTCAGTGTCTGCACGGAGGGCTCAGAGTGTGGCCCAGGCTCTGCTCTGTGGGGCCCAGCAATGGCACAAGAGGAACGGGCAGGAACTGATGCCCAGGAAGTTCCACCTGGACATGAGGAAAAACTTCTTTAGCGTCCAGGGACCGAGCACTGAACAGATTGCCTGGGGAGGGTGTGGAGTCTCCCTCCCTGGAGATATTCCAGAACTGCCTGGACACAATCCTGTGCCAGGTGCTCTGGGATGGCCTTGCTTGAGTGGGACCAGAGGAACCACGGTGATCCCTTCCAACCCGCCTCATTCCGTGATTCTGTGACTCACCAAATCATACAGCCACGGAATGGTTTGGGTTGGAAGGGACCTTCAAGATCATCTCATCCCAACTCCCTGCCGTGGCCAGGGACACCTCCCACCAGACCAGGTTGCTCATCTATGGCCGATGGTTCGATTACACAATTTCTGTGTAGAAGGTTGGCCTGGACATCAGTGGAGTTCCCAGCACAGGAACACAAACCCCACCTGAGTGCACCCAGAGTGAGAAATGCACACGTGGACGGGTCCTGGAGCACTGACCACAAGTTCCTGAGATCTCCACCCCATCCCACCTGGTTTTAGTAACTTAACTGTGCCATAGAATAAGTTTAAAGCCTACTTAAATTAGGAAAAACAGCAAGCTAATGATCAAGGTCACCTCCAGAGATGTTTTCCTGCTTCCCTTTACCTGCAAGCACAGCCTGGGTAACTGAATCCTACTTTAACCAATCACTAATTGCTAACTGTAATTTAAACCCCGAAGTGGAGGTAGAGCCTAGGCCTGAAGCACAAACCCATTTGCTGGCTAATTCCTATTCACTAAAGCCTCACTTTCTAAGTCAGGAATTCTTTGAAATCCCATCTGCTGAAGACAAGAGACATAAATTTAAATATTCTCTCCCCTTTTCACAGAGGCAGTGAAATTCCGCCTCGCCTGCCCACGGTTATGCCCTTGGCAAAGGTGACAATCAAACCCAGCTCCCTCTTGCTTGGAGAAAAGATCCAAGACCTCCAGGCTTCCACTCAACTTTCCTGAAGGTACAAAAGGAAACAAAATAAGTAATTTTCCAGCTCCAGAGTTTTGAGCTTTGTGACAGATCCGGGGGTAATGATATTAATTAAAACACTATGCCAGTACTTAGTGGGAATTATTTGGCTGATATAATTAGGAAAGACAACATGTCATTATGCCAGCTCCATGATGTACAAACAGTAACAACATCTCCTGTAAATTACTACAGCAACAGCAATTAGCTGTAGTTCTAATCTAACTTATTGTAATGAGCCATGAAAGGAAACCCAGGGCTCAGTACGAGGCAGCAGCTGCTGAATCCCAGATAGATCCCATCCATGAGTTTGGTGTGATGTGGTATCAGAGGTGGAAAGTTTACAGGGCGGCAAAGCTGAGATGGGGATTTGAACACAGATGTGGATCAGGACCCAGGAAGGGCATGGGACAGATTTCCAGGATACAAAATTAAGGGACACCGCTGCTTTCAGCTTCTGTTGTCAGCTTGTTTTCAACACACCTGGAGACTGAATTCAATTCCCTTTTTATGCAGCAAAGATCCCTCTGCCCTCCTATGCTGGGATTATCCTGTGGAGTCACCCTCACCTATCCTGAGCAGAAACCTATATTTTTGTTGACTAATGTTAATTATTCAGATTTTTTAGATGTTAACTTTCCAGGCTTGAAACAGGCTTGCCCTTGGGCGCTGTGACTTTCTTCTGCCCAGGGAAAGAACAACTCTAGGTGTGGAGAGGGGTGGTGCAGGTGCTCTTTTCATCGCCTCTCCACCTCCTGCCAAATAACCCTCTTGGTCTCCTCTTGTCCCTACTCCAGTTTCCCAAAGCCACCAGTTTCCTGCCTGTGCCTCCCTTGGAGCCAAGCCATGGTCTCCCAGTGCCCTTTGCAGGCGGATTTTGAGTTCCTGGAAGGACAGACACCCTCTTGACTTCTCCGGTGAGATCCCTGCCCAGTCCTCTGATGATGATGGCATCAGGATATGTGTCCGTAGAGGCTACAGCTCCCTAAAATTCTCCTTCCTCTTCCGCTTGCAGAAGATGGAAGTTGTAGAATAAGTCAGGTTTTTGTTCTTGCCCAGTTTTCACCAAGCTCAAGTAGGTCTCTTCCCGTTGGTGCCACCGTGTCCTGTCACGTCTCAGGCTTGGCCTGATGGAGTTGTTTGTGAAACACAGAGACAGAGGCACTGAAAGCGAGGCTGCGTAAGGCAAATCCCAGAGAATCCTGGAATCATTTGAGTGGGAAAAGGGCTCTAAGCTCATCCAGTTCACCCAGCACTGCCAAGACCACCACTAAACCATGTCCCCAGGTGACACACCTGCGCATCCTTTAAGTCCCTTCAGGGATGGTGACAGGGGTTGATAACCCTTCCAGTGAAGACATTTTTCCTAATATCCAGCCTGAACTTTCCCTGGCACAACTTGAGGTGGTTTCCTCTTGCCTTGTTGTTTCTTTCCTGGGAGCAGAGACCAATCCTCATCTCACCACAACCTCCCGTCAGGGAGCTGTAGAGAGTGAGAAGGCACCTGAGCCTCCTTTTCTCCAGGCTGAGCCCTCCCAGCTCCACCAGTTGCTCCTCCGGACCCTTTCCCAGTTCCTTGCCTTTCTCTGGACACGTTTGACATCATCTCTCCACTCGTACATGGCTCTGAGTGTAGGACTTCCCTCAGCTGGGAGCCACTGCAGGGCTTTGGGAGGGGATTCCTGTATTCCCACATCCTCCAAGTGCTTGGAGGTGGTGAGAGGAAATAATTCCAGCTGTGTGAGGCTGCCTGGAATGTTTCTTGGCAAACCAGGAGCAGTTCTCGCCTGCAGTTCCTTTCTCCTGCCTTTCTTATTCTGCTCACAATAAATTGCCGACCAATTACTGCTGGCTGCTGGATCAGTGGGAAATGAAATGTGTCTCTCTTTGCCAGGGCAAGGAGAGAGGGGAAAAAAGGAGCCAAATTTACAGTTAACTCATTTTAACTTCTTTTCATAGGTATCAGAATTAATCTCACTAATTTAATCCAGTCTTAAGCACTGAGTGTTTTATGGATACGTATTTTATAGCTGGAATTATTGATACTGAAAGATCTATATTGAGCTTTTGCATGGAAAAGAGAGCCACATCCGTCACATTGACTTTTTATTGCCAAATTGAAGTTGCCATCGAAAGGAAAATTGATTTAAGGATCCTTCTATAAATCTGCATATATGTTCAATAATGTTTATGGATATATATTCAAGAAGAAGTTGATATATAGTGATATCTATAAAGATAGACACGAGCTGCGTATTCCTGCGGTGATGGAGTGTGCTGGAAAAACTGATAAAACATTCACAGAGAAATCCTTGTTATTATCTGGAGGAGATATTTCCAGACTGAAATCCCTGATGGTATCATTTGCTCTCTGGAACTGGGGGGAAGGGGAGGAATGAGCTGGTAATGGAGCAAATTCTTGGCTTCCTGCTGGGCATGAGCTGTTTGGCCAACAGGGCCTTGCATCAGGAAATTGTCCCAAATAAATACAGCAAATAAAGGTATCAGAGGGTTTTGAGGGAATGCTGTCCGATGTGAATGCTGTGAAAAATTTACATCCAGCTCTTAAAAGGCAGCGACAGCTTGGCCAAATCCAGCCAACTCCTTATTTTTGCATTTATCAGGGAATCGTGGAATGGTTTGGGTTGGAAGGGACCTCAAAGATCATCCAGTGCCACCCCCTGCCATGGGCAGGGACTCTTTCCATTATCCCAGGCTGCTCCAAGCCCTGTCCAACCTGGTCATGGACACTTCCAGGGATGGGGAATAAATAATAAATAGTGTCCTGTCTGTAGGAAGAAGTGGTGCGGGGAAAGACGACTCTGCTGTCCATGCAAGCTGAGGGAATTGCTCCAGGAATTCACACAGGAAAAATCCAGCATCCATGAACAGAGGTCCTTAACACTAAATTGCAATTGAGTTTATCAAGGACTTTCCAGACCGTGCAAAATGATGCAGTTGAAGGTGATTTCCATTCCAAGATTAAGAGAATACAGGGTGGACAAAAAGCCCAGACAAAATATTTCATAAAATAAAACCCAACGTTCAAAATTAAACCAACAAAAAGAAACGGCTGAGCAAAAATTATTTATTTCTGCATTTTAGCTCTTACAAGTAACAAAAATAACCACTAATTTCTCTTGAGGGGAAAAGAAGTGATCTCAAAATCCAATTGCACCATCTCCAAAAAAGTTGTTGACAGTATTATCAAAATCCTGTCTTGCAGGGAGGAGGAGGAGTGGTTCTGAACACATTTCAGTAAAAATGACACCTTCGGGTGAGTTCTGACAGGATAAAAAACAAATCCAAAATCCAAAGTTTCCCTGAGCAGAACAGGAACAGCTGTGGGAAGCAGAGCTGCTGGTGGTTTGTATCATAGAATTATCAGGGAATTATGGAATGCTTTGGGTTGGAAGGGAGCTTAAAGATCCTCCCTCTTCCACGGGCAGAGAATCTGGCACTGGAAGGTCCTGTATGTCATGAGGGAGCAAATCCTTTTCTTCCCAGAATATTCCCAGGCATTACTGGCAGCTCTCCTTTTGGGACTAATCCCAGCTGCTCTTTCCAAAACCGATGCTCCCTCCACCACGTCTCTTCCCTCTCCCAAATTCCCCCGTCAGTCCCCTCTTCACCTTTCCCCTTTCCCAACGCCCCCCGGATTTCATCCCGCGCTCCCCTTGGAGCCAAGCCGAAGGCTCTGGGTGCTCTTTGGAGCTTGACTCCTGAGTTTTTGGGAGTTCAGACACCCTCCCGGCTTCCCCACAGGGATGAAACTGCACTTTCCACTGCTTTTGGGAACACTGGGAGCTCATTTCCTGCCCGACACAGCCATCAGCTGGCTGGATTTAAAATGACAGCGAGGCTCATGATCCATTCCCAAACATCCCGGGTTCTCCAGCTGGGATTCCTCTCTGGTGAGCAGGATGTCACCTGAAGGAGTTGTGTCCTGTGTCCTCGTACAGAGATGCTCTGCTCAGCAAAGGTGAAGCTACTCCAGGGCTGCTTTGGGAATAATTCCTGGAGATTTTAAGCACAGAGAATTAAGAGTCTCGAATGGGAAAGCTCTTTGCTAACTGTGCTGTTTGCTCCCAATCCAGCACCGGAAAACCTGGAAAAACAAACTTTTACCTGATGGAGAAAAGCAATATCTGCTGTTCCTCATCCTTCTCGTATTTGGGCCGCCTCAGGGGGATTTCCCAAGCAAATTTTCCCAGTGGAATGCTCCTGTTGGAGTGGGACATGGCAGCTTCCATCACAGGAACCAAAACTTTGGATAAACCCAGCAATCCTGCTTCAGGAAGGACGCACAGCTGAAAATTGTGCATAACACAGAAAATACCTCCGTTCTCAGCTTCCTTCTTTACCTGCCTCAATCTCTCCCCTCTCTTTTTCCATGCCCAGTGCCCAGATTCCCCAGGGAAGAGGCGGAGCCACCATCCTTGGAACTGTTCTAGGACCGAGTCCCTGTGGCTCTTCATGATGTGCTTTAGTGGGGATGGAGGTGTTTGGCCAAAAGTTGGACTTGATGGTCTTGGAGGTCTTTTCCAACCTCAATGATTCTATGATTCCATGATCCAAAGGGGATGTAAAAATCCCAAACATCTCCAGCTCCAAGGATGCTGCCACCCTCTGTAGCTACTTCTTGAGGGAGATGGTGTTCAACCCTCAAAGGTTTTGCAAATAATAAAGGCTTCAAAAGAAAGAACTGAAGGGATTCCATCACTGCTTGTGTACTTTTGCCTCTGCTGATTCCATCCCAGACCCCAATATGGAATTTTCTCCTTTTCTCTTCCTTTCCAGCACTTTCTCCTCATTTCTTTGAGCAGGTCCAGCACTTGCAAGCATCAGAGCCCAGATTTTCCACAATTTTCATGCCTATCACATTACTCAGAGGTTTTCCTTTACCTCCGATTTTTTTTCCTCTTCCCCCTTCAATCTTCCACGTGCAGCTCACTGGAGGTTTCTGACCTCTCAAGGTGCTACTGAGCTACTTGGTTTTCTCTCCAGACCCTGTCATTTCTCACCCCTTGAGATTCAAGCCCATTATTATGCAAAAAGGAAAAAGATCTTCGATCCTCACAGTCAAGGTGAGCTCCAGGATAAAAACATCCACACCCCCAAGGAAGTTCCACCTGAGTGTGTGATTTCTCTGTGTCATTCCTTCCAATTTTGTGTGAAGCACTTTTTATTGCTTAATAGGGCAAATACATACATAGAACAAAAGATTTTATATTTATTATCAATATAAATTTATGCAGAGCCAAGTATTGGCCTAAATGAAATGACAATGTTTCCCATTCGGAATTCATCCAGCCTAGACAAACAAAATACCAATATACGAAGAAAAAACCTTGTAAGATTGATAAAGACAGCAGAATGATGACTTTAAAGTGGATTTTCCTACTTTAAATGCATAGGTTAGGTTTTCTTTATGCAGTCTTTAAATAATTCATTAGTCCCCAAGACAGTTTTATTAAGTCTGGGAGTATTGCTCTGGAATCCCAAGTAGCTGTAACTTCTCTGAAGCTTATGGGACCAGGCAGTTGGAATGCTAAAACATACTTGGAATGAAATAGTCAGACATCAGTGCCAAGACCGCATTTTGTCAGACTGGAGCTGCTTTTCATTGTCTGGGATCCCAGATCCCAAATCAGGAGCAATCTGTGGAGATGATCAGCAGAGATCCGTCCAAATCCAAGAGCTTTTTCAGCTTCTTTCCTACCCAGCTGGGCAGGTGTCACTCATAAGGACCTCAGGGGTTGGTTTCAGCAACCACTAAGCTTTTCATTTTTGTGTTTTATTTTTTTATTGGCTCATAGAACGGTTTGTGTTGGAAGGGACTTTAAAGATCATCCAGTTCCAACCCCCTGCCATGGGCAGGGACACCTTCCACGGGACCAGGTTGCTCCAAGCCCTGTCCAACCTGACCTTGGACACTTCCAGGGGTGGGGCAGCCACCGATTCTCTGGAAAATCTATTCCAGTGCTTTATCATTAGGATTTCTTCCCAATATCCAGTCTACCCCTACCCTCTGTCAGTTTGAAGACATTTCTCCTTGTCCTGTCTCTACATGTCCTCATGCAAAGTCCCTCTCCAGCCTTCAGGCCCTCTTTAGGCACTGGAAGGTTCTAAAATGTCTCCCAAAAGCCTCCAGTTCAGGGCCCTGAGCAACCTGGTCCAATGGAATTGGCTGGAACTGGATGATTTTGAAGGTGCCTCCCAACCCAAACCCTTCTGTGATTCCATGATCCTGAAAAAGCTGGAAAATGAAACCATTCTGTATTTACAGGACACTCAATATCTTTAATACAGACTGTTCTCCAAACTTCATCAATCCCAAAAATTATGAGTCACCTAGTTAACAAAAGGCTGCTCTGTCTTCACTCCCTATTACGGCATCTTAAGTGGAAATTAGACAGCAGTTTTTTAATAGTTTGTTATTAAAAGAGAGGAAACGAAAGCATTTATATATGTATTTATAAAGCAACATTTGCAGGGCAAGGACAACTTCCCCCAGTGCAGCTCCCTGGATATTCCCTGTATCCTGCGGGAGAGGAGCATCCCAGCAAAGCCCACTTGTTATTACACTCAGGTCCACCACTCCCGCAACCTTATCACGTTCCACACCGCTTATCTCCCCTGACTGACGCTATCAGACACGGGAGTAAGTGGCTGAGCTCCACGTTCCCGCTCACAAGAAAACCAGTGGGAATGCACAACGCCATTGTCTTGGTTTAGAAGACAGGTGACTGCCAGGGGAAACCAGAGCCTCCCTTGGAATGGAGAATGTAAACCTCCCACCTCCAAATTGCTATAATTTTGAAATTACGGGGCTTTCAGGCAAAGATGTAGGGATAGGAATACCAGTTCTTTACTAAGAATATTACAAACTACAAAGGTAGTGGTACAGAGAAAACAAAAACAACAAACAAATAATCCCAGAAACTCTGACAGAGTCAGAATATGACCTGACCCCCTGTTGGTCAGGGTGTGGGGAGCAGTCCAAAATAAATCCTCCTGGAGTGGCAGATGTGGCTCCGTTGGAGTAGAGATGATCCTGTAGAAGGGTCCGGTGGTGACAGGATGGGTCCAGTCTTCCTCGGGGAATCCAGTGGAAAAACCAGCTGCTCTGGTGTTCTGAGCTGCAGGTTTTATGCAGGTAGAGAGGCTTTGGCTCCTCCCACTGAGTAGAACGTCTCCCAATGGGATGATGTAATGTTATCGGTCACAAGAAGAGCCTTAAATGGCTCATTCCCAGGTGATATCCCCTTGGAGGAGGATGGGTGGAGGACGAGATAAGGAATGACTGCCCCATCTGGTTTTAACAACTGACCCATTAACAGAAGGCACCCGCCCTCTTTCCCCTGGAGTTACAAGAGATAAAAAAAATCTTTCAACCAGTTTCAACAGATGAAATAGAATGCACATTTTTGGTTACATATTGCAACCCAAGACAGCCGTGCATTCATTAACCTCTGCCCGAGCAGAGGGCAGCGCTCCCTGGGCTGGGGACCTCAGCACTTTGCACGTTAATTTTTTTCCACTTTGCCAGTGGAAACAGATAAAAAGAGATTTCCAAACTGGAGGAAATCTCGGAGGTTCGTATCACTTTAGATGCCTATCAGCTCATTCCTCAACTGTCTTTCACAGTTAACAAAAATCAGGCAATTTTCTGGTGTAGTTCACTTGGTCTCCTCTAAAATCTCTGTTAGGAACAGACAATTCCTGTTCCAAAGGCTCTTGACCCTTTAATCTGCTCCTGCCACAATATTCAATTAAATGGATCCCCTCATTTTCTGAGGAAAACCTGTGTTTTGTTTAGTAATTCCACCCTGTAGAAAATAATACTCCAACACGAAGAAGTCTGACAGAGGCAGCCAGGTTATATCTCAAGACAAAATTACAATAATAGTGATAACTTTAAAATTATTGTAATCTTTAAATGGTTGTAATGCTGGCTTGCAAGGCAGCGTTCCAGGCCTACTGACAGGCCGTGCACCCCGAGGGGAACACTGAAACTGGAATAAGGTGTCTGCAAAGAGGGTAAAAGTAGAAAAAAAGTAGAATTGTAGAATATTCAGCTGTGTGATTTATCGGTTTGGTTCCATTTGTAGGTTAAAAGTTGTGGTACGTGGATTTGAAAGTGTGAGTGGGATAAGGAAGTGCTTAATACCCATTTTAATCTTTAACTGGAACCTTGAGGGCGAAATCAGCTGGAGGTTAAGCTATAGATGCATTGATATGAGAAATGGAAACTCCCACTCCTGTCACTGGTGGGTGACCTCAGTGGCATTTCGGGAACGGTGGAATCATTAAGTTTCGAGCAGATCTCCAAGAACATCAAGTCCAACCTTTGACCAATTATCACCGTTCCCACTAAACCACCCCACCAGGTGCCAGCTCTGTTCATTTTTTGGAACACTTCCAAGGATGGTGACTCCACTGCTTTCCTGGGGATCCTGTTCCAATGCTTGAGCACTCTTCCAGTGACGAATTTTTTCCTAATATCCAACCTGAACTTTTTCTGGTGCAACTCGAGGCCGTTTCCTCCCATTCTGTCCCCTGTTCCCTGCGAACAGAGCTCGACCCCCACCTGGCTGCCCCCTCCTGTCAGGGAGTTGTGCAGAGCCAGAAGGTCCCTCCTGAGCCTCCTTTTCTCCAGGCTGAGCCCCTTCAGCTCCCTCAGCTGCTCCTCATCAGACTCGTGCTCCATGCCCCCCTACCGATGAATCTACAGAACAATAAAATTCAGGGCCTCAAATCCTGCTCTCTCCGTTGGCTTCATCAGGGATGTGTTCGCTTTAATAAATTTTCAGACTCTTTGTTGGCTCATATCACCCCTGTGAGCTGCTCCACTGATCCACTTCCTCCATATCTTTATTCAGCTCTATTATGACGTACAACAATAATCGTAAAAGCTTTTTCAGTAGCTTTGTTTCCTTTTTACCCATTTAAATAGATCATTTTAATTTTCATGGCACGTCTTAATTAAGATAAAAGAGATGATTTTGGTTTGCAGTCGTCCTTTGGGGCACTGGCAATCTGAAGGGAGGAAATAACACTCTGGGATATTGAATAGTGAAAACAAACCCATGCTGGAATTCTAAAATTCTTAATTGTGCCAGGATAGGTTATTCCAAAGCCCTGAAGTCACGCCATGAACCTTATCTCCTTCTGTACTCACAGCTATTATTGGTAAATCATTGATGATCTTTATTTCTTCTTAGCTGGAACTCTGCTGCACTATAAATACGAACTCTTTATCTGATCTTGTTCACCTGGAAATTTATCTGCTTGGTTTTTACAGATGGTTTGAGAACATTTTGAATCCCAACACGCAGCCTGTTGTTGCATTTTCCAGTGGTTTGCTCGGTTGAGTGGGGTTCTCAGGCACAGCGAGGTCACCAGGATGAAAATCAAGTGTCAAAATACCTGAAGCAGCTCTGAAAGCCTCGGCGTTCCTGCCCTGCTCCACCAACCAGCCACGCCACGATGAAATGAAAATCCTTCTCACAGCACCTGAGGTAATTTGCCCACATCTTGTCTTCATTACCTTGGACAAAACCAAACCCCCGCACCCCCGTTCTTCGCCGTTGAGGCTTTGTGCAGTTGTCATCCACACCAGGAGGGGAAACGATGGGCTGTGAATGAGAAAATCAGAAAATCGTAGAATTGCTACATTTCGAAAAAACCTCTGAGAGCAAATCCAGCCTTCAGTCCACACCACCCTGCTCACCATTAAACCACGTCCTCAAATGCCACATCCACGTGGTTTTTGAACACTTCCAGGGGTGATGATTCCACCACTTTCCCTGGGCAGCCTCTTCCAAAGCTTGACAACCTTTTCCACGATGAAATTTTTCTGAATACCCAATCCCTTGACACAACTTGAGGCCGTTTCCTCTTGTCCTCTCAGAGCCTGACACCCATCCTTCTCCACCCTCCTGTCAGGGAGTTTTGGTCTTCCCTGAGCCTCCTTTCCTCCAGGTTGAGCCCCTCCAGCTCCCTCAGCTGCTCCTGGTGCTCCAAACCCTTCCCCAGCTCTGTTTCCTTCCCTGGACACTCTCCAGCCCCTCAAGGTCTTTCTCATGGATGAGAGGCTCAGAACTGGACACAAGATCCGAGGTGTGGCCAAGTCTCCTAAAGCACTGATATCCCCTGGACTCTTCTGCCAAGATGAAGGATAACCCCTCCCTTTGGAGATAGGTAGATTAAGGCTGTATTTATTATTAATATTTAATTTCTCCTAAAATTTTTCCCATCAAAAAACCAGTTTATTTAGACAGAAAAACAATTATTTCTCTTTTCCCCTTGAAAAGAAATAGGAAGCAAAATGAATAATTTTCCCTCAGTCACCTGCTAATTATTTTTTGGGTTTGTCCAATTTTCTGTTACTCCTGAGGAATCATCAAGATTTAGGGAAAAAAAAAAAAAAGCTTCTTTTTCATCTTGTTTTATTCCTTGCCCTGAGAATACAACACATTTCCTGATGTCCTATCTCATCTACAAATCAGGGTTTTAAGTAGCGCTGGAGCAGCCTTGACATGAGATATTGATAACCCTGAATTATAAAACAAAGACTTAATTGCCTCTATAGAGATGGACACTTCCTCAGGATATATGGATTTTTGCCTGGCTGGGAGGCAACACCATTGGTATTTAACCCATCTCCGCTTGTTTTTCCATTTTTCCTGGGAAAAGCAGGCAAGAAAAAGCATTTCAGGAGGCTGTAATATGAATTTTTTTTTCCATGCTCTGTGCATCCAAAAAAAAAAAAAGAATTATGTCCTTAACTCCTCTGATTATCTTTTCCAGCAATTTCATTTTTCTCTGACATCATTCTGTTGGATCCACACTGTTCTCCAAAATTTCTCACTTATCCCTGGCGAATGTTAGTGGGATCGATGGATGATTCATATTCCAGGCTGTAATTTCCTCTTGATTTTTAGTGACTCATTTGCATGCTAACTCAGCATCACTTCAAACTGGGCTGAAATGGGCTTATTTTTGTTCAGTATTGGATTGCACTTAATTTTCCGTAAAACCTGAAGAGGATAAATCATCCCATTAGCATTGAATTAATGGGATTTTTTGGGAAGGGATCAGGAGCCTATAGTGGGTATTTACCCCATTCCTGTGGTACTCCTTGAAAATTCCTGTCCCTCTTCCCACTCTGTTCCCTGTGAAGCCAACAATTCCCCTTCTCCAATACTTATTTCATGGAAAGGATGAGAGAAAATGGGAATGTTATGGGCTCTTCAGTTTTAAAAAGATGTAAAAACCAGTAAATCAGGGAAATTGAATCAAGACAGAACTGGTTAAAAAAAAAAACGGTCAAAGCATAAAAGAGTTGAGTTTATTTATGGTGCCCATTGATTCTCTATCCTTGGGAGTCACAGAGTCATGGAATGGTTTGTGTTGGGAGGGACCCTAAGGATCACCTACTTTCAACTCCTTCCAACACCTTCCACTACCCCAGGTTGCTCTAAGCCCCATCCAACCTGACCTTGAACACTTCTAGGATTGGGGAATCTACAAGTTCTCTGGACAGAACCATTTGCTCGAATCGGAATATTTTACTGGAAGTTAAATTGTAGTTCAGAGCTGGAAAGAAGGGACTCAGTAATTACGGCTTGTTCTAAAGGAAATTGGTTTTCAGCAGGAGCTGGCCATGAATAAAGTGAGACAGAGTAGATCTACTTGATAACATTATAAAATCTCTCTATTTCTCCATTATTTTTGAGTTCTTCTAATCTGTGAGATTTCAAAGCGCATTCTCTACTTCATGAAAACTAAGATGTATTTTATTCATGGTCATATCCGTGAATTTTTCCCTTTCAAACGGATTTTTCAGGTGCCAAATAAACCATTTGGCTCCTTGCCTCAGTTTCCCAACCACAAATACAATAAAACAGCACTTGTCCATCTCGTTTCGGCTCATTAACATTCCGCAAGCGCATGAGCATCCCTCGGTGTGAGATTCCTGGTGGTTTCCATCATCTCGTACTGGAATCACTTTTAAGTTCATCATCGCTGCTCCTCTGTGTGTTTATGCTCTGTAGATGTGCTGTCCTTTCAAAAAGCCTCATTAATAACATTTTTTTTCCCCATCCATCATGAGAATTCCGTTGGCTGAGTGGAGCGGAGCCCAGGTGCCGCTGGTTTTAACTCCCCGATCAATATTTTCCATCTATTAAGTTGGAGAAATGGCCAAGGCCATTTCTACCACGTGAGGTGATCTACACAGGGAGGGTGTTATTAATTAGCACTGCAATTAACACAGCTGAGCTGCCCATTAGTAATTCTCTCCCAGTGACTGCAGAAAAACAGAAAAACTCTCATAATTTGTGCCCATTATCAACGCATTTAACACACACAGGGCCATTCACCACCACATCCAGCCCCAGTGGCCGCAGTGCCAGGAGTTCTACAACGCCCCAGTTTCCCAGGAATTCTACAACTCCCCAATCTCCCGGGAGTTCTACAACCCCCCAGTTTCCCAGGAATTCTACAACTCCCCAATTTCCCTCCTACGGTTTTGCCTCCTTCAAATGTTTTTACATCCTCTTTAGCACTCAGGCTTCGTGGCTGTGCTCATCCAAGCAGCTCCCACCCACCTCCCCAGAGCTGGATCCAATCTTCCAGGGCCCCCAGAGGAAAGGATTCTACGCCACCGGGACTTGCGTCAACGAGATGCGTCCCTGTAAATGAGGGCAGAATTAAAAATTAGGCTTAGCTTGGTTTTGCACGCAGCCTATGGAATATTTTCCAAAGGATGAAGTGCGTAAAGACCAGCTCTTCTTTGTGTTTCATCTTTTTTTTTTGTAAGCAGATGAGAAAAAAAGATGCAACAGCAGCAAAACAAAACACTTCATTAATCTCTGGACAGCTTTCCTCCCCCTTTTTTACCTCTTCTGTTTTTCAAAACAGGAATTAATAAATAGAAGAGAAAAGAAAGGACCAGTGTAACAACCATAAGTGCAAGGCAAAGGTTAAATCTGTTTATTTTTCTCTGTGAATTTCTGGGCTTTGTGTAAATCAATTTGTTGTTCCTTCGGTACTTTAGTACATGGTACAGTAGACTTTTTAAAAGTATATATAAAATATATAAAAACGGCTCCCTTTGAGCAGGGGGTTTGTGTCAGCAAAAGAGCTTGAGAGCAACAGAAATGCAGACAACAAATCACAGAATCATGGGATTATTAAGGTTGGAAAAGTCCTCTGAGAACATCAAGTCCAACCTTTAACCAAGTGCCACCATTCCCACTAAACCATCTGGTGAAATGCCAGGCCTACTCAATTTTGGAACACTTCCGAGGATGGTGAAGCCACCATTCCCTGGGAAGCCTGTTCCAGGCTTGACTACTCCTTCAGAAATTTTTCCTAATATCCAACTTGAACCTGGCCAAGGCAGCAAAGAGGAGAGAAAAGCACAACCTCCATGACTGGTTTGGGTGTCATCATTTGTTTGGTTGAGCAACAGAGAAATTATTCCCAGCTGACCAGGAATGATGTCCTTGCCTCCCTGAATTTCACAGGGAAAGGAGAACCCTTATTTTTTTTCCCTTTTTGTTGGCATTTGATGTATGTGGGTTCCTCTCTGTACCTCTCCAAAAAACCCTGATGGATTCTCACCCGGCATCCTGCAGCATATTCCTCTCCCTCCTTTTCCATGGGAAAACCATCACTATTTGAACAATGCTGGTTTATTTTCCATGGGAAACCTGCCCGCTCAGCAGCCCAGCAAATCCATTGCAGGATGGAATTAACCATTCCCTGTGTTATTTCCTTCCTCCATCCATCTTGGATGGAAAACAAAGCGTCCTTAAGGGTTAACGCTCTTCCTTCTTCTTCGTTTTTGTCAGAGCTGGCTCATTCCACAAGGTTTTTGCTTTAATGAGCCCTCTTTAACTCTGCACTGAAACTGGAGATCTCAGGTCTCATTAGTCTGGCTAATTAACCATTCTCCTCTCTCTGTCTGAGGTTCATCTAAGTACAGAGAACCTTGAGAAAATAACAATTTCATTATCATGCAAACTCTTTGCAAAAAGGGAGCCAAGTCCCTGATGGAAAATAGGAGAAGCTTTCAAGTGTGTAGGCAGGACTGAATTCCACAATGATTCAGGAATTGCAAAAGCCGCCCCTCTCCACTTCCTAAAACTGGAGCTTTAAAAAAAGGATAAACCCCAGCATGCTTGGAACTTGCATCAGCCTGGAGCTGGCAGGGAGAGCTGATCCTGATGGGAGATTTAAAAGAAAAAAAGCAGGAAAGTAAAACTTCCTTCATAGTCCCAGAAAGTGCGCCCTGGATTTTCCTTGGGTGATGAGAACATTCTCATCCAGCCAGTCACTCCAGAACTCCTTCACGGTCTTGGGCAACAACACAATGGAGGCAAAACAGAACTCCAAAACCAGCTGGAGCATCACACCTGGCATGGGGAGATCTCATCACTCTCCACAACTCCCTGGAATGGGGTTGTGGTGAGGTGGGATCAGTCTCTTCTCCCAGGGAACGAGGGATAGGACAAGAGGAAATGGCCTCAAGTCGCACCAGGAAAGGTTTACATTGGATATTAGAGATTTTTTTTCACTGAAACGTTTGCAGATCGTTGGAACAGGCTACCCAGGGCAGGGGTGGAATCACCTGGAAGCTGGCATTGTTCAAAAACCTGTGGATGTGGCACTTGAGGATATGGTTTAGGAGGTGAACGGGGTGGTGGTGCCGGTTGATGGTTGGACGTGCTGATCTTGAAGGCCTTTTCCAACCGTAACGATTCCATGATTCTCTTCTATGATTCCATGAGCTGACCATACAATCAATTCCCACATCCTAAAACCCCACAATTCTCACGTTCAGCCAAAAAAAAAAATAAGAATAGGATTTAATTTAAGGCTCTGAGGAGACCTTATTGTGGCCTTTTGGTACCTGAAGGCTCTCCAGGAGAGCTGGAGAGGGACTTTGGATAAGGGATTAAGTGACAGGACACAGGGAATGGCTTCCCACTGCCAGAGGGCAGGGATAGGTGGGGTACTGGGGAGGAATTCTTGGCTGTGAGGGTGGGGAGGCCCTGGCACAGGTTTTCCAGAGAAGCTGGGGCTGCCCCTGGATCTCTGGAAGTGTCCAAAGCCAGGCTGGACGGGGCTCGGAGTAACAAACATTTGACTTTTCCTTTTTTTCCAGGCCTCTTTACATCTGAGGGGGCTTTACAAAAGTTGCCTTTAGAAATGCAAAAATGTGTCTGAATCCTCGTGGCCTCCCATGTGAACCACGCTATTTCATAATTCCAAGCTTTTTGAAGGGAACATCATATGGATTTTTGTCCACAGGGGCTCCTTTTGCTGGATGATGCTCCATGTTGATGTGGAATAGGGGTTAAACGATCTTTTTAAGCTCTCCTGTGTCCCTTTTTGATGCAGATTCTCCATAAAAAGGTGAATCAACAGGATATTACCCACTGTATGCCAGGATGGGGTTGATTTTAAAGGAAAGGAGAGGATAATAATAAGGAAAAGAACAAAGTGAGCCAGAAAAAAGCATAATTCTAGCCCCGAGATCCCTCTCTTGCGTTCTCTTCCTTAGAACTGGTGCCTGTTGGGACCTGCTGGTAACTGCTCCCCATCACCCCAATATCTTCCATTTCCTGGCTGAAGATCTCAATGCCAAGATCAAGAAAAAAAAATTTCTCCTTCAGAAAAGCCCAGAATCTGCCTGTATTCCCACTGTGATCCCAGCGTGGTGGTTAATCCCTTAAAACCAAGGGAGATGAGTTGGAAACCAACGCTAACCTGGAAGACCTTGCCTCGTGAGACTCTCCTGCAACTTTGGGAAGCGCGGGATCAGTTTTGATGACTGAACATCAGCATTTCCCGTTTCCCTGAGCTATCCCCAGATGGATTCTCTGCCCTGGGAGACACATCCCTGCAGGATGTAACCCTCCCCAGCCCCACAGAGCCCCCCGTCCTGACCCATCAGAAGGGAAAAGAACCTTCTGCACCACAACAAAGTCTCCCAAGGGTCGCAGTGGGACTTTCACTGCCGGGGGCGTTCGTACCAGGATTTGCGCTAAAGGAAACGAAATTCCCAACTATCTTCTGGAGGATGTAAAAGTTAATCTGAGTTTTGCAGTCCTCCAGGTGTGACTCAGCACTGCTCTCGGGTTAATGTGAGGGCAGCATTCACCTCCAATGCTGCCCCAGGGCAGTTTAATATTTCCCAGTTAACAGCCCCGAAATGTTTTGCAGCTGATGTTTGCAGTCAAGGTCACTGTCCTGGAGCTTTGCTTTCTAGGTTACCTTCAAATGTCTGCTTTGGAAAAATAGATGGACAGACAGGCTAAAAATCACTGTGACTGCCAAAGGAAGAGACAAGTTCATAGAGATATTTAATTATAGTATCATAGATTGAATTATTTAGGTTGGAAAAGAACTCTAAGGCCATCAAGGTCAACCTGTGACCGATCCCCACTTTGTCACCAGACCAGAGCACTGAGTGAGTGCCATGTCCAGTCAGTCCTTGGACATCTCCAGGAATGGGGACTCCAAACCTCCCTGGGCAGCCCCTTCCAATGCCTGGAAATCTCTTCCATGAAGAAATTCCTCCTGACGCCCAACCTGAATGAGATTTTAGGCCATTTCCTCTCGTCCTGTCCCTTGTTCCCTGGGAGCAGAGCCCGACCTCCACCCGGCTGCCCCCTCCTGTCAAGGAGTTGTGGAGACCCACAAGGTCCCCCCTGAGCCTCCTTTTCTCCAGGCTGAGCGCCCCCAGCTCCCTCAGCTGCTCCTGGTGCTCCAGCCCCTCTCCCAGCTCTGTTCCCTGTTCTGGACATGCTCCAACCCCTCAATGTCCTTCTTGTCTTTAGGGGCCAGAACTGGACAGGGCACTCAAGGTGCTTCAGCAGTGCCCAGCACAGAGGGACCATCCCTGCCCTGCTCCTCTGGCATCCCCGTTGATTGATTCCTTATGGTTCCACTTCTTTTCACTCCACCGGGAACCAGGTGCTCCCTGCAGCCTCACTGGCACTTCCGTCATCTTTAAAAAAAAACAAAATCCTTTTTGCAATTATTGTTTTCCCAAAAGAGACCTGCAAGACAAATTTTTAGAAACACAGCAGGAACCGGGCGTGATGCCGTATCCTGAATTCTCCTCTCTTTTCCACACGCCTGGTGCGTTTCCAAGGATTGCAGCTTTCCTCGCGCAGGGTGATGCCGTTCCACGATTGCGTCACTGTGATCACATTCTGAGCTAAAACTCCCTTCAAGCTGGGGCTCACTCCTCCAGGTTTTGCATCAGAATTGCTCCCTCCGAGCTACTGAAATTATCGACACCTCTGTCATTCCTCAGGAGGGTGGATTTGTTCTTCATTTGTACACACTTCACTCTGTGCTGACAGATGTCTTTGGCTCCTTGGAGAATGTCTTTATGAAAAATGTCAGCGATATCAAAATAAGCCACAGGGATTTATTCACATGTTATCACTAGAAAAGACATTCCTCCTCTGTCTTTTATTCCCTGCCTTACAGCAGCAATCATTTTCATATTCGCTTCCACTTAAACACTGATTTTTTGGTGACTGGGCTGTGCAGCTGCGAGTCTTGCACAGGACATGAAGAACAGATGAGAACCTCCAGGCGAAGTGAGAGTTGTCATAGGTGATCTTTGTGTTAATAATTAAAAGGTCAAACCTGCTGGGGGTGGAATCGTGGAATGGTTTGGGTTGGAAGGGACCTTAAAGCCCTTCTCATTCCAACCCCTGCCGTGGGCAGGGACATCTTCC
This sequence comes from Dryoscopus gambensis, assembly GCA_013389985.1. Classification (NCBI taxonomy): domain Eukaryota; kingdom Metazoa; phylum Chordata; class Aves; order Passeriformes; family Malaconotidae; genus Dryoscopus; species Dryoscopus gambensis. The sequence goes on along the minus strand of WEIT01038541.1, from coordinate 7,109 downwards.
ACTAGACCAGGGTCCTCCAAGCCCTGTCCAACCTGATCTTGAGCGCTCCCAGGGTTGGGGCAGCCACAGCTTCTCTGGGCAGCCAATTCCAGTGTTTCACAACTGTCATGGTTAGACACTGGACACCATGCCAGTGCCCTATGAAAATATATTTTTTACTAATAATGGTTGTGAGATGTGATCAGGAACAGAGCAGAGCAGGCTCAGACTTAGAAATAAGGAAAAA